>OZ018359.1:1495000-2095000 GCA_963969515.1 Yponomeuta evonymella
TAAAAAAAAAGTTCTGGATTCAGGATCAGATTTTTTATATACTTCAAATACCTGTGTACCTTACGTAGGTAATCTATAAGCCACGATACACTAAACTTAGTGAACATTAATTTTCCTTAATCTAAAATATAACCGCTAGTAGGTACGTCTCACTAATTCTGATTGAACAAAACCTCTGAATCCGATACTTGGAATCTGACCTTCATCAACTTAAGTTTGGCACACGACGATAGTGACGTCGATCATCAATTTTATTTATTGAATGATCCAAGCTCAGCTTGTTCATACCTTATTGATTGATGTTGTTGACGATGATGACGCTATTGATGCTCTTTTGTGAAATAAAGATTAAAATGTGAAAATTACTTTGCTAAATTCCGCCAAGTATTTTTTACACAAGTATTGGTGTCGGTGCTGGCGTTTGTGTCTTGCTTCTGTTTGCAAAAGTGGAAGGGCGGTCCATTAACTAACCGCATGGTGCTTGTGGGATTTTGACGGAAGTTATCCAAGTAATACATTTTCATATTTTAATGCTATTATGGATTTCCGCAAAGTAAAGCCTGATTCCATACAATACATGAAATAAAGATTCTTAAACATTAGTTATTCCAACTTTAGACGGTACCAGAAACTGGATGCATATCGTATTTTGGCTAAATGATTGAATAAACTATTAAATACGTATTACTTAAATGCACTCAATTGTTCCGCCAGTTGGCCAAATTAGCGTCAAGAGTTAAGGGTTAATCGGACTCATCCGACAAAATTACTACCTACTTAGTAAGTGTATCCGAAATGAAATAAACGATAATGAGGTTGATGAAGAAAACCTTGAGAACCAAACCACGGCTTTTTCAGGTGATGGTGAACGAGGCAGCTGCCCAGATCTGTCGGTGTATGCCGGCTCTCTTGACGCGGAGGGACGAGCTCTTCCCGTTAGCCAGGCAAGCCGTGAGGAGGGCTGGACTGCATTACTCTAAGCACGGGTGAGTAACGGCGGACGAAGACAGAAATAAATAATGAGCTAAGAAGTGAGCCAGACACTCAGGAGGCAGTGAGAATAAGGGAAAGGTAGAACCAGAGAGAGTCAAAGTTGGCAGCTCTCCTCACGCGGAGGGACGAGCTCTTCCCGTTAGCCACGCAAGCTGAGAGGAGGGCTGGACTGCGTTACTCTAAGAATGGGTGACTAACGGAGGTTTAAGCGAGAATGAGAGCCAACGAGCCAACCCTTTAAGAGGGATTGAGAGAAAGTGAACGATTTGGGATAAAATTTATACTAGTTAGAAACAGTGTCGGAGGAGACAGATGCTGGATTAAATCGGGTGTATAATTTCTCCCTGTTTAATTTTACTTCCATCCTATTGGTCAAATATTTTAAGCATATTTAATTAGCTATTGCTGGCACCACAGTTAGCCAGTCGTATTTGATTTTATTGGTGTATCTTTAGCACTGTTTTGTAAAACCTGCAAAGTAATATAAATCGGACAAATACGCGGCTACGAATAGCCAAATGAGGCGCCAGCATAAGAAACAGCCACTACAAAGCAGAAAACCACTAAATCCTCATAATAAAGATAGATATTTAAAAAAAAGAAAATTAATAAAGAAAGAATCGATAGTCGATCTATCTAGGCTGTATATTTCTAGGCATATACTACGGGTGGTCACCTAGGGGAGGTGTATAATCGTTAAACCTTTTCTCCACAGACTCCCGCCAACGGCGTCCACGGCCGAGGACGAGAGACGGGACGACGAGGAGACGCCCAGCAAGCGGCTGCGGCAGGTCGCGCCCACCACTCTTGTTGACCTCACCGAGTAGACTAACCGCACAGCCGTACAGGCCAACTAACACTGGTTCCAGCTGAGTAACTTTACCTTGGAAACCAATTATGAGTAACATTGGTTCTGAGTTACTTTTCCATAGAGAATAACTAACACTGGTTCTTGCTAAGTAAACATCCCTTAGAGGCCAAATAACATTGGTTCTATTTGAGTAACTTTGCCCTAGAGAACAAATCACATTGGTTCTATTCCCTAGAGGCCAAATAACATTGCTTCCAGGTGAGTAACTTTTCCCTAGAGACCAAACAGCATTGGTTCTAGCTAAGTAGCTGCCCATAATTGCTTTAGCTGTTAACCAATCTTGTTAACCTTACCAAGTAGACTAACTACACAGCCGTACAGGCCAACTAACACTGGTTCTAGCTGAGTAACTTTACCTTAGGGACAAATCATTTATTTTTATTTATTTATTGGTGCTTTTATACACTCAGAAAAATTGTACAATGCGGCGGACTTAATGCCACAAGCATTTTCTCCCAGTACAGGAAAGAGTTGGTAGGCATCTACACACTATAGGAGGCCAAGGGAATACATATAATTCACCATACATACAAAAAAATTATATGATTAATAGCACAGAGGGTTAATAGTAGAGGACATACAACTAAAAGACCCTTATCATGAAGACGGGCTAAGGGAGGTTAACACTGGTTCCAGTTGGCTCCAGCAAAGTAACTTTCCTATGGAGGCAAAATAACATGGGGTCTAGTTGAGCAACTTTGTCCTGTAGACCAAATTTTAATAACATTGCATAGCATTGCATCGTCGGTTTTGAGATTCGGTGCCCACTACATCGAATGAAAAAGGTTTACGCATGGAACAAATCAATTATGTTCATTGAACATAAATCAAACTAAAACTTGCAGTTTTTTAGGGTTCCGCACCCAAAGGGTAAGGGACCCTATTACTAACACTCCACTGTCCGACTGTCTGTCTGTCTGTCTGCCACCAGGCTGTATCTCATGAACCGTGATAGCTAGACAGTTTAAATACCTCACAGATGAAGTATTTCTGTTGCCGCTGTATTTTTTCCCTAATCAGTCAGCGCACCATTTTTAGGGTTCCGTACCCGAAGGGTGCCAAACGACACTCTATTACGTTGAAATTTTCACAGATAATGTATTTATGTTGCTGCTATAACAACAAATACTAAAAACAGAATAAAAAAATATTTAATGGGGGCTCCCATACAACAAACGTTATATAAAGACAGAGCTCGCCATCTAGAGGCCATCTATGTAACCGTCACAGCGCCGATGTCATGTCGTTAAATGTCAATGTTTAACGCTTCTTGTAGGTTTCTGTAGATGGCTCTGCCATGATTGATACTCAAAACAAAATAAAATAAATATTTAAGTGGGGCACCCTCACAAAAACGTGATTTTGTTGCCGTTTTTTGCTCGATATTAGGTGTAATAAGAAGAACACCTACAGTTAAATATAATAAATGTCCGGTAAGAACAATACCATCATAAGCAGCCTATATACATCCCACTGCAGGGCACAGGCCTTCTCTCAGGGAGAGACTGTGGAGTTAATCACCACGCGTGCCTACGGGGACTGGCGATTTCAAGGGATTTCTCAGGTTTCCTCACGATATTTTCCTTCACAGTTAGCGAGTGGTATTGCTGCTATAACTTCACAAATGTACATAACTTAGAAAACAAAGTCATAGGTACACGCCCGCACTGGGAATCGAACCTGGGTCTCTCGCTTCCAAGTCCAGTGTTCTATCCACTAGGCTACCACCTCTCCAGAACAATATACTCCCCTTAAAATGCTCGTTTGTATCCAAAGCTTACAACCTGTAACGGTTGTTTGGCGCCGCTCAGCTGTTCAAATGAAATACTGAGGTAAACACAGTCTTGAATAACACTATACATATTGTTCGTCACTTATTCAACACAACGTTTAACACTATTATTACTTCAGTTTTACAAGGTTGTACTAATTTATTTGACGACCTCTGTGGCGCAGCGGTAGCGCATCTGCCTACCATGCGAGAGGTCCCGGGTTCGAATCCCGGCTGGGGATAAAAAAAACCCCAGGTCTTGGATGTTTACATGTTTGTGATGTCGTGTTTCTGGTTCCCACGACACAGGGTATCCTAGTGTAGGGCCAGAAGAAATGTATGTGCCTGTATGTAAATGTTTATGTTATGTTTATTTTAATAAAGTGTTTCAGGGGAATCGTGTATTTAAAAATAAGACCTACAGTCTTATTTTTAAATCTATATCTGGTAATATCTTCAACTTACATGGGGAATAGAGAAATGGCTTATTATTATTTTTGTTGTATTTTTGTTGCTTCACAATGTTGTGAGAAAATTGTACTTCAGGTGAAACAATTAAAAAGAAAGAAAGACATTTATTATACCAACAAGACACAACATAGAAACAAAATAAATAGATAAGTAACATAATATGCACAACAACAGAAAGAAAACTAAATACACAACTAAATAGCGTTATCTACCTATCTAAACAACCAACAAATCAAATAAATAAAACAGGACCATAGATGTACCTGTGGTGTGTCTAAGTTGCCACAAAAGGGAGCTGACTCAGCGTTGTGCTGAGGAAGTGATCACTCAGTGCTGATTTTCAGTCAGTGCCTACGGTAACTCATAATTGTACAATTAGTAAAGTTTCACTTTCAATTTGTATATTTTTTTTGCTAAGCTCTATTTATTTATTTTTATAGTTATTTTATATTTTAGCTTCTTCCTCGTACGCCAAGCATGAAACTTTCTAATGCCTCATCTAATTTATTTTGCACTGTTCTAGTTTCATCCTTCTTTGCACGGGTATTGGTAAGTAGACTAGCGGTTCTTCTGGAAAGCTTTAAAAACTGATAATCGTTAGGTGTGTCCAGACTACAACAGATGATATTCAATAATATTTTTAATTTATTAGTTATTTGCCGGGCATTATAAAATTTTGCACATTTAGATTAACTAATATGACAGGAGTTCCTGTTAGAAATCGGCTTTAACTCCGTGTTAAGAGTATTTTAGTGGAATCTACCTTTTACAAATAAGACTTTCACGGTGTTATTTATAAAAACACGATGGCTACCCATAGCACAGGGAATCCTAGTTTGGGAGCCAGTAACTACTCCTTTAACCCTTTTCTAAATAAAGTTTTTTTCATTTTTCATTTTCATTATTAAAACACTTCTCAGATGCAGATTCAATAATCTGTGTTCACGTCTTTCTCTTAGCCACAGATTATTTGAACTGACTCTGAGGAGTGTTTTAAGGAATTGTGTTTTTTATAATTAACACCGTTAGGGCGATTTGCACGACTTTTTTAAATGTGGCTTAGATAACTAAAATTCTTCATACAAAAGTCGGTTTAAATTACGACTTAAGTAACATTTAAGAAGTGGTGCAAGTCGGCCTTAATATTTAAAAGGCAGTGACGCGCGAAGGTTTCCCTAACCGAGTCCGTTTATAAAATCAAAGTACGTAGGAATAACATGGTAATCAAACGTGCCACCTCTAGACTAACGAGGTTCAAAATCAAGGTTGACTAGGATAACTTCTTACAGCATCTTCTTACAATATTTCCTGAAACCGTCGTGCATGCATGCAACGACTAATGAATGTTGCTGAAGCGAAAGAGGTCTGTCAGGATCGTGGCAAGTGGCAAACCATGGTCTCTGCCTACCCCTCCGGGATATAGGCGTGAGTTAATGTAAATTAACTTAAACTCACCCCTTTCTGTAACTTCCAGGATGGCGATGAGGGCAGTGGGGTCCGAAGGAGTCCTGATGCATCAAGAAGCAATTCTAACCACGGGTGTGTATTTTTTCCCCAGTCAGGCAGCGCACCGTTTTTAGCGTTCCGTACCCGAAGGGTGCCAAACGGGACCCTATTACTAATACTTCACTGTCCGTCTGTCTGTCTGTCTGTCATCAGGCTGTATCTCATGAACCGTAATAGCTAGGCAGTTGAGATTTTCACAGATGATATATTTCTGTTGCTGTTATAGCAACAAATACTTAAAATAAAATATTTAAGGGGGGCTCCCATACAACATACATTATCGAAAATCGAAAGCGCTTGCCATCTAGCGGCCATTTATGTAACCTTCACAGCGCCGATGTCATGTCGTTAAATGTCAATCGCTTCCTGTTGGTTTCTATTGATGGCGCTGTACTCAAATTCGATCTTTGTCTAATGTTCTATAAATAATGGTACCCTTCGTGCGCGAGTCCAACTCGCACTTGGCCGGTTTTTTTATTTTATTTTTAATAACAAATCCCTTTCGCCCTGGCGACTTGCAGTCGCCAGCCCGTTGTAACGTGAACGGATCTTTAGTTCGTCCGCTTTCAAGCGGCTGGCCTGTATCTGGTGTTAGGATGATCAGATAATAGCATGTACATTGATAAGATAATAAAACATAATTGACAACTCTTTGAAGTCTGAGGTGGACTGTCACCAATAAAAATTAGAGCCTTTTAAAGTTTTATCAGAGAGGTGAACCGTTGAAAAAAAACCACGTTTCATCCTGGTGGTCTCAGGAGGTGGACCATGGGTAAGAAGGGCATTGCACGTATGTGTTTACTCCTGATAGCGTCGCTAACGTCGGCCTCACATTCGAGAGGTTGTGTGATCGAATCCTGGCATGTACCGATTACTTCTTTTTCTACGTTACGTAAAATTGTAAAGTTATAGTAGCAATACCACTCTCGGCAGTTTACTTCGCAGGTCTGAAAGATTGATACAACGTGTGCAGAATGCGTGTGCTCGTTTCTGTTTCCGAATACCACCACGAACCCATGTCACCCCGTATTTGGACAATGCGAATCTGTTAAAGATGTCCGCGCGTCGAAACCTTCATCTTGCTGGCTTGCTATTCAATATCATCAGAACTGAGACCCCTGAATATTTGTATAACAAAATTCAGTGGTCTCATAATAAGTACAAATTCAAGACCAGAGCAGTAGTGCCGGCACATCGAACTGCAGCCTTTCGAGGCAGCTTCAGATTCGCGGCGTCAAAACGCTGGAATGACATTCCTCCTCCTATCAAGCTCCTTACCAGCAGACATGCCTTTAAGGTCAAACTTAGGGGTTATTTGTTGAGTATCCAGAAAACATGAACCTTTCTTTCTTCTCCAGCATTAAATGCTACTCCTTCTAATGCTGTCCTTCACCTTGTACAATTCGAGGTCATATTCTAATATGTACTAAAGTGTATCTAGTTTATTAGTAATAATTTTTCAGTGTATGTATGTTAATATATTTTATTAAGTATAACTTTTTTGTTCACGTTCGGTTGAAACTCCGTGATTTACCAAAGGCCCGTGCTGAAAATCAGTGCTGTGGGCAAAACCGCAACGTATACTGAGCTCGAGGCCATTTTACCGCTCCATAGACATACCCTGGGTCCCTTATTGTTTTGGGATTATTTTTGGTTTTTTTTTTCATGTTCAATTGTTTGTCCGTTAAATGTATGTCTTTGTGGTGTTAAATAAATGTTTTTCTTCTTCTTCTTCTTCTTCTTCTTCTCGCCTCTCGAAAACATCGTCAGGATGTTTCCTGAGGGTCTGAGGTGTTCGCATGATAATTAAGCCCGTACTCTCTCTCTGAGAGAAGCCCTGTGCCCTGCAGTGGGACGTTAGGCTACATAAAAAATTAAAAATATTTGTTCCACAGATGGTGGGGCGGGGTTAAGGTCGAGAGCGACGACGCTGACTCCAGGTGTTCATACTCCAGCACGAGCACGCCTCCACCTGTAAGTATCTCCTGCGGCACCCATCAGACTATATTCGTCCGCTGCTGGACGTAGAACTCCGTAAAGTACGCCACTTCTTTTGGTTCTTGGCCATCCTAATCCAGCTGCTACCGGCAATCTACCTGAGGTCGTCTGTCCAGCGGACTGGGGATCCTACGCTGCATTTCCAGTTCGTGGTCTCCAGTCGAGAACATTGTACAGTCGACAGCAGGTCAACCTTTACATTTGTGTTGTAGAATGACCCGTAGCGTAACCAAGTAATATGCACGCGTTTAAAGATTCATGTGCTGTCGACTGTAGGTACGCCATCGATTAAATGTTCTACGGCAGATGTGACCCGTCTACTATCACTTTAACTTGTTAATCTTGCAGGCTACGTCAAGTATCTCAGTTCTTTGGTGAATTGTAATCAATACGTGACAATCTCTGGCAGTGGAATGGAATAAAATAATGATACGGTGTCAGTGGAACACGACGTCGTGTTTTTATTTTTGTTCCCGAAAAGGTTTCCCCCTTCCCCTTGATGCCAACTTCTGTGTCTAAATTGCCTTCTTCTGATTTTCTATGTAGCCCCAACTGTGTCGCAATGCTGAGCAAAGGCCTTCCCTTTAGCTGTCCACTATTTGCTTATCGTGACCAGCTCTTGCTAACCCGGCAGAAAGGATGTGAGGTCGGTCGTCCAGCCATATCCGCTTTAGTCAACCACTTTTGATTATCGTGAATTAAATTGCAAAAAATATTCTATACCCCGATTGCACCGATTACCAGCGGACGGATGAGAATCCCACGCTAATGATATCTGGCGACGCATTACTATATTTGCGCTGCTGATAAATACGATATGGTGGACGGTAGTTATGGAATTAGCCGTTTAGGCAGATCCTAAAATCCAGCAAATAAAATATGGCACAAATACTCTTACGTCTTTGTCCAGGAATGGATAGCTGGAACGGATGTAACACAGTGCAATTAGAGAAATTCAGCCACTTCAATTGCAATCTATTCTTCTTTTTAACGCGTCGATGGCAAAACCATTTTCAGTAAAGTATTTATTAAACAGTTCTGTCCAGAACTTTGCGACACTGATTGCGTTATCACTTGCAATCATTAGGTCCTCCTGAGTGCAGGTATTAGAGCACGCAGGGCACGATAAAAGATGGTCCATCGTCTGAGAAGTACCGCACAAACTGTTCAATTTATCGCTTTCTGGGTCCGCGAACCCCCACCTGGACATGTTAGCCTTACTTCGGCCGACACGGCCCATCATCATCATCAGCCGCCATTTGACGTCCACTGCAGGACACGGGCCTCCTTCATGGTTTTCCTAACCACGAGGGGTTTTGCCATAATCGCCACGCTTGGCTGGCGGGTTGGCGATCGCAGTATGCGGTTGGAATCTCGGGAAGACGCTGCTGCTAGTCTCCTGGTAATTTATTTCCTTAGTCGCCTTCTACGACATCCACGGAAGGAAATGGAGTGACGCTATTCCTAATCCGGCGCCACATGGAACACGGCCCATGCAATCTATTAAATCGATACAAGTCCAAACTATCACTGAGTTCAACCATTATCAACTGTGAAGCAATACAGTTTTTAACTGTTGTAGCAATACAGTTTTACTGTTGCTGGCGGTTTAAAAGCGTTTTAAAGCGACAGCAACAGTATCCGATTGTTCAACAATCGACATAGCAGGATGCATTTGTTATTCAAAATCTATCTTGCAGTCCCCTTTTGACTTATTATAAAAAAAATGCAATTGATTGGTGGTGCCAATTATCCAATCCACGAATTTGCGGCTCGCAATAACACCTAACATTGTGTCCCTTGACCAAAGAAGTGTGAGGTCTACTAGTATCTGATCTAGTGTATATAGGAGTTGTTAATATACACTGTATACCCAAATTATCGAGTATCGATTTAAAGGCCTGAGTTAATATAATGTGTTTGTTCCAGGATACAGAAGACTCACGGCCTCAAGTGGTGGCAGCGAGAGGCGACAGCATCATAGCTGTCGCCAACCCAGCATTGCAACCACCGCATCCGGCAAGGAACCATTCCAATTGACTGGACCTCAGCATCGAAATGTTGCCAACACAGTGTACCTGTCGCCGATTTTGAGCGAAGCTGTCAGCAACTCACCATACATGTCGAAACAGCAGCATACCTACCTGGTGCCAACGCAGAATATCCGTCGTCACCACGTTGTAATTTTTTGGTAAACCTGTCGCGATATCGCTACCACCGCGACGAACTTACAACATATCATCAAACCTATTGCCAATTCATTTCACCACACCTGACAACTTGTCAGGTAACAAATGTTGAGCTGAAGTAGTAACAGGTATGGTGTGTTTGGACATGTATGTTCAGTTCCCCATATTTGGCAATAACACAGCACCCACCCAAACACCCTGACCATTCTAGACATACCTAAACTTGCTTAATTTTTCCTACATTGTTGGAGGGATTAATTATTACTCTTTGCTTAAGGCAGCTAAAGGCCACTTTTCAGGAACCCCTGACCAGTTACAACTAGATTTGGTTTTTAGAAATAATTGCAACATTACTTAATTACCGCACGGTACTCAACAGCAGATCAACTTTAACATTTTTAATTCGCAATTTGGCACACTGTTACGTCAAGATTAAGTATCAACTTGTAATGATGTCGTAAACCTCTCAAGATCCAGCCACTTACTCTATACACGATGAATTTTGGGTGGTATTAGAGCCATGGCGAAATTACGTGCCTTAATAATAGCTATCCAATACGATAGTTTTCTTTAAAAGCACTTTCTTTGTATTTTCAAAAAATATTTCGACAGAACCTCGAATCTGTGAGAACCATTAAATTACATAACCGCGGCTCTCAAACCACTCCGATTACAGCGTGTAATTATGTTTAAATTTAATTCAGCTTTTCACTGGATGAAAAAAAAGAAACTCAAGTTTTTCGCTCGTCCCACGTCATTCATTAACCTCATTAATTCAAGAAATATCAACTCTTATCAATTTCTACACCTTTAAAGTCTTATATAAGAACATGATTCCTTAAAACATTCTTCAGATGCAGTTTAAATACTGACAGCCATATTTATAAATACTCGATCCCACTAAAACACTGTTAAGACGGAGGTAAAAAGCTTATAACTGGATTTCATCCCACAAAAAGGCTTTAACTCCGTCTTTAGGGTCTCTGATGAATGTTTTAGAGGAATCGTGTTCTTATAAATAAGATCGTTATTGTTTAAAAACAATCTTTTTCCAGAGAATAGCTGGATGAAATTAAATGTAGGTACTTACCTCTATATACCTATGTAGTATTATTAAAAAGTGAGTTGATTAGATCAGTAATCACCGGTTCAGATGCTAGGCCGACTTACGCCACTTTCTTAAATGTGGTTTAAACTGCAAGTGACACTTAAGAAGTGGTGCAAGTCGGCCTCAAGGCGCTCCAGGGAGTAATAGTAATTTTTCGGACCCATGACAAAGAACCGAAGGCAAAAACCTAGGACAAGATAGCATTAACACCAAAAAAGGCCGTTTTTGCCATAAATACAGTCTCAGTACGTAGTACCAGGTTAGTGATCGTAGGTTCTTTGTCGTGGGTCCTAAGAATCACTGTTAACATGATCGTACAGATACTTTTTGTAAATACGATCTGTAAAAGAAGATACGATTTTTTTTTCATTTGTGGCGCTAGTTAGCCCACTGGATCCCATTAAGTATTTATTTTATTTTGCCAAATAAATACTTAGGTAGGTATGTTAAAAAATTGTAATTCTCAATGCAGGCTACAGTTAGAAAGAAAAAAACCGGGTTGAAGCGGAAATCGAACTCGTTACTTTGTTTCTTTAACCTCAAGTTTGTTTGATGGAAGGTATATTGTAAATGTATTGAAAAGTATGTGAGACGGGCAAAGTAAATATCTACCTATATCTGTAATTATTGTAAATACTTAAATTAAAACCGAAATGCCTTTGTAGCCAAAATCAAACTAATTTTTCACTTACACTACTCATAAGCTTTGTAAATAGGAACTTAGATCAATAATATAATTGTACATAGATTAGCGAAAGCTGGTGTGTAAATTCTTCTTCGTTAATATTTTCCCCTCGGGCTCGTGAACTTTGGTCGCATGCATACTGATAGACAAGAGACAACACTCTTGCACGACGAAAACTTAAAATTGGACCATGTTATGCAGAAACATTCCAACCCAAAATACGTAACTTTCGACAAAAAGGCTTTTTTAAGTTTAACTTTTTGAGAATTTTTTTCAGTCGTGTTGAATGTTATAGTGATTACAAATCTCATACACAAAACTTCGTTTTTGTTGCAAGTTTCTGTAACCATAAGTTTGTAAAACGAATTAATTATTACACATAATAGACTATTTTTAAACTAAAAAAATGCGTATTGCCCTGCGTGCATCACAAAAAGAAAAATACTTACTTATATTATATCAATTCGTTCTCGTCATGGAGGACTGAACATTCTCCCGGATCCAATTTACATGCCAGGTTTCACTAGCTTATCGGTAACGTAATATACCTACACATCTAGGTATTTTACGTATTATACATTCCCTTCTAATAGGTTTACTGTAATTTCGAGCCATAAAAATTGAAGCAAAATACAATATTATTTATAATTAATTACCAGTGCATTTTATTCCTGTTTAAGTTTTAAGTGTCAGTGTGTAGACAGAGAACATCCAGCCCCAAAGCAGTAGGTATCCTCGAAATTGACACGGTTTTGTTGGTCAACAGTTTTACTGATACGTGGGTAAATCTGCCGTTTTGATTCCGTGTGATTTATTTTATCGATTTTTTTAAACTTGTTACATATGCGTGCTGAAGGTATTGGAGAAACAGAAGTTCTCAAATTTTAACGTAATTTTTTTTTAATGGTAATGACGTATATAATAGCATGGTAATGACTTTTCTTAGCCGGTAATGATGATAAGTAAATGGCAACGATGGAAACGTAAGAAACACATGTATCTGCTATAAATCCCTTTTTAGTCATAACTAGCTGTTGCCCGCGACTTCGTTCGCGTGGTAATTTTGATGTGTATTTTTCTGGGATAAAAAATAGCCTATGTGCTAATCCAAACTATAATCTATCTCTTTGCAAAATTTCATCCGGATCCGTTCAGCCGTTTTTGCGTGAAAGAGTAACAAACATCCATCCATACATACAAACTTTCGCGTTTATAATATTAATAAGGCGGAAGGAAAGAGCACGATACATATTTCACAATCTGACGATAATTTTTATTAATGGATCACGCATCGGCTTTCTAATACCTCATAAACTCCTAGTACTCAACGCTAGGCCGCCCAGCACTGTAAACGATGCCGCTTAGACGGAGTCCCCCGCCGGCGGCAAAGCAGCAAACCGTCCCCGCTGCCCCCGCTCTCCCCGCCGCCTCGAGCGCTGCTGACATACGACGGGTAGAATCGCTGCAATCGCTTGCCGCTGGCGGCGGCACGGACTGTGACTCGGACGCACCAACAAACTCGATAAGGAAAACGAAGCGTCAACGCGTGGACGATTCTGAGGAAAGCCCTGTTCTCGGAAATTTAAGGTCCAACTTGGAGGTAATGTTTAAAGAGTGGGCTTCTTCGCAAGACTCCAAATATGCCCAACTGCTAAAGACCATGAACGAGATCAAGGAACAGAATTTGGCGCTTACACACTCCATGAATTTTATGTCAGAAAAGTATGACGATGTTCTGAAACAAATCTCAGTACTCCAAGATGAGCGCAAAACTAGTAATTCTATCATACAGAATTTGGAAAATAAGATTGAAATACTGGAGCGTGCCCTACGAAGCTCCACGGTCGAGATTAAGAACATACCGAAGGTTCAGCCGGAAATTAAGTCCGACCTTATGGGAATCGCACGTAAAATAGGAACTGCGCTTAACGTCGAAATTGAAAAGACGGATATACGTGATATTCACAGAATTAATACCAACTCTGAAAGCAAACCGATCATTGTTGAATTTACTACCACCGCGAAGAAGGAAGAATTTTTGAAGAGCTACAAAAACTACAATTTGTCTCATAAAGAGAATAAACTTAACACTACAGCCATTCAAATCAATAACCTGTCCAAACCGATCTACGTCTCGGAATCACTCACACCATACGCCCGAAAGCTTTATTTTGCTTGCCGAGAGTTTGCAAGAAATAATCATTACGATTACTGCTGGGTAGTAAACGGAAAAATTTACCTGCGTAAGACGGAAGGGAGACCGCCAATTAAAATAGAAAAGGAAACCGAACTGGAAAACCTCTCTACGAAATGACTAGATATAATTTTTATATGTTGCATGCACTCTACAGTATCTTTAATATTTTTTATTTTGTTTTATATAAGACCATCAACCTGCAAAAACACAACAGTACATTATTACACAAAACCTCTATGTTACACACAAACATACTCACAAAGACCCAAACATGAAGTCGTCACCACTCACACCCACACACGCATAAATTGCACTCATCTTGCACAAATTATTATTTATAATAGGTATGGCCCCCAGCTCTTTCAAATCTTCAAGGTTTGTGTATCACGGGATCCAAGGACCAATACATTATTAGTGCCCTACGCCTTCAATCAGTTCACGTTCCTCTTTTTACGTCTATATGGCTAATATAAATCACATATCATCCGAGATTGATGACCTATGTGTCTCTCAATCTGAGCTTATCGAATCTACAGAACTAAAAGGAAAATTATTACATCGAAATAAGTCAATTAAAATAATCACGCAAAATATCCGCAGTATATATAAAAATATAGATCCCTTCCAAGTTTTTATCGAGAACTCTGGTGTAGAATGTGATGTCATCATTCTAACCGAAACCTGGACGCAATCACATGAACCATTACCCCAACTAGACTCATACAATTTAGTACCTACAATGAATAATAGAAATCAAAATGATGGTGTAGTAGTCTACACTAGTAACAAACTGGATTGTACAGTGGAAGAACCATTCTTTGAAGATGGAAACTGTCTAATAATAAATCTAAGCAATGAACTTGTCATAGTAGCAATTTATCGCTCACCGTCATTTAAAAACATTGATAAATTTCTATTATCCTTTAATAATGTGCTAACAGAACTAAAGGCCTATAAAAATGTATGTGTCATCGGTGACATAAATATAAATATTACACAACATAACAATGACCAAAACTGTGAAAGTTACTTAAATTTGGCAGCAGAACATGGACTTTTACCTGGTCACACATATCCTACACGAGAATCAAGTTGTCTAGACCATATACTACTTAAAACCAACTCTATTTCTCAAGCTTTTGTTTTCCGGGAACCATTTACTGACCATCAACCAGTTTTGCTAAATTTTCTTCCAAAAGCTACCGTGCTTAAGCCACCAACGACCTACAATAAAACTGACTACGACCAAGCTGCTGTAGACCTAACAGCTATTGATTTGAGTCTTGTATATGCCACCGATGATGCAAACTGTGCCACGGATATATTAATAAGTGCAGTTAGAAGTGTCTTAGAACAAAATACGAAAACTATCACAATACCTAAGCGAAACCGTACTTTAAAGCCTTGGATCACTCTGGGACTCCTTAAATGTCAACGGCACAGAGATAAACTGCACAAAAAGGCCAAAAAGGAAACGCAGAATGATATAGTTCAAAAATCTTACCGACGTTATAGAAACTTTTTTAATGATTTAGTAAAAAAACTAAAGATAAATTATTACAGAGCTGAGTTGGAGAAGTGTAAAGACTCAAAACAAACCTGGAAGACAATTAAATCAATAACAAATGTTAAGAAAAAAACAAATACTGCAAAAGAGCTACTTCACTACAAATACGATAAAGATGCTAAAGAGGCTGTAGATGACGTAAACAATTATTTTATAAATGTGGGAAAGAACCTAGCCGATAAGATCTCTGCTCCACCAATAGATAGTGCACACAATCCTATTAAAATACAATCCCATTCCAGATCCTTTGTACTGCTTAAAACTGACGAAACTGAAATATATGGTATCCTACGCAACTTTAAAAATGACGTGGCAACAGGTTATGACGGTATTCCATGCATATTCCTTAAAAGAGCATCTAATGTTATTATCCCTTGCCTAACTTACATATTTAACTTATGCCTAGAACAGGGGATATTCCCAAAGGCGTTCAAAAAGTCTGTTATCACGCCTATCCACAAGCAGGGGGATAGAAGCAGTGTCAATAACTATAGGCCAATATCAGTCCTAACGGCTTTTTCCAAACTTCTTGAAAAAGTAATTAATATCCGACTTATGAGCTATCTAGAAAATGAAAAACTTATATCTAAGGCACAATATGGGTTTCGAGCTGGGAAATCCACAGACGATGCTGTTTGTGACCTTGTAGAATATATCACAAAAAACCTCGATAGAAGACGGAAATGCATCGGCATATTTCTGGACTTGGCAAAGGCTTTTGACACTGTTTCTATACCCATCCTGCTTAGGAAGATGGAAAATATAGGCATTCGTGGCATTGCCTTGGACCTGTTTAAGGACTACCTGACAAACAGATGTCAGTGTGTAAAAATAGATGAATTCATCAGCTCTGATACATACGTATCTTACGGAACCCCTCAAGGCAGCGTACTCGGACCAAGCCTCTTTCTCATCTACATTAATGAGTTGTGCCTCCATTCTCCTATTGATGGTAATATCTTCACATTTGCCGACGACACAGCTCTTGTATATGAGGGAGAGACATGGGAGGCAACACAAAAAACAGCAGAAAAGGGTCTAAAAGAAGTTGTTCACTGGCTAGATCAAAATTTACTTACTTTAAATACAGGAAAAACGAAATTCGTTACCTTCTCAATAGACAAAAAAACCCAACCCCCGCAAAATTTTGAAATAAGGGCACATAGATGCAAAGATAACCATATACCACTATGCTCATGCAACCAGCTGGTAAGGACAAGCCATCTAAAATACCTTGGTATAGAACTCGACTGTCACCTATCTTGGAAATACCAAATCGATGTTCTTACTAGCAGAACCCGAAAACTTATATGGACGTTTAAAAATTTGCGTCATATGGCTGATTCCAAATTACTAAAATCTATTTACTATGCCTTGGCACAATCCATACTATCTTACTGCATCTCAGTCTGGGGTGGGATGTGCAAAACTAGGCTTCTAAAACTAGAGCGGGCACAGAGATCAATATTAAAGGTAATGCTCTTCAAACCGTTCAGATACCCAACTAGTGAACTATATAAGACAAGTGAGGTACTCACCGTGCGGCAGTTGTTCATTTTAAAAATTATTCTCAAGCAACACGTAAAAATACACTATGACCCGGACCACTACTCTGGATTGAGAAGAAAAGACAACATCTGCAAAATTGGAAAGTATAATACTGTGTTCTACTCACGTTTCTCCACCTTTCTACGTCCATTTATGTATAATAAAATCAATAAACTTCTGGGTCTATATCCACTAAATCTACACCTTTGCAAGAAGAAACTTAAAACGTATCTACTTTCCCTCAACTACATAGAAACAGAAGGTCTCTTTACCGTCCTAAAATAAAATTAAAAATGAATGAATCTACCTACTAACTGAAAATACAATCACTTGTAAATAATGACGACGTATACACTCACAGCGTTCACACACACCCCCTGATACTTTCCCGTCATGAACACACAGACACACACGCACACACACACACACACACACACACACACACGCGCACACACACACACACACACACACACACACACACACACACACAGCTAAACAGGTCTATTCTAAACTTAATTAAATTCTTTAAACTTAAAATTATTGGAAATAATGAAAGCACATTATCATAGGTACATTACAAAAAATTATAATTGTGACAGGTAAAAATAGTGGTAATTGTACTTGTAATTGTACTATTAGGGAAGGACTGACTCCTAAGATACAGGTTGCCCTAGTTTAGGAGTCAGGACATTACGTAGTATTTTAAGAAATCTGTATACCATTGTATATTGAAACTTGTACTGTATGTATTATCAAATAAATTACTTACTTACTTACTTACTTACTTAGGTATCACACAAAAACGATTGATACAAACAAAGTAGATATAAAATTAACTTAAAAAAACATAGTTGTAGTTAACTCTTTCCTCGACAAAGCTTGTAGTCCAATAATTACGTTGAAAAAAAAAACGCATTAGAAACGCATATAACAAAAATAAATAAAACTAAATTATAGGTCTAAGCACGCTCTACAAGTTTGATTCGAAACATTTTTTTGATATCTTTCACGAGAAAAAATAAAATAGCAAAAAACAATTTACTACTTAAATTTATGGTTAATAAATCGATCGATATCTCAATAAATATGTGAAAAATGTACAGGACCTTAATTGTAGATCGTAATCACAGCAACAAAAAATCATTGCATCAAAACTTTCATATCTCAACGGAGAACCGAGTTACTCGTATTGTAAAAAAACTGAATATAACCCCTTTTTCAACATGGCGGAAAATACACATAGAAAATCATGGTCGATAATTTGAAGCTAAGTTTTTCTAGCCCCCCTCCACCCCAACGTAATATCCAAAATTTTGCTTTCTAGGTTCACATGTATCGGGAAATAGTGTTAATCTAAGTCAGCATCCTACTGAATTCATGCATCTGTCGTAGCCATATCATAGAATTGACCATATCATGATGTGGTTAGCCATATCACGAAATGTATCCTTTTCATGAAAAGGCCAAGTCAAACTGGCCGTATCATGAAATGGCTTAGCCAGATCAATGAGCGACCGACGTTTGACGATTTGAATAGCGAAATGCATGACTATTTCATGATGCGGCCAAACGTTAGCGGCCATATCGTAAAATACTTCCATTATCCACCGGTAGAGGCGCTGATGTTAGTTTGTTGTGTATTTCTACCATGGAGGCGACAGAAAATATTTCTAGTGACGGCAATATTCTCGTAAATACTGTGCAAAATGAGGAAAGTAGGGCAGCAATCTCATTTTGTTGTAATCATTGTACCGCATTGTATTTTACGAGTGATAAAATATAAACTGTTGCTTCTTTTATTGGTATTTTATTCAACCTATAAGGTTCAAATGCACCAAAATACTAAATACGTTAGGTATCTTCAATCTATTTTTCAGCTCAATGCAGTAAATACCTATGTCAAACTTAAATCAGGTTGGTGTATGGAAAAGTCATGGTGCCTACATTATCATATGGCAAAACGTAGATTGCCATATCGTCAAACGTTGATGCTTAAACGATACGGCCAGTTTGACTTGGCCTTTTCATGAAAAGGACACATTTCGTGATATGGCTAGCCACATCATGATATGGCACAATCTACGATATGGCTACGACACATCGATTCTGCCATTACAAGTATATCGTCGCTGTGCCTCATCCAGTTCAATGGGTGTGTAATGATTGGTATAACAACTTTTGATATATTTTCACTGGATATAACAACATTTAATATAATTTCATTGGATATAATCACTCAAGGGACATAATAAACTTTTGGTATAACAACAATCAGTATAATTTCATGGCGTATAATGCTCAAATAGTATAATACATCTTTGATATAACGTTTAATGGTTATAATGTATATTGGATATAAGTATTAGTGGTATAATGTTTGGTAAGATATAATATATTTTTTCGGTTGCAATAACCTACACTAATAATTTCGGTTAGTTTTTGGTTTTACATGTTCAACCTAACACGCTCCTACGCGCTCCGCTACGCTACGCGCTTCGTCGAACCTATATTTTTGTTGTTGCAAATAGAAATTATAAAACTTTGTCATCTTGTACTTTCGGCTTTTGACTCGTCCCCCCTTTTTATGTCTGCTCTAACCTAATATTCTATATAATAATTCTTATACCAAAATATAATATGTGTTACCAGTTTATCAGTGGCTATTATACTGTTATGTTTCAGTGGGGTGCGTAACGATCGATATAAAAACTTCTGATTTATTTTCACTGGATATAACGATTCCAGATCATGCCAATAGTACATTATACCAACTGAGTTTTATATCTAACAAAGTTATATCCCATGTATGTTATACGTTATGACTGTTAGATTAATAGTTGTTATATTACAAGTTCATTATATCTGTTGATAATTATATTACATGAGAATATATCAAATGTTGTTATATCAAGAGTGCAATATGTCCTTTAATCGTTATATCCAGTGAAAATATATCAAAAGTGTTGAACCTACTCGGTTAGAGTGTCAATAGAACACCCTGGCCACTGTAAATTTAAATAAGACATCTGTCTGTATTTTTTATATTCGATATATATTCTGAATACAACACTTGACACAGCAAAACTCTGCTCGTATTTATTAAATTATAATACCATATAATTTAGAAGGTTATGGGCCCATATACCATAACAAAGATGTTGAAGACTCCTTGGAATCATATTTTGTGATGTTTTTATATTTTTCCTTTAATTGACTTTTCTCTCTCATGTCACTCATTTTTGTAATATTCTTATTACTTCGTTTTACCCGTTTTCATCAGTTTTCTTTCATTATACAGTCCATTCCTCAACATTCTTTCATTGAGGAATGGACTGTATAATGAAAGAAAACTGATAAAAACGGGTAAAACGAAGTATAATAGGAAAATATCAGAATAAATGGGCAATGAGATGGTGACAGCAAGAATATTACAAAGATGAGTGACATGAGAGAGAAAAGTCAATAAAAGGAAAAATATAAAAACATCATAAAATATGATTCCAAGGAGTCTTCAACATCCCGGGCCCTTGTTGCATTGGAGAGCTGCCAAATGAGTTCTCCGTTTCTTAAAGGCCACCAAAGATTTAAAACTTACTTTTAAAAAATCTGGTCAGGCTGGCTATCTCTAAATCTGGCCTACCCAGTCAGCTATGCAGACGCTGACTACGGTAGCAACGTAGTAGATAGGCGTTCGTATACAGGGTACGCATTTATTATGAGCGGCGCTGCTATCAGTTGGGAAGCGCGCAAGCAACGTACTCTCGCCTTATCAACAACAGAAGCCGAATATATGGCACTTGCTGACGCTTGCAAAGAGGCTATATATTTAAGGACTCTAATTAAAGATGTGTTCGACATCACACATCCCATCACCATTTACTCGGATAATCAAAGTTCACTAAAACTAACGCGTAACAACACATACCATTCGCGTACGAAGCACATCGACATCAGGCATCATTTTCTCAGAGAACTTTCGGAAAATGATTTTAAACTGTATTACATACCCACCAACGACATGACAGCTGATATTTTGACCAAGCCTCTATGTAAATTAAAACATATAAAATTCAGTCACTCATTAGGTTTAGGCTAGGCAAATACATGCGTCATTCTTTAAACTGTAAATAAGGGTTTATAGTTGTATACACAGGGTGTTTTTTGTGTGCTAGTGTGTTGTGTATATAGTGTTAATAGTTTTTTTTTTGATATACTGTTTATTGTACATTTTGTTTGTGTACATATACAGGGTGTCCTATTACGGGGAGGTGTTGAACCTACTCGGTTAGAGTGTCAATAGAACACCCTGGCCACTGTAAATTTAAATAAGACATCTGTCTGTATTTTTTATATTCGATATATATTCTGAATACAACACTTGACACAGCAAAACTCTGCTCGTATTTATTAAATTATAATACCATATAATTTAGAAAAAAGTTTTTATATCGATCGTTACGCACCTCCAGTTCAATACACTGTTTTGAAGACATTTTAGCGTTGGTGAACAGTTTTAGAGATATGACATCGCCCTGTCTAACAACTGCTTTTAGTTAAATAGGTGTTCCTGGATTTGGACGGTCAATGTTGCGGCATTAAATGGGCACACTCGTGGCATTGCTTCACGATCCCAGAACAGCCGAGGTCTCGACGGAGTCTAAGGCTTTTTCATAGCCTACAAATGCCAAACTACGAGCGTTATACTCGTTGGTCTTTGTATTATCTGATGCAGTGTGTATTGGACTTTTCGAAATCTGGCTTGCTCTGAGGACTGGAAATTATCGAATTTTTGGGCAAGATGCTTCCTCCTTCACCGCCATTTCTTATGTAATGTCTTGTAAAATTTTTCTTGTGCAATAAATTATAATTAATTAGGAGTTTTATCTTTGCCCGAGAGCGTACCTAACCTCACCCAAGCCGATATGCAGAATAACCTCAGGGAAGTGGCGTATTAGTGGAGCTCTGGTGTCGTTGTCAAGGTAAGCAGTTTTATTATATTAATGGGCATTTTCCCAAAGGATTTGAAACTAACGCTTGTTAAACCCCTATTCAAGAAAGAAAACAAAGAACAAATGGAGTTTTACAGGCCAATTGCCTTAATCTCAATAATTTCTAAAATATTTGAAAAATATTACTACAAGGAAATAAACAACTATCGAGAAAAGAATAATATTTTATGCCACGAACAAAAAGGCTTCCGTCGAAATAAAACAATCAATATGGCAGTGTACGACTTCCTAAAAAATGTTATGTGTCAAATGGACAAGATATCTCCAGTCAGTGCGATTTATGACACAAGCATTTGACTATGTGGACCACAATATCCTAACGAAAAAACTTGAAGCGTACGGAATTAGAGGTAATGTTTTAGATTTAATACAATCATATTTGACAGATAGACACCAAATAACGGAGATATCAAGGCTGAACTGCAAAACAAAGAATGAAGTGTCATACAGGTCCAATTCGCGTAAAATTACTCACGGTGTGCCACAGAGAAGTGTACTGGGCCCCCTTTTATTTATTATATGTATAAATGACATACCAAAATCGACTAATAATCCAATATCCCTATTCGCCGATGACAGTACAGTGACTATTAAATATAAAGACGACAATTATGAATTAGATATAAACAATTCCTTGACTTCGATAATAAATTGGCTCGACAACAATAATTTAAAAATAAATCTAAAGAAAACGAATATTATGCACTTCAGCCAAAGAATTAAAAACAATGACATTAAATTAATTTTTAAAAATAATACGATAAATCAGGTTGAAACTGCAAAATTTTTGGGTTTGACAATTGACAATAAATTAAACTGGAAAGAACACATAAATCAATTAACTAAAAAAATTAGTACTTCAGCAATGTTTTACATAAATTATCTCCAGTAGTCAGTACAGATGTGTTACTCACGGCGTATTACGGGCTTGTAGAATCTGCTCTTAGATTCGGAATCATATTTTGGGGTAATTTGACTAATAAAGAAGTAGCATTTAAAATGCAGAAACGGTGTATACGTGCTATGTTTCAGTGCTAAGGACAACCGAGACATGTAAGCCTTTATTTACTAAGCACCGAATTCTAACACTTCCGTCATTATACATAATAGAAGTAGCTACTTTTGTGAAGACCAACCCTCATTTATTCCCACGTCTATCTGAAACAGTGACTCGTGATAGACGCGACACAGAAAGACTGCGCCTTTTTTCCTGTAAAACGGCGCTATTGAGCAAAAGCATCCTATGTATGGCGCCTATCATATTCAATAAAATACCAACATGCTATAAACAATTAAATACTTCCCTATTTAAAAATAAGCTCAAATCATTATTAGTTGATAAATGTTATTATAGTGTAAATGACTTCCTCAATGATAAATTCCAGTTAAAGTAGTGACCGCTGTTATTATTAAAATATTATTGATGAAATTTATAAATGACATTCTCAATGACAAATTCTAATTATATTGACCACTGTAATTATTTAAATATTTTTGATGTAATTGAAATGTTAATAATTGAATTTTTATAATGCAAGTAATTTTTTTTTTTTTTTAACATCAGAATGGTTGAAACCGTGTCCTGACTTACCGCCACTCAAATTTGTACGCTGATAACAGTAGAACATGTTGATCCGAATTTTTCTTATTTATTATCCAAAATGCATGCTTATGTATCTTGACTGACACATGTTTTAGCAAATAAATAAATCTTTATCTTTATCTTTATCTTAGGCATATGTAAGTCATAGAATTGTCCGTAAAATCTCTCAACCTCAGCAAGAAACCAGAGCGGTTTAGAGACAACTACTATTTTTAGTTTTCGGTTTTCCTCTGGATTTCGCCCAGGAGTTGATAGACGTAGCACTTCGTTACCAATGTCTAAAAGGAGTCTTCGTTGTATTTGTTTCCTTTTAAGTTTGTTGAGCGCCACCAGAGTATTCCGATCTATCTCATGAGTTCCATAGTCTCACTTGAGAGTTTGAATCTCTTGCCCTTGCGCATAGAGCTAAAATGCGTGCACTTCACGGAGAGCTTCCAATATGCGATTAGTAGCCTTATAAATATTTGGTGTGGTTTCTTGCTGATCGACACGGTTTTGAAGTTCCAGTTGAAACTTTCGTTGAAACGTCCCTTCTACAACTCGGAGTAGCGTAGAACGAAGATTCTGCGTCATCAAACAGACGACGTTCGATGAGACAAAATCTTAGTTTTATTTTGAAGTCAATATCTAGAGTGCCTCGAACAAATCGGTGAGCACTTCTTGTAGTGAACCTATTCACAGAACATCTTTAAATATTTGGATGTCGTCAGACATAATGAATCTTTTCCATCCTACCATCCGGGCTACGCCAATTCGCCAATTTCTTTGGGGTTGTTTTTTGAAGAAAGAGTTCATCACGTGCATTCTCTGGAGCTACAGAAAGTTGACCAGCAGCTGCTTCTTATGATTTCAGAACCGGTATTGCGCATTGCTGCACTTTTAACTTTCTCACATGACCCAATATTATTTTTTCTTCATTCTTCTTTTCTTTCTGATATCTGATTTCTATTCTTTTACGTGATTATTCTTTTCTTCAATTTTTTCAGTTATTCTTATAAGGCACTTTTTTTTGTTCGATGTGTTTAATTCTTCGGAGTTTTACCCCAGCTTTAGACGATTTGTTTAATTTTAATGAGTCTTAATACTTTCATAGTTGGCTTTTGCCCCATTGCTGACATTAACAGTTAAATTATAAAACACCACCTCAGTAGCAATTAGTACTTCTCCACAATTTAAGATTACGACATACACTTATTGCTCGTTATTCATTATATTATTATCGTCGTCTAACACTTATAATGTGTTAAACTAAATTTTTCTATCAATAAATGACAGAATTTATTGAAATAATAAAGAAATTAAACGTCATGGATGAATTTAAACTGCGGCCACTTATGAAAAAAACATCTAAGAAACATTATATAAATAAAACAAATAATGCAGCTATAATATTAAATTTTTAATTGGCGTGTTTTCGCCACTATTCGATGTCTTTGGAATCACCCACCTACGTATGGAATTCCGGGTAGCCGCATCATGAAATCGGGGCGGAATGGGAAATTCGCAAGTGTTGTCGTAAACGCTTATTAATTGGGCGTTGGTGTAGCTTTGAGAACGCACGCGTATGTGTCTTGTTGGTATCAACAGTCAAGGTGCAAACATGGTGAAGTTTGTGAGTCTTCTCATGTGTTTGTCTTTGTTGGAATTCGGGGCGGCTTCAATAATGAAAGGTAGATTTTAATGAATTATTTTTTTCGTTAATAAGAACAACATTTTAACTCAATGAACGTTGTTCATTATTTAGGCTGTGTGGTGATGAAGCTAACAATTCTACTGCCCTTAATCGAATTGTTAGTTAAGAAAAGGAGTGTAAGGGCTAGTTTCTGAATCGAGAATTTCACTAAGTAAATAAGTAAGCTTAAGTAACGTTCTGTAACGCTCTTTTCTGAGAAATTCGAAGAGACAGCACTACAGTTAACTATTTTTTAGCGAAATTCTCAATTCAGAAAATGGCTTTAATATTTTTAGGGCATCATTAGCTAATATTATCAGTATCTTTCTTTAGAAATTAATGTTACATGTTATGCTTGGCACTCGAAGTGTTTCGTTAAGTATAATTCTACTGTACCTATTTGTAACACTGTTGCCATATCAGTTTTTCGGGTGATATGGCCGCCCACTGCCAATACGTTTTATTTTATATGTCATCATCTCATCATCATCGTCAGCCATTTGACGCCCACTGCAGGACATAGGCCTCCTTCATGGTTTTCATATTTTATATGTAATATACGTAAACTCACGCCTATATCCCGGAGGTGTAGGCAGAGACCAGGGCTTGCCACTTGCTTCTAAAAGCAAGAGAATTATAAAACCGGCCAAGTGCATGTCATGCCATGCGCAGTGTAGGGTTCTGTAGACGGCATTAAAATTGTTTTATCCTCTAAAAAGTCAATAATGCTGTAGTAATATTTATCAATCAGTAACTTAAATAAACTGCTTTTGAATAAATTTAATTGCATGTCCTTAATATCGTTTGGCACCTTATTATATATCATTGGAGCCATAAATAAAATACCTTTTCTCATCACTGCGGTCCTGCACCGTGGTAAAAGCAGCCTGTGGCGATGTTGAGTGCGAAGACCTTTGTCACGTGTTGTGGAGATTGCAACAAAATATTTCGGATTCGTCTTAACAAAGACTTCTATTTCAAAAATATAAAGCGAGGGCAAAGTAAGTAGTTTGAGTTTCTTAAAAAATGGTCCACAACTATAAATTGTTTTAAGTTTACGCATTGCTCTAATGCAGCGTTTCTGCGCCTTTACGTCATAGTAACTTTTAATGGAATTTGTATGAAGTTTTCCTGTTATAAGTTCATCGCCGATTAGTCTTTAACTTGTAAATCCTACTTAGTCGAGATAGTTTTCCTTTTCAGTTCATGATCCACTGAACTGAATTTTTTCATATTTCTACAATCTACTCCAACAAAAATTTGCGTTTTAAAGCTTAATATTTGGCAAATGGATCACTAAATCGAATAATGGTTTTTTGTATGAATACACTTACAGTATTTTTAAACGATCAATTTAACGATATCCCACACTAAAAATAGCATTCCTAATTTAGGTGCAGGGGGGGGGGGGGGTTCCCTAAAAAAATAGTTTTTAAGATTTTGTTCTACCGTTTTGTTTATTTATTTATTTATGATTATTACATTAAAGAAACAAACTACAATCACAAACCAAAATTAACAATATTATATATCTATGCCAAATTTTAGCTTTCTAGTATTGGTCGTCTCTGTGCTAACTTGCTAAGGCGCAGACAGACAGAAGAACAGACGGACACACAGATAGACAGACAGACAGATACATAAACTATATCCCTTTTTGACTAAGGAACCCTAAAAACAGACCAAGTGGGAACTGTGAAAAGGTTTCCTCTTATTTACCTTTTTTTGTATTTAATTTAATTTAGAGGCTAAAAATTCCACCCATGCCGGGACTTGAACCCTTTTTTATTATTTGTTGTGCATATGGCCATAATAACGTACAGTATATGCAGCAATTATCAAGTTCAAGTGTCGAATGTAATGCCTGGTGTATATACAATAAAGAATATTCTATTCTATACATCCGAAAATGGGGGATTCGACTCGTCAATGTGTTCTGCTGTCGGGGAATAGTTATCCAAATTAAGGAAAAAAAATCATATATTTACTAAAGTCACCTCCTGTGTCATTAAAATGCAATTTTTATTTTTACTCATATTTTTCCCCAATAAAAAAAATACCTCTTTTATTAATTTTTTTTAAATTATTAGGAGGCACAGACCTTCTCTCGGAGAGAGAGAGAGAGAGAGAGTGTGGGCTTTGTTACCACGCGTGCCCACCACAGATTGGCGATTTCAAGCGCTTAGGTATGAGAACACCTGTCTTCACGACGTTTTCCTTCACTGCTAGATAGATAGAAAGATAGAGAACACTTTATTGTACATAAAATGGAAATTACACAGATATTTCTTAACCTAACAGTACAGATGGCGGCCTTATCACTAAAAGTGATCTCTTCCTGACAAATTTTTCGTTAGCGAGTGGCGTCGCTACTAAAACTTCACAAATGTACATAACTTAGAAAACAAAGTCATAGGTAGGAATTCGAACCTACGACCTTCTGAATTTGGGGCCAGCATTCTACCGCTTGCCCTGCCACCGCTATCATAAGTAGATAATATAGATAAGTCTTCCTAACTTTTATCTATGTGAGAGCATCGCCAATTATTTCAGCATTTTCTTTTCAGCTCCAAGCCGTCCAATTTACTACCAACCAGCATTCTCCAGCCAACCATCACCTGAAGTTGTATCAAATACATCACCTGAAGCTGCACAGGACCGATCAAGCCATACTGGACATCAAGGTCCTGAGCCAGGGTCAAATATGGCCCTAGGAATCAGAGGTGCGTTATGCGAACAAGCAAACAGTGCCCGACAGATAATTTGAACAAAAATCCGCGCAGGGATAAGTTTTTGGGAGGCCTGGCATCCTAAGATGTAAAATAGTTACATAACAAAAATTCACGGCTTTACGTATCCCAGACGGGTAGGCAGAGACTAGGGACTGCCACTTGCCACGATCCTGACAGATCTTTTTCGCTTCATCAACATTCATACACATGCACGCTAAATGTTACATGCACGCACGCCGGTTTCGGATATTTTTTTATCTAGCTCTTTGCTAATACGTCCCCTATTTGGTCGAAGTATGACCGCCTGGAACGTCCCTTACTGGCCCTTCCACCCACATTCGCTCGATATATTTATCTCGTCAATCTTTCTTCCTTCATCATCTCCATATGTCCAAGCCAACGCAACATTCCTTACGCCATACCGAAGTCTCGCTACCATACATAATAAGTGTTGGGACCAGCACTCCATTATGAATCGCCAATCTAGCTCTTTTAGAAATGTTTTGACTACTCACGAAGGAGTGCATTGCACCGTTTACACAATTTCTTGCTTTTACTCTTCTTTCTATATCACCTTCACACTTTCCATCCCTCGTAAACAGGCTCCCCAAATAGACAAATTCTTTCACTTGTTCCACCCTTTCACCTCTAATCGTTATCTGGCACTCAGTCCTTTCATTATCTTTTTCGAACACCATTACTTTCGTCTTACTGACATCAATGTTCACTCCTTTCTTATTAAATGCCTTATCCATTACTGTTACTTGTGTCTGCAGGTCTTTGACCGTTCATGCGACGAAAACCTGATCATCGGCGTATAGTAAACATTTGACCAGAAGCTCACCCATCCTTATCCCACAGTCATTCAGTGTCAAATCAGTCAGACAACTGTTCCTGAATAAGTTGAACAACCACGGGGATGCGAAAGATCCTTGTCTCACACCCTTGCGAATGCTAAACTAGTCAGTATCATCATCATCATCATCATCAGACATTTGACGCCCAATGCAGGACATAGGCCTCCTTCGTGATTTTCACAACCATTAGGGGTTTTGCCATAATCGCCACGCTTGGCAGGCGGGTTGGCGATCGCAGTATGCGGTTGGAATCTCAAGAAGACGCTGCTGCCCGTCTCCTGGTAATTGATTTCCTTAGTCACCTTCTACGACATCAACGGAAGAAAATGGAGTGACGCTATTCTTAATCCGGCGCCACACAGAACAACAGTCAGTATACGCCCTATTAATTCCAATGCAAGCACTGGAGTCTTCATAGAGAGACTTCAGAGCTTGCAGCAAGACGCTGTTTATCCCATACTTGGACAGTACTGATCACAGGTCATTCCTCACCACTCTATCATAAGCCTTCTCTAAGTCGACGAACGCACAGAAAACTCTTTGACTTTTGGTCAGAAGCTTCTCCACCATCCGTCTCAAGGATAACATTTGGTCCACGCATCCTATTCCCTTTCCCCGCAACCGCTTAAACATCCCATATATTTTTTTTCAGTCACATCTAGCACTTTTTCATCATCATCATCATCATCAGCCATATGACGCCCACTGCAGGACACAGGCCTTCCTCATGGTTTTCCAAGCTTCCTGGTCTTCCTGGACTCCTCGCCACCGTAACCAATTGTCAGACCATCTGATGGCGGGCCTGCCCACGCTGCGCCGTCCGGTCGGCGGTCGCCAGGTCAGAACTTTTTCGCCCCAACGGGCATCGTTCTCCGAGCTATGTGCCCTGCCCACTGCCACTTTAACTGAGCAATTCTTGGAGCTATATCAGTAACTCGGATAACTCCTCATTCCTGATTCGATCACGCAGTGAAACTCCTAACATAGCTCTCTCCATTGTTCGTTGGGCGACTTTGAGCCTTCTTATGAGGCCCATAGTCAGCGGCCAGGTCTCACATCCATAAGTCATCCTGTTTGCCGTCAGTGTTTGCCGACAGTGCTAAGGAGGCTGATGCCGTGGTAGTTTTTGCACACCTGCTGGGACCCTTTGCCCTTATAAAGTGGCACTATGACGGCTATACCCCAGTCCTTAGGTACTGTGCCACTACTCCAGCACTTGTTACAGAGCAGGTATAACTTGCTAGCTACAATGTCTTCACCAGCCCTCCGCATTTCTAACGACACCCTATCATATCCCATAGCTTCACGCTTTTCATTGCCTTGACAATCTCTTCCATACTTTCCATTATTTATGTATCTTTCAATATGCTAGCAACACAAATTTCCACCACATGCTCGGGATTACCTTCCATGGGCCGCATCTCTCTTTCAAACAGACTTTCAACGTTCCATAATTTTAAGTTCCTCTTTCAGGATAGAGCCATCCTCATCCCTTATAAGACAATACACTCAACTTAGATTGCTTTGATCTACCTCGGGCCAATTTCACCGTTTTTCAAAGCAATAGCAAAGCGGATGTCCAAAGTCCGCTCTCCGCCGCCTCGTGTAATCCGGCGTGAGGCGCAACGATCAACCTCGCCACCTTCGATTCGTTTTTTTTTAAAACCTCATCTTGTTCTCACGAGTACCCATCGAAAGGTTGACCATCCCGGCAGATGCGGCTCCGCAAGACTTTTAGTGCCTGGAGAGCGCCTAACTCCAGAACGTACTCTTAAGACGTGGGGAGGCCTATGTCCTGCAGTGGGCGTCAAATGGCTGATGATGATGATGACGCTTAAGACGAGGCTCGCCCTAGCCACGCATCTATCGGCACGTTGACCTTAGATTGGCATTAGGAGGAGGACAAGGAATCAAGGAAAGGGAAAGTGTAGGGAGTGATGATGAGGAGCAGGTTCCGATAGGAATAAGGTATTAAATGGACAACTTTTACTACGAAAAGGATAATTGTGAGTGTAGCAATAGAGGCTCTCTTAAATAGTTTCTGCTCTATTCAAACTTTACCTCTTTATAATATTATACATAGCTAGCTAACTCAGCAAACGTTGTTTTGCCATATTAATTATTAGCCTACGACCTATTCTCAGACCTACCAAATATACAAAAAAAAAATCATAAAATTCGGTGAAGCCGTTTCGGAGGAGTTCGATAACAAACACTGACGATTTTTTTAATATAATATATTACATTATTAGTGTAGATGTTAGTGCCACCTCTCTGATTACTGTAAACAGCTATATTTATTTTCTTAAACATGCGCGGAAATACTACTTTTGAATAAAGAACACGCGAAGTATCATATTTACGTAGACTGAAAAACCAAAATCACTTTGCGGCGCGTTCTTTGAATTTGGAACGAAGAGCGCGCCGGCAATGTTGTATGAAACGGTGTGCTGTTTGAATTTAGAACTCTTTCATCTATCGTACACATTGCGTTCTCGTGGCTGTATGTATAGCCACAGATGCGTTTACCTTTCGGCACAAACTGTAAAATAAAAATAAAAATTGGCGGTAAAGCGAACTTCGTTGTTATTTTGTTAAATAAAATAATTAAAATGAGTTCCGATGATTCTAAAAGTGAAAATGAAATGAACATTGACTGCACTCCACCAGATTTACGATCGGAAGCTAAATTAGCGATGGAAAACCTGCTTCCAGCAAAATCAAAAGAAAAATTTATTATGTAAAAGGCCCCTTTTTAATTCCTTGCATTTTTTTAAGAAAAGGCAATTGCCTGTCTCGTATCATTGAAGTCCTCGCCTGCGGCACGGCCTTCAAACTCATACTCGACCTGCAATTCCCTATTTCGCTGCCTTTGCAATAATATTTACAAAGTTCTTGTAACTTTACTGTAGACACCAAATTGTTATGTTGGAGTGGGACAGTAATAAATTATGATAAGCCTTAATAACAGGAGTGGTCGTCAGAATGACTGATTTATTAATAGGTCTCGTTGAACTTTCACCAATTTCAGAAACCGATGGTGGTACCGGAAAATCTAGAAATCTGAACTCGAACGGGAAACTGACCATTGCTATCGAACTGAGTCTCAAGATTGACGGCGTCAACCAATTACGAGGCTGCGCAGAAGAAAAGAACACTGAAAAGCCTATGATCAGCAGTGCAGAGAATCACAATGATGGAGATCAATACATACCTGTTGAACAATCAGTTTCTTCCGAACCCACATTCAAACCTGTTGATGAAAGTCAGAATTGGAATAATCACGATACCAACATTAATCCCATAGCACCATCAGAAGTAACCACTAACGGTTTTGACATGGATAGGTTCCTGAAAAATGATCCTGGAGAGCCAGTTATTGCAGGACAATAAAAAAGCCTTCTTGTTCTTCCGATAATCGTTATAATCATTTACACTTTGATTCAATTGTACAATAATATCTGCATGCGTTGGAATATTTTTTTTATACAGATGCCTCGCAGAAAAACAACTGTTTCGACCGACCGTCTCAAACGTGCTGCGAAAAGAAACCTTCAACACTTACAAATTGCGTTTTTTGTATATTCTAGTTTATATAATATTTTCTACTAATAATATTATTTCTTAATTGCTTCGACTACCCGTCTACTTCTCTCTTGTCGGCATCTATGGTTGTCTGAAAGGAATTGCTTTTAGCAATAAGGCCGCCAATTGTACAATTTTTCGATTTATTAAATCTCTGTTAATGTTAATTATATTTTATTGAAGTAAATAAATTAATTCAATATTATTTAACTTCTCATCGGACTTCTGCCAATTTAACTCCATACGAGTAACTTACACTGTTTAGGTGATTCTAATAATTAATAATAATTATAGTATGTTATTATTATAGTATAATAATAATTACAAATGAGAATTAAATCAGTTCCGAGTAATTTATTTATTTATTTATTTTAACCTTAAGCAAAACTTCCATAGGACGGGCAGTTATTGTTTTAATCGATTAATCCTTTTTAGGGTTCCGTACCAATTACTAAGACTTCACTGTCCGCCTGATGTCTGTCACCAGGCTGAATCTCATGAACCGTGATAGCTAGGCAGTTGAAATTTTCACAAAGTATGTATTTCTGTTGACGCTATAACAACAAATACTAAAGACAGAATAAAATAAATATTTAAGGGGGCTCCCATAGAACAAAAGACTTAGTGTTTTTTTTGCCAATTTTGCTCGATATTAATAACGGCAACATGTGCACGACAAATGGTAGGGAACCCTTTGTGAGCGAGTCCGTACCTAGGGTTCCGTAGCCAAAGGGTAAGGAACCCTATTACTAACACTCTACTGTCCGACTGTCTGTTTGTCTGTCTGTCTGTCAGCAGGCTGTATCTTATGAGCCGTGATAGCAGTTGAAATTTTCACAGATGATGTATTTCTGTTGCCGCTATAACAAAAAATACTAAAAACGGAATAAAATATATATTTATGAGTGGATCCCATGCAATAAACGTAATTTTTTTGCCATTTTTTGCTCGATATTAATAACGGCAATAGGTAGACACTTGAAATATTCACAGAATATTCGCGTTCTATATTCGCTTCAAAAATAAATCATCATCATCATCAGCCATTTGACGCCCACTGCAGGACATGGGCCTCCCTCATGGTTTTTCTAACCATGGGGGGTTTTGCCATAATCGCCACGCTTGGCAGGCGGGTTGGCGATCGCAGTATGCGGTTGGAATCTCAGGAAAACGCTGCTGCCCGTCTCCTGGTAATTTAATTCCTTAGTCGCCTTCTACGACATCCACGGAAGGAAATGGAGTGACGCTATTCTTAATCCGGCGCCACACGAAAATAGGTAATAAATAATTAAATTAAAAGAAAATTAATATTTAAGGGCGGCTCCCATGCAGAAAACGTCATTTTTTGCCGTGTTGTATAGATAATGGTCTTCTTTTTTGAAGTCGGTTAAAAATATTTATTAAATTAAAATTAAAATCAGAAAGTAAATGTCAATAGTGATAATCACATGACAACTACATAGTGGTTCAATAGATTTTGTGGTGTGCGATAACAAAAAGGGGACTGCAGGCAACTAGGTGGTTTGTTTAAGTGCCATTATAAGCAGAGCTTTTCTCTTTTTAACCAACTTCTAAAAAGAAGGAAGTTCGACGCGTATAATAGGTATAATTATATTTTTTAGGGTTCTGTACCCGAAGTGTGCCAAACGGGACCCTAGTCTGTTTATCTGTCTATCCGTCTGTCACCAGGCTGTATCTCATTAACCGTCCGTGATAGCTAGGCAGTTACATTTTTCGCAGATTATGTATTTCTATTGCCGCTATAGTAACAAATACTAAAAACAGAATAAAATTAATATTTTCCTCCCATACAATAAACGTTGTCTAAAGACAGCGCTCGCCATCTAGCGGCCATCTATGTAATGCGCCGATGTCATGTCGTTAGATGTCAAAAGCAAAATTGTCTTATACTACAACAGGTATAAAACTATACATTTGTAATTAAATCATAAAAAAATTGTCTTTGAAGTTCGGGAAAAGGTTGGAAAAACTGCGAGACTCGATTCCTGAACTATATACTATGTAAGTACCTACAAATTTGTGCGGAACCCTCGATGGGCGAGTCCAACTCGCACTTGTCCGGTTTTTCTTTTAAATTAGTTGAACTGAGCAGTTTAACAACTAGATAATGGTTTGAAACAAATTTTATAGCCTTGGATGCAGTCCAAAAGGAGTCATATGCGTGTGATCACCTAATATGGTACCCCAAGAAGAACTGCCCACTAGCGCCACCACAAAAACTCAATAGCGTTTAACGCTAAAAACGCCCGCCAATTGTATACCACTACTTAGATATAAGAAACTATTTGTAATATCTTTCACCTGGTTGTGCAATAAAGTGTTCTCTATCTATCTATCAAGTCCCAGGTCCGCGATTGTAGGTTAAGAGATTTATCCGACACTTTCTGTAAAAATTATCTGTAGAAAACAATGACTTTTTCAATTGGTGCACCTCATGGAGCCTCTTAACCACTCGTCTGCCGCGACACAGATCCGTGTCCAACTTAGTATGGGCATTAAAACTTAAAATTCAATGCTATGGGCCACCTATACGTTCCATTCCGCGAGGGCAGTTCAGGGGTCGCTCGCTCAACTTAACATTTTTTAATATTGTAATAATAATAATAATAATAATAATAATAATAATAATAATAATAATAATAATAATAATAATAATAATAATAATAATAATAATAATAATAATAATAATAATAATAATAATAATAATAATAATAATAATAATAATAATAATAATAATAATAATAATAATAATAATAATAATAATAATAATAATAATAATAATAATAATAATAATAATAATAACAGCCTTAACGGCCTATGGTGCTCTGCATTGGGACGTGTGTAGGCTACTTATGACTCATTGACTCATGACTACATTGACTCAGTAAAAAAACCCAAAAAAGAGCTATCTTTATTTTGTACAGGATATGGCAAAACCAATGATAACAGCATCAGATGTATGTACAGTTATTTTCATTTATCTTTTACCAACATGTAAACAAATCGTCGAATACATACGGAAAGCAAAAATTACTATCAAGTTGTTTGCTCTTCCTAGGTCATCTCATAAATTTAAAAATATCAAAACATGTTAAAAACTTCTTGACTGTCATACTAGCGTAAGCAGCAGGGCACAGACCTTCTCTCAGAGAGAGAGAGTATGGGCTTTATTACCACGCGTGCCCACCGCGGATTGGCAATTTCAAGCGCTGAGATATGTGAACACCTCAGACACTCAGGATTCCTCACGATGTTTTCCGTTACCGGTAGCGAGTGGTATTGCTACTATAACTTCACAAACGTACGTAACTCAGAAAGCAAAGTTATTGGTACGTTACTGTACGGTACTCCAACCCACGACCTTCCGAATGAGAGGCCGGCTTGCTACTGCTTGCTTCTTTCAGCGGCAACGGCGGCGGCACAAATTAAATTCTGCAAAAAAATACCACACAGTTTGGATGTTCACCTACCAGGAGAGTATACGCTCTACATACCAACGACGACCTCCGTGGCGCATCTGCCATGCGAGAGGTCCCGGGTTCGAATCCCGGCTGGGGACAAAAAAAAAACCCCATGTCTTGGATGTTTACGTGTTTGTGATGTCGTTGTTTCTGGTTCCCACGACACAGGGTATCCTAGTGTGGGGCCAGAAGCAATGTATGTGCCTGTATGTAAATGTTCATGTTTATGTTTACATACTACTTATTTAAAAAATATATATTTGTTTACACTTAGAGAAAAGCCGTACGTAATAAAATATAGATTTTACCATCATTGTCATAGGATGTAGGTATTTATAAAATACATAGCACTGGCTGCTAGTGTGCGATAAAAACAAAAAAAATAGGAACTCTAATTTTTTCTAGATTAGCGTACTCCTCCGATCCACCTCTAGACACATAATTTCGGAACTACCCGTCGTCGTTCGTATTTCTCCAATCCCCTCCTAGAGTTAAAAGCACATCAAATCCTACAGTCCACAGCACATGGTCCTTTATATTTCAGTTGCAAAATAGCCAGTAACGTAATAGAATCGGGCACGATCTAAAGGTTAATGTGCTATCAATACAATACAATACAATTTATTGGTTATTTCCATTACACGTCAATAATATAAAATAATGATTACATTACAAAAATAAAATTACACATTAGAGAAATATTAAATAATATACAATTATTTAAATTTATTCAGAATTTCATTAATATCGTGCAAAGTGCATGGATGTACAGTCGATAGTCATATAATTCACTCATAATTACGCGCGAATGTGCGTCGTGAGACTGAAAATCCAATAACCAAAGACCAATCCAAATAACCAATGTATGTATCGCGATTATTTACAGTCGAATACTGCAGTGAACGATTCACCAGTCGAGTGATTTAGATGGAATTTGTTGGATAATGTCCAAAGTTAACAAAAGAGTAGTACTAAATAAATACCTTCCACACAACACAATCACCATTCATTCTTTCACCTGGTTGTGCAATAAAGTTTTATTTGGCTATGTTCCTCCATAACTCCGTCAAATATTAACCGATTTCGACAATTCTTTTTTGTTCGAACAGATATAACGTCCCATTGGTTCCATTTTAATTTGGTGAAGATCTGATGAAGACTTTCAGAGATGGAGAACGGAACTCTTCAATGGACAACAGTAAATAAGGCCTAATGGGGCACATTATTTAGTAAAATCCGTATGTTTAATAAAATAGGGTAAAAGTAGTCCCAAGGGAATTTGGTGATGTTCTGGTGAAGACTTTCGGAGATTTAGAATATCAAATTTTAAAGGAACGGAGTTTAAGTACGGAGATGCAATGCTCGGGAAGGTCGCAGAAGGTGACCCTCACTGAGGAGGAACTCGAAACGTCCGCTGAGATAAGAGGGGGAGCAGGGGTTGTTAAGAATACCATAACGACAGGCGAGAATATGAGCATTCTATTAATACAGTACATTAATGCGACCAGTTGTCTTTTCAAACAGCTGATGTAATTTTAACAAAATAAATTAGTAAAACCCTGTAAAACTTAAGTAATAATAGTGTTAAATGTTAAATAAGTGACGAACGAGTGTTATTCAAGTGTTTACCTAAGTAGATAACTTGTTCAACGCAACAGCTGAGCGGCGACAAACAACCGTTACCGGTTGTAAACATTGGATACAAACGAACATTTTAAGGGGAGTATATTGTTTTTACGGGACATTTATTGAATATTTCAGTGTGTTTTTCGTCTCTTTATACCTAAATCGAACATAATAGAACTAGTAGAACAAATTTAGATACCCGTTAGTGGTTAAATTTGAAGATTAGGCACTAATCTTATTCAACCCTCTCTTTGGAAAAAACATCAAAGTTATAAATATTGAGTAAATTTAAAGTACCTATAACTAAAAGAGTTTCACAAGTCAAATATTCCACAACTGTAGCATAGGCATTTGCTGTGTGTTTCTTTAGAAATACTGACGGTTTTCCCCGGTTACATTTCAGTAATCGCATTACAATGATGACGCGTAAGAACACCGCGCGCGATAGCGAGCAGCGCTTGAAGACAGCGCTACTGGAACTTCAAGCGTCCAAGCAGCAATGCCAGCAGCTGCTAGAGGAGCGAGAGGAGAGCGAATTGGAGGTTGAACGAATAGTGGAGAAAAACACACAGCTTAAGAATGATCTTGCGGAACTGGACATCATCTGCGAAGACTTACGAGGGCAGCGAGACGAACTACAAAGGATTGTTCACAAATACGACCAATGTCGGGACACCCACGAAGTAGCCCTTCAGCGCATAAAGCTACTGGAACACCAGCTTTCCGACGCGCACAAAGAACTTCAAGTGCTACGGCAACAAAATCTCGACAGAGAAAGTGAAAATATATTATCCATGTATAACGAACTGATAAGTGACAATTCCTCAAGTAATCTTCTTGTACCGGCCAAATCTTCTCAGTCTTTAGTGCCCATACAAGGAGCTAACAGAATAAAGCGCTATATTCGAACAAAGAGGCACATTAAACGCATAAACAAAGCGTTGAAAAATAATACAGAGATTGTCAAGTACATGGGTGTGAAAAAAATTAATGTTAGCTTACAAAAAGACTTATTGAGCAGCGCAATGGAATATGCAGTATGCTCTAGTGACTATGAGGCAAAAATAAAAGACTTACACTCTCATATACACAGCCTAGAGCATTCACTACATGACTTGGGTAGGCAGTTCACCGAGGCACAAGAAGAAATGAATGAGTATGCAGCAGAATTAACGGCAATAGGAAATTATAATATGGACAGGTTTGAGTCGCTGACAAACAAAATGCCAGCAATGTGTACTTCGTGCAAGACACCACGTGATCATCAACCACCTGCGTCAGCATCACACATCACCCAACTGCTCGGTTCTACTGAGGAAGACACGCCACCTGCATCCTGCCCACCTGCGAGCATGCCTGAAGTGACCCACATCAACACCAGTCTGACCAGTGTTTGCGCCCTCTCAAGGCCCACTTGCACAGTAAAAAGAAAAACAATCATCTATTCAGATAAAATAGGTGTAGGCCTAGGTCCCTTGTTAAACGATAGGCTTACACAGAATGTCCTGAATGAATGTCATCCCCACGCGAGTTTTACTGACATTGTGCAAGACTTATTCAAAAAACCGCTTGAAAGGGATACTACCTATATATTATTAGTAGGTAATAGCCGAGGCGTCAAAAAAACGGACATTAACAATGTATTCGACTTGTATGCTCAGGCTAAGGATGTCCAACCAGAGACGGGAAAGCAATTTTTTTGCGCTTTTCCTTATTCCCAATCACTTTCTGGAAAGGATAACAGCGACATACATAGCCTGAATATGCATATCCATCATCTGACATGTCGTCATAGTGACGTATTGTTTTTTTGACATTAACAAGTTTGTTAAGAATTACTTCATGACGAGAGATACTGTGTACCTCTCTAAAAACAGTCGACGTAAGTTAGCCAGTCTATTGGCTTATAATATTTTTGACTCAGTTGTTATAGGAATTATAACACAAACCAATGAAAACGACAACCGTGTTACTAGTATTAGTAATAATTTAGGAGCGGGCTCAAACACAGAATCGATGGATTTAAACGGCCATCGCAGACAAAGGAAAACCCTAAGTTAGGTCTAAATTTAGTTGCACAAAACATACAGGGTTTTTCCGGCAAAGATAATTTAATTGAACTATTTTTAAAGGATTTTAATGTAGATATTTTGTGTTTAACAGAGCACTGGCTGAAACAACCTGAAATGTCTTTCACTTTAAAAGACTATTTAGCAGTAAGTACTTTTAACCGACAGCACGCAATAAGAGGAGGTTCAATGATATTTGTAAAAAGTAGTTTAAAAATGAAAGAAAGAAAAGACATTGTCAGTCTATCTGTTGAACGCTTAATTGAGATCTCGTGTGTGGAATTGGATAGGTACATAGTTATGTGTGTTTATAGGCCGCCACAATCGAATTATAATGAATTTGAATTAGTTATGGAAGACGCCTTAAAACGCCTATTTACTAGCAATAAGAGCATAGTAGTATGTGGTGACTTCAATATAGATTTGTTAGTTGATAGTTCACTGAGAACTAAACTCACTAGTCTGTTCAGGTCATTTCATTTACATTATTTATTTACTGAACCCACTAGGACAACAGCTACTAGCGCCACTTGCATAGATAACGTTTTTTGTAATTGTCAATTTATAGAAAAAAAGGTCATACATAATTTACAGTCCGATCATAGCGGGTTATGGGCAGTTCTACCATCAGTACTAGAAGAACCTTGTAATGAAGTAATTTGTAGACCAATAACAGAAAAAAAAATTGAATTATTTAAAAGAAAATTAAGCACACAGTTAGATTCATTAAATTTTGATAGCACTGATCCGAATACATTATATGAAGTGCTGTTTTCGACCATATCAAAACAATTTGAACAGATATTTAACGTAAAAAAAATTACAGGGTTAAATCGCGGTTTTTCAGAATGGGCAACGCCAGGTTTACATAGAAGTAGGAAAAGGCTTTATGAATTGTATGAAGAGAAACAATTTAATCACGATCCGACGTTCAGAGAGTATGTTAAAAAATATTCAAAAACGTTTAGGCAAACTTGTTTAGCAGCCAAATCCATTAGCATAAGTAAACAAATTATGGCGTCAACTAATAAAATCAAAACAGTCTGGCAAGTAATTAGCAAAGAGACAGGCAAAACGGGACCTAGGGACCAGATATTTGCTTTAAAGGTAGAAGGGAATTTAGTCAATTCAAGGGAAGACATAGCAGAAATATTTGAAAATTTCTTTAAAAACATACCCCTCAAAATAACGGCTAGCTTAAATTCTTCCCCTCAATCAGCCGAAACTTTACTTCTGGAAAGTATAAATACATGCAAAGCTGACTTCCAATTCACCCATATAAGTCCCTTTGCTATTGTCAAAATATTTAAAGAGTTAAACTTAAAAAAAACCGAAGATTTGTGGGGATTATCGGTTAAACTTATATCCACGGTTATCCATATTCTAGCACCTTACCTTGCTACAATTTTCAATAAATGCATTGACCAGGGAACCTTTCCTAATCTATTAAAGTTAAGTAAAATAGTACCCTTATTTAAATCTGGCGATAGTGAAGATCCCAATAATTTCAGACCAATAGCAATATTGCCGGTCCTAAGTAAAGTTTTTGAGAAAGTAATTTTGCATCAATTGCAGACTCATTTTAGTATGAATCAGCTATTTCATAAGAAACAGTTTGGATTTACGAAGGGCCGCTCAACGACGGACGCAGGCATAGCATTAATAAAGCACATCTTTGATGCGTGGGAGGAGGCGCAGGATGCCATCGGGGTGTTCTGTGACCTGTCCAAGGCGTTCGATTGCGTCGACCACGAAACGCTCCTTATAAAATTACACCGATATGGTTTAAGTAATAAATCGCTAGCTCTTCTTCGATCTTACTTAACAGACAGAACCCTAAAAGTAGATATCAATAGAGTTAAATCCTCAGGATCTAATGTAAAAGTAGGAGTTCCTCAAGGTTCTATACTAGGACCGTTCCTTTTTTTGGTTTACGTAAATGATTTGCCCTACCTAGTAGAAAAACTATCGCAGATAGTACTGTTTGCTGATGATACTTCCTTAATTTTTAAAGTAAAGAGAGGTTTAGGTAATGTTGACGATGTAAACAATGCTCTATCTACAGTTCTAAACTGGTTCACGGTGAACAATTTGATGTTAAATGCGAAAAAGACAAAATGTGTTAAGTTCTCCTTGCCCAATGTTAAAAATGTTGACACGTGTCTAAAAATATCTGGTGAGAAATTAGAGCTGGTAGAGTCCACACTATTTTTAGGCATAACAATAGACTCAAAACTGCAATGGGGTCCGCATATTGAAAAACTATCGGGTAGGTTGAGTTCAGCTGCATTTGCAGTTAGAAAAATTAGGCAACTTACAGATATATCGACTGCGAGGCTGGTCTATTTTAGTTATTTTCACAGTATTATGTCATATGGGCTGTTATTATGGGGACGGGCAGCAGATATAGAAACAATATTTATTTTGCAAAAAAGAGCAGTAAGAGCAATTTACAACTTAAGCAGTAGGGAATCGCTAAGGGAGCGTTTCAAAAAAAAAAGGAATTCTTAAACTGGCTTGCCAATATATATTCGATAATATAATGTATGTTCGTAAAAATATAACCATGTTCAAATTAAATAGGGACATCCATAACGTAAACACTAGAAATAGAAATAAGCTTGCTTATTCTAAATTTCGTTTAGCCAAGGTAAATACATCGTTCGTAGGCTATTGCGTTCGTTTTTACAACAGAATTCCAGAACATGTTCTATCCTTGTCTGAAAATAAATTTAAAACATTCATTAAAAAATCGCTATGTAAAAAAGCCTATTATAGAATAGACGAGTATATGAACGATATAAGCCCTTGGTAGTAAGCAAATTCCACTGCGATTTCATTGTTATTTAATTATTAATATTATAATTTATTTAATTTTAAAAACGTGTACTGACGACGTGATTGCACATTAATAACTATAGTACACATTTTATAGCTGACAAAAACTCAATCTGCAGGTTTGCTAAAGGTCATTCGAATGGTGGCGTGGTGGCCGGGTCACCTATCTCCCTCTAAAATGGTTGAGACTGGTGATGGCTGACCCCTGCGTTATGCTCGTGAACGGGTGCTGTTCGTGTGTCTGGCCGCAGCATTACTGTTTTTCCTACTTTTGTAAGAAGTGTTATTTTGGCTTTTAAAGTTATTAGTGGCTATCACGGAATCATATCATATAGGCTTTGATGTATAAGTTTAAGATGATTTGAGAAAAGATGGTCAGAGTGGAGTTTTTTTTTCCCGCTGCCTTTTTCTCCACTACAAATACGGCCCGAAGGCAGCGGCTAACATAGTAACATAGTACATTGACATTCAGCAAACAGAATGTAAATTCTTTACGTTGAAATAAATTAATGATTTCTGATTTCATAAAAAATATGGCGTTATTGTTCGGCCAGCCTGGCAACGCTAAGTATGTAACTAACGCGCATTTGCGTGTTGACGAAGCAACGAGGAGAACGCGCGTTGTGGGAGCAAAATTATTTCGCCACAAATAGGTACATTATTTATAGTATTGCATCTATAGTACAGAATGATGGTGAAGTTAGTGTGTCTACTTCTGAGTGCGTCTTTGTTGGACTTCGGGACTGCTGAACTGTTTAAGGGTATGTTTTTAGATATAAATTTTACACCAGGAATAACAATTAAAATTAAAAAAAAATAATAGACTACAGTACGATTGGCGGTCTTATTACCAAAAGTAATTTCTACCAGACAACCATTTTTAATGTTATTCTTATTCGATGGGTTTTGAGGCAGCTGTTGCGTCTATAATCCGTTACATTCTGACATTAATAATGGTTATACAAAAACGTGTTCACTTTTGATGTGGTCTGGCCTGAGGCTTCGCTAGATATTAAAACTACGGACATTTTAAATATACTTTGCTTTTCTTTTTCAACAAGTACCTACACAGAAAAGAAAAATTGCTTCCAAAATTATTAAATTCTTGTAGCAAATCTCAATCAAAACCTTTAAGTATAAACAAAAATATGTTTCAAATGTTGGTAGTTTTGCTATCTAGGAAACTCTCCGGCCACATGAGAAATGTACTATTTTTTACAATAATTAATAGCATGTGCGAGGGTCACGAATGCCAGACATTAAAGCAGGCCGTATGCCCCACAGAGCACTTCTCTAAGAGAGAGAGAGAGAGAGTTTGGGCTTAGTCACCAGCCGTTGTAATCGGCTATTTCAAGCGCTGACGCATGTTAATACCAGTGCACTCGGGTTGAATTACGATGTTTTCCTCCACAGGTAGTAAATGGTTCAAATTCAAATGTACGTAACTTTGAAATCGAATTAAAAATACATAAAATAAATAACTTCTACACAACACAATCACTTGTCCTGGTCCGAAACTAGGATACCCTGATTACCACAGCATGGGAATTGGGAATACATCACAAGCACGGGAATACATCCATTTGTCCAAATAAAGTACGCTGGCCTCCGGCGGGAAACGAACCCACGACCTCTGCTTTGGTAGTCAAGCGTGTTGACCGGTAGACCAACAAGGGCCTAGTTTCATCAAACTACAATTCGTAGTTTACTGTGACAATTCGATGCACATTGCGTAGCAGCGTCTGCTTGTTAATTTGTGAGTTAATCGACTTTGCATTGTAGATCGAATGGTCTTTGTAGTTCTATGAAGGAGGCTCAAGGCTGTTTGTATATTATACATGGTGCATGCCCAGATTTAAATCCGAAGTCCGAGTTTTGTTGTCCGTTTTGTCTCCAAATGATCTAGATTTTGAAACGGATGCCTAGTTTTACTTGTAACGTTGAATAAGTTACAGTTTTTTGGAATAACATTATTGAATTTTGAAATCTTCCAAGCGCAAAGCAACTGACACTTTGTCTCTACATACTGTAATAATTACAATGTATCATATGTGCGGCTACAGGCAGGACACAGGCTTTCTCTCAGATAGAGAGTTTCATCTCTATTAATTACCACGCGTGCCCGCCGCGTATCGATCGAATCGTCGAATTTCAAGCGCTGAGGTATGTAAACGCGTCAAACAAACAGGTTTCCTCACGATGCTTTCCTTCACATTTACCGAATGGTATTGCTGCTACAACTTTACAAATGTTCGTAACTCAAAAAAAGCCATTGAAATATAATGTAACTATAATCTGAGATTATTAAAATAAATTGTTTTTTTTTTACGTAGCCTCGTTTGTGTCCCACTGCTGGGCAAAGGCCTCCCCCAACTCAGACCAGATGTTTCTGTCTTGTGCCACCTCAGACCACTCCGGCATGTGTCGGTCGAGGTCGTCTCGCCAACGTCTTCTTGGCCTACCTCTCCTGCGACGACCGCCTTGTGGCAAAAAAAAATAGTTTGCTTAATAATTTTACGCATAGATACTATAAACGAGTAATACAACTTCAAAAAACTTGTGTTAACTTTAAAAATTTATAGTTGGGGATCGATCCTGGATCCTCAGATACAGTACCACTGAACTATCAAGATATGACTATATTTTAAGGCCACTTTCTCTTGTTGAAAGTGGGTTTACACTTGAAGCTTTATTTCAAAATCAAAAATCAAAATCAATTTTTTTTATTCAAAGTAGCACAGAAACTGCGACTAAATGAACGTTACAAGTTAAACTAGGTGTCCATTTCAAAATCTAGATCATTTTGGAGAAAAAATGGTCAAAAAAACTGCAAACTTAGTCTTTTCAAGTCCTTAATTTACAGGATTTATATAAATGTTCTAAAACTCATGCATTGAACTGGCTTTAATTCCAGACATCATTGTCATCTAAATAATCTTTAATGTTATAGTAGCTTTTTTGGCACAAAGTGTGCTTCACACATTTTTTGAACCGCGTTTCTGGCAAGCTTATTATATCCTCAGGGATCTTATTGTAGAAACGTATACCCCATAAAGGATGTATTAACCTTTGCCAGCCTAAATTTTGGGAATGAAAGTTTATGTCTATTTATAGTATTTACATTGTGTTGGCTACCTAAAGTTTTGAAGTCATTGATATTTTTCCTAACGTACATAATATTTTCATAGATATACTGACTAGCAACTGTTAGGATGTTAGTTTCTTTAAAGAAATCTCTTAACGAATCTCTATTGCCTAGCTTATATATGAATCTGATCGCTCTCTTCTGCAGGACGAAGATGGTCTCAATGTCTGCTGCCCGACCCCACAGTAGTATACCATAGGACATAATACTATGGAAGTAACTAAAATAAACAAGCCTAGCAGTTGCGACATCAGTTAGTTCCCGGATTCTTTTAACTGCGTATGCTGCAGAACTGAGCCTATTTGCCAATTTTCCTATATGAGGACCCCATTGAAGCTTTGCATCAATTGTGATACCCAGAAATACAGTTTCTTCTACAAGGTCTAGTTTATCATTCCCCAATATAACATTGCTGTCACCCATTTTGACATTTGGTAGTGTGAATTTTTTTGTAGTGGAAACCGTCTATTTTAGAGTTTTTGTCGTCGAATGTATTTTTATAACAGGGGGTTTACTTTATCGTAGTGTTACGATTTTCACAGCGCGAAGTAGCACTATTTATGTTAGAGATATTATTATTTTTCTAATCATTTCCATTATTTACCCGACTGCGGTGTCGCTGCCGAAAATGAGAGTAATGTGTTTGCCTCATAACTCCTTAACCAATGGTGAGATTTCGAAAAATAAGATTTCAATCGCTTCGTCATGTTAGCGCAAGTGTCATAGGCCAGACGAAATCAGCATTAGTCCAACAAAACATATAATTAACGTTTTTTATTTGTTTTGTTGGACAAATATAAGAAACTAAAATAAAAATGAGCATTAACTACTAAGCAGGCGAGAAGCAAATTCAACAATGTAACTCATTGCGAAGTACAGGTCGGTCCCGCCTAGCGCCTGCTTAGCGGTTACTTAATGCTCAGCACATCAGTCGGGTTCTTAGTAATTTTTATTCATATTCATGAATTACTAAGAACCCTACCTTTGTTGCCAACGTCCAATGGGAGACGGCACATAGGGAAGAGTGTTTGTAATATATAAAACTTATTTAATTCGCCATCAAAATGTTTCAGAGAAAAGATTGCTTACAACAATGCCACTTATACAAGTCAATAACTGCCGATAAACTGCTGCGCAGTTTGGCAAATCTGTCAACCATTTGTTATTTTCTTCTTTAATAAAATCTTTAAATACAAATTTTATACAAATTTATTGATCTGTGAGTCACAATTTTTTAAGGAGCCTCTAAATGGGAGTAAGCTGAATAGAGAGCTTTATATTCAAGCTGTTTATCATTACATGTCCGTAAGGCGGAAGAGGCATTAGATATGTACAGGAAGAATGATATATAATATAAATTAATCCGGTATTTCCCTCCGCACAATAGCGATTCAGTTGAAATAAAACATATCAAAGCAGGCATAACCTTGGACTGCCTCGCTGGTCTAGCGGTATCACGTCTGATTACCATGCCGGAGGTCGTGGGGTGAATTTCCACGGGGGGCAGCCGTACATTTGTACAAATGACATCAGTCTGGGTGTACTTCCATGTTTGTGATGTCTTTGACTGGTTACCATACCATAGGATATCCCAGTTTGGGACCAGGACAAGTGATTGTGTTGTGTAGAAGTTATTTATTTAATATACTCGTGTTTCTAATTTGATTTCGAAGTTACTTAAATTTGAACCACTCACTACGTGCGAAGGAAAACATCGTGAGCCAACCCCAGTGCACGTGGTATTAACATACCTCAGAGCTTGAAATAGCCAATGACAAAGGCATGATTGAGCCAAAACTCTCTCTCTCTCTCAAAGAAATGCTCTGTGGGACATACATACCCACTAAAGCGTACTTTGAGGCTACTGTACTGTAGTTTGAGACCAGGGTAAAGTGATGGTGTTGTGTGGAAGTAATTTTTGTTAGAATCGTCTAAAATTTTAAATTATCCGCAGCAATTTTTCGATTTTCAGGCCGATGACAGAGATGAGTGGAAAGCTAAAGGGGAGGCCTTTGCCCCGCAGTGAGACACAGAATCGGCCATTTTTAGGGTTCCGTACTTTAAAAGGAAAAAAATGGAGAACTTATAGGATCATTGTGTTGTCCGTCCGTCCGTCCGACCGTATGTCTGTCAAGACTCTTTATCTCGGGAACGCGTAGAGGTATCGAGTTAAAATTAAAACCATATACTCAGGTCTACAGTCCCTTGAAGTTGTGAAAAAATCAAACTTCCGAATTACCTAAAAAAAGATACGGCCGGTAAAGCCGCAAAAAACTTATATTTGGACACTCAAGGGAATCAAAATTTATATCCGTTGACCTAGAACTGTGAAAAGTGATATCGTCTACTACAAATGAAGGGAAAAATCTGAAAACTATACATTTGTAATTAAATCATAAAAAATTGTCTTTATTTGTTACACTTTATTGCGCAAAATACAAAATTTAGCACTTAAAAAAACATGAATGTCTTAGATTATGAGCAAGGGCGGACTTATTTCAAGAGAAATGTCTTCCAGCCAGCCTTGACGTTTAGGTTGTTAGACAGACAGCGGGAAGAGGGCATGTAAAGCACAAACAAAAAATTATTACTACTTAAATGCTACATTATTTTTTAATATGACACTATAATATCTACATACTAATATACATACAATATAAACCAATATCTGCATAGATACACAATTAATAAAATAAGGAAAATAAATATCAAACTATATGACAACTATATAACAAACATAACTATACTTTGAAGTTCGGGAGAAGGTATAGGAAAAGGTACGTTTGTACTTCTATATCTGTATCTGTAATACATTATAAAGAGGGCAAGTTTGTAAGTTTATATTATGTTCGTAAGTTTGTACGTAGGGGGAAATATTCGAAAATATTTTATCCGATTTCAAAGATTCTTTCATGAGTATGCAGAATGGACCTCTATGGTGGACATAGGCTGTGGGCTAATTCGTTTACCACGCGAGCCTAGTCACGAGCACTGCTAGTTGGCGACTTAAAAGTGTAATCAAACTAGTAAATAACTTATGCGAGATTATCCTGTGCGCGTTTTTTGTATAATGTATCAAAACTGGTTTGACGTAGTTCAAAGATGACTATATATATTACCTGTTTGGAATTTTATTACGCACGCCAGGCAAAACGTGTTAAAGTAACACGGAACATTGACGACCTCGTGGCGCAGCGGTAGTGCATCTGCATACCATGCGAGAGGTCCCGGGTTCGAATCCCGGCTGGGAAAAAAAAAAAAAACCACAGGTCTTGGATGTTTACATGTTTGTGATGTCGTTCTTTCTGGTTACCACAACACAGGGTATCCTAGTGTGGGGCCAGACGCAATGTATGTGCCTGTATGTAAATGTTTATGCGTGTACATAAACTTACACCTGTATTCCGAAGGGGTAGGCAGAGACCAAGGTCTGCCAATTGCCACTATCTTGACACATCTATTTCTCTTCATCACCATTCATTAGTAGTTGCATCCGGTTTCGGGTAATGTTTATCTGTCCCTTTGCTAATACATCCCCTCTTTGGCCGAAGTATTTGTTAAAGAAATTTCGAATATCTTTAAATTATTTTCAAAACGAGTCGTATGTTAGGCCTGTTACGCCCCCAGTTTCTCGTACCCTAATAATATAATAATCTGCTGTGAACAGCTGGCAATTGTTTTGCGGGTTCCGTACCTCAAAAGGAAAAACGGAACCTTTATGGGATCACTTTGCTGTCCGTCCGTCCGTCCGTCCGTCTGTCTATCTGTCAAGACCCTTTATCTCAGAAACTCGTGGAGGTGTCGATTTGAACTTAAAACTATATAGGTACTCAAGTCTACAGTCTCTTGAAGTTGTAAAAAAATCAAACTTCTACGTTGTATTTGGACACTCAAGGCAATTAAAATTTATAGGATACTTTCCATTGACGGAACTATGAAATTTGGCAAGTAATATCGTCTTATACTACAAATACATTTGTAATTGAATCATAAGAAAATTGTCTTTTAAGTTCGGGAAAAACTCGGAAAAAACTGTGAGACTCGATTCCTGAACTATTTGTAATATGTAAGAACCTACCTACAAATTTGTACATAACCCTCGGTGCGCGAGTCCGAATCGCACTTGGCCGGTTTTTTTATGCACTTCGGCCTACTGACAGCTATTAAACTATTAAAATTAAACACATTGTTAGTATACGAGAAACACGCGGTAACACGCTTGACTAACAAAGCAGAGGTCGTGGGTTCGATTCGTACTGAGCCCACCGTACTTTATTTGTACAAATGGCCTCATTTTCAGTCTACTTCGATGTACCAAATTCAAACTGAAAATCTTTAATTGCCACTTCTAAACTGCAAGCAAATAACGACTCACCGATCGAAAATGTATCTGTTACGGCTAAAACCCGAAGTGCGGCTACACCTAGTTTTAGCCGGTTAAAACTAGCTGTAGCCACTTACTCTTGGTTAAATCTAATATAAGCCGATTCTTTTCGGGTAAAACTAGATCTAGCCAGTATCATTCCGTGGCTGATACTAGGTCTAGCCGATATCTAGCCGGCTACAACTAGATTCAATCAAACCCTGGTGGCTATTACTAGGAGTAACCTATACAGGTTGGTTACCCTGGGTGAAAGTTGTTCTCCTAACTCTACTGAGCTACATATTTCTGGCTTTTAAGATATAAAAAAAAAAACACTTAAAAGGAGAAGATGAAAAAAACTATTTTTAATAATTGACCTTTACTAATACTACAATTTTAACGTAATAAAAGAAATCAGAAACATTTTTTTTAAACACAAATTATTATATCTTTTATGAAGAATAGGTTCTTGTTTATAGGTTTGAACTTGTTTGCATCTAGTTTTATCCAAAAGGTTTGGTTAAATCTAGTTGTACCCGGCATAATATCGGCTAGACCTAGCATCAGCCACTAAGGTTTGGTTAGACCTAGTTCTAGCCGGATTGATACCGGCTAGACCTAGTTTTACCCGAAAACAATCGCCTATCCTAGATTTAACCAAGAGTAAGTGGCTACACCTAGTTCTAACAGGTTAAAACTAGGTGTATATATGATACTATTAACGGTACGGTAACACAACTCAGATATTTTTCATACAGTTCTTCCCCGTTGTACCTATCCTCGTAAACACCTATATACGATAAATACTATACGCGCGTCAGAAAACCGGATGCAGGCCGTGCGTGTTTCTTGTCAGACGCGATATGTGACCGATCGACATAGGTAGTATGTTTTAGTCGCGACTTCTCTTGCGGTGAAACAGAAGAGGCAATTTTCGTCTGTCCGCCTGTCCGTCTTTGTAGCTTTCGGGTAGAGCGTCACCGTCATTTTAACACCCTGTATTCAGCCGTCTAGTAATACGAAGGAAATCTGGTTCTTTTTTTTTATCTCAATATACAGATTCGGAAAGCATCTGTTGTTCTGCACGATGAGACCCAACGTTGCTGTCAACTTTTATCAGGTGTTCCAAGTACAGCCTAATAAGAACAGCCTGAATGTTGAGTTGCCAGCCAAACTTTAATAATAAGATCAAATATACGCATATTTTATACTTTTAATTTGTTTTACTACAAAAATAATGGTCACCATGTGCGTACCTTTCTTTCACTCAGTGGTGATTGATTCAGTGCATCAAGTGCAGGCGCATTTCATTTCTAAAAAGAGGCTGTGTAAATTATGACCCAACGATAGAAATGCAAACTTTGAAGCCGTGTATACGGGGCTGGTAGCCCAGTGTGTAGAACATCGGACTCGGAAGCGGGAGACCCAGGTTCGATTCCCAGTGCGGGTATGGGCCTTAGGACTTTGTTTTCTGTTTTCTTTGTTTTCTAAGCTATGTACATTTGTAAAGTTATAGTAGCAATGCCACTCGTTAACTGTGAAGGAAAACATCGTGAGTAAACCTGAGCGTCTGAGCTATTTACATACCTCAGCGCTTGAAATCGCCAATCCGTGGTGGGAACACGTGGTGATTAAGCCCAACTCTCTCTCTGAGAGAAGGCCCGTGCCCTACAGTGGGCTGTATATAGGCTGCATGATGCTTATGATACGAGATTCAGCGTCACCAACTGACTGGAGCCGAGTAAAGCGTCACCGACCCGAGCGTGACGGTTTAATTCAATTCTCTGTTCGAAAAGAATGGAAAGTGCCCTTATGGATGTTTTCACTTCAAATATGTTTCATTCAATTAATCAATCGATCAGTCCGTACCCGTCCACTGCTGGACATATGCCCCCAGGCACGCCACTTCCTTCTTTCCTCCAACATCCTCATTCGGACACTGCTAGCAATCTGCCTCAGACTGGACTCGGACCAGCAAGCTTCAAACGCCAGTCCGAATAAAAAAAAACATTTCATCATGAGATTTTTTCTGGTTTTATTTTTTTTTCCACAATGGGATTTATATATATGTACCTACTATATTAATGTTTAGGCAGTAAAATAAAAAAAAAGTCTGGCCCTAGGTTTTCAGCAAAAGCGACCTCTAGAATCGGCGAGCCCTACAAGGGCGTGCTTAATGCAGGAAGCCTTCTCAGATTTCTTGATTTCTGTGTCTTTATTATTTAATTGTTATCCTAACAGCAATTTTCTCGTTTGCTTTTTTTTGGGTTCCGTACCCAAAGGGTAAAAACGGGACCCTATTACTAAGACTACGCTGTCTGTCTGTCCGTCCGTCCGTCCGTCCGTCTGTCTGTCACCAGGCTGTATCTCAAGAACCGTGATAGCTAGAGAGTTGTAACTTTCACAGATTATGTATTTCTGTTGCCGCTATAACAACAAATACTAAAAACAAAATAAAATAATTATTCAAGGGAGGCTCCCATACAACAAACGTGATTTTTTTGCTGTTTTTTATCTTTGTGTCTAATGTTGTATAGATAATGGTACGGAACCCTTCGTGCGCGAGTCCGACTCGCTCTTGGCCGGTTTTTTTATTTCTTTACCCGCCTACTTTGAATTTAAATTACTATACATAGATGCTTTTGCTGATTGTTTTTTCATCGTTTTAGGAATCGGTGTATATTTTCATGAATGTCATGTATTTAACATTTGTCGCACGCTGAGCTTTTATGTAGCGGTGAGGAGTGTTTAGGAATTAATCAAATGTAATAAGCTAAGTCATTTACTGTCTTTAAGTATTCTTTGTTAATTCTGTTTTTCCTTTTTTATAAAATAAAATTAAAAAATAGAAGAAGATAGATATACTGATTATTTGTTGGCGCTATTGAATCTCATGAAGACTTTTTAGTACACAGATTACGGAGCGTTATTAGCTACGATAGGTAATAATAATGAGATTATTTCGTCAAAGGAAACCATTACAAGGAAAAATAATAAAATACAAACAAGTTCAGTATTAAACACTAAAAAAAAATGAATGCTACCCTGGTCTCTGAACTAGATTTAAAACCTGTACTTTAAGTGTCAGTGTTTTTACCTTATATATACCTAGTGCGTCATTGTGCTGTTTACATGGGTATTTCAATTACGTTTTCGGATTTAATTAGGTACATCCAAATAGTCACAACAGCGATGAGTCCAGCTAACATTAATCTGTGTGAGAGCATCACGAATTAATTCAGCCATTTTTTTCAGCTCCAAGCCGTTCACCTGACTACAAGCCATCGCTCTACAGCCAACAATCATCTGAAGTCGTATCAAATACATCACCTGAAGCTGTACAGAACCAACTAAGCCAAATTCGACATCAAAATCCTAACCTGGAATTGGATTTGGCCATAGAGATCAAGCCGTATTTCCTTGGAAATAGGTATGAGGCTGAAGAAAATCCGCACCCACCTGGAATACCTTCACGCCGGTTCCCAGTGTTCCCGTGGTACCAGGTCAAGGAGGCACCTACGGCCCAGAGAAACGAAAGTGGGTATTTTTCCTTTTCCTACGCCATCATATTCTCATATGACCTTAAATTATACGAAGTACTTTAGAAATGCAGTTTTGACATTGGAAATGTCTTTCCGTTCGCTCCAGTGTAGGCTACGATTTCACGAAAAAGTGCGATCCCCTTATAGCTCGAAGAGTGATATTAAAAAAAGGCTCTAAAGACGCGAGACAAAAAGAGGGAGAGCTATAAGATGCAAAAAGAATTATTCGAGAAAATCAAAAACAAAAAATGTTATGGCCAAACGAAGACGATCGGGTCAAGCGTTTGCCCTGTAGCCATCTTTGTGAAAAAAGTCATAAATACATTATTCACAATGACATACATGATGCGATTCATCTCCAATGTGCTTAATAGTAGTGTGAGGCACGAAATCTGTGATTTTGTTGTGAATGCACAGTTGTGAAAAAAGGGAGCTTCCTATTTGTTACCAATAAGTGCGTCTGACAAAACAAAATTAGTTTATTTTAGGTTAGTTTAAAAAGCGAATTAATTTGGTATTGTTATCTGTAAAAAGTTGAGATGTAAATTTGTCTTTAAAACATATTATAACAAATAGTAATGCATTTTCAAAATGATTGTATATCGAATAGCATTGCAGGCTGCGATGCGTAGTTAAAACACGATTTTAATAAAATGATGTGAGCCCTGATATCTCGAAAAATACAAATTGGACAAAAAAGTCATAAAAAATGTTGTTTTAAAACACTAAATTCTATTGGGAGGTTTCAGGAATTGCGCGTCATAGAAATAACCCTGTATATGTGGAAGTAGTAGTAGGAGAATGAATGAATTAAATAATTACTAATTACACGTAGTCTCCTGGGAACGTTTTCCAGTAGCTACTAGATTTTAGTAAATAAAGGTTTTACTAACGTATTGTGATATCCTAAATTACGAGTTTAGCGCAAAATTACCTACTAATCAACTCGTTTTAATTATACTAGTATCGAATTCGGATATGTGTCATGCGTGATACTTTAAAGTACTGCTACCTACAGTATGTAACAAGAAAGTCATTTTCGTGATGATAAACAATGTAATATTAAATATTGCAAGAGTATCGGAAGTTTTTTTTTGGAAATATCTGTAATTTTTTAATTATTTTTGCTTACTTATACAGTAAGTAGTTATAATAATAAAATATATGAAGTAGGTACTCGAACGCCAAAATTTTTAACGTTTTTTGCTACTCTTGTCTCTCCCTTCACTTTACTGAACATACCATAATAGGTCGTCTAAATGAACGACGAGAGATATCTTCTATGATCTGAGGTTACTACTTATGTAAATGTTTTGGTAGATAATAATCTGAAAAATGCACAAACTTATTTATTCATTGTCTTATCATCACGTGTAACTTTGTTCTAAATAGGTCGATAGGATGACTGAATTGTTCAGAGATTTAAATTAAACCTTCGCCATTCCAATTTTCAGAAGCAGACACGGCTACGAGAAAATCTGTAAATCTGGATCTAAACAGCAATCCTGCCATAGCCCTCGCGCTAAGTCTCAGGATTGAAGATGTCAATCAAATATGGGGTTACGCAGAAGATAAAAGCACTAAGAAGCCTGAGTGCAATACTTCAGAGACTCACAATGTGGGAAATCAATACACACCTATACTAAAAACCGGAAACGAAAATAGTCCCCAAGATGGGTCACCGTCAGTTTTTAACAAACATCCTTTTGATCAGTACAAATCTAATGATACAATTAATCCCTTAAATCCAACATCAGTCAATATCAATACTGATGATGATTCTCTGGACAAAGAAGATATCTTAAACAATGATCCTGGCGAGCCAAATATTGTAGAAACAGGAAACGGAAATCCGTCCCAAGTTGGGTCACCGTCAGGTTTAAACATACAACCTTTTGATAAGTACAAACCTAATAATACAATTAATCCCGTAAAACCAACGTCAGTCAATACCAATACTGATGATGACTATGCGAACTTCGTGGATTTCTTAAATCATAAACAAACCGAAAACGAAGAACGGAAAGATGATATATTTAATAGCGGGCTCCATGATGATGAAAATCTGACACAACATGAAACTGCCGGGAAATCCAATGCTTCTAGTCAATCCAAACCTAAAGATAAAGCCGATTCGAGCAACGATTTAAAAAAATTTGAACATTTTCTAAATCAGAAAATGGACGAAAACAAACGAGAAAAATATGTGACTGATACCGAGGTAAATAATGTTAAAAGTCTGAAACAATATGGAACTACCACGAAGACCAGTGCTTCTAGTCAATCCACACCTGACCATAAAGCCGTTTCGAGCTACGGTTTAAAAGAATTTGAGGAATTTCTTAAACAGAAAATGGACGAAAACAAACGAGAAAAATATGTGACTGATACCGAGATAAATAATGATCATCATGAAAGTAGAGAAAACCACAGATATGTTACAAATCAATTTAATGTCGGCACTCATGATTCCAATCACAATGAAGGGAAACATACCCATACCGAGATAGATGAACGAATCGCATTTCCAGAATAGTGCCAAAATCTCTTAAATCACGAGAGTAGCGAAAAAAGACCTAAAGAGCATATTGCATTTATTATTTTTAAAAACTTTAGTTCGAATTTTCGGCAGGATTTTTAACTTTAGATGGGAAAAGTATCTAATGGATGATAGAACGAGGCTAATAAAGACTGTTAACATAAATAATGAGCATTGTCTTCGTCTTTTGTGATCATATAAAGAGTTAAATGTTTCTTCGGGGAAATGCGTAATTTTAAGAGCCTAGGGCACTGCTTTTGTTAATTTTTAAAGCGAAAAAGGTATCGGCATCTGGTTGGCTATCAATTACTAGTGTTACCATAACTAGAACTCAGTAAATAATTATTTACATCGTAGTTTTTCATTAAAATCTAATTGTATTATATTCTAAACATTTGTGGAGAAATACATAATTTGACATCCTGCATCACGCATGCAAAGTGTTGAACAAAACTTACCATAAATATGACATCCGACGAACAACAGTTGGACCGCCCATCCCCAATCATATTATCCTATTTATATTTGCCTGGCGGGAAATTTTCCTTTACAGTGGAAGAGGACGACCACCATGTTTTCCTTACTTATTATCTTTGTAGTATTTTTAGCGGTGCAGTGGTAGCCTAGTGGGTAGAACCTCGGACTCGGAAGTGGGAGACCCAGGTTCGATCCCCGGTGCGGGCATGTACCTATGACTTGGTTTTCTAAGTTATGTACATTTGTGAAGTTATAGTAGCAATACCACTCGCTAACCGTGAAGGAAAACATCGTGAGGAAACCTGAGTGTATGAGCTATTCACATACCTCAGCGCTTGAAATTGCCAATCCGCGGTGGGCACGCGCGGTGATTAAGCCCATACTCTCTCCCTGAGAGAAGGCCTGTGCCCTACAGTGGGACGTATATAGGCTCGACTTTTTCGACTTTTGTTAATTTTAGTTAAATGCTGTTTAGGCTATAAATGTAGCCGCCCAAAAAGTGGTGCAAGTCGGCCTTACGGTCTTATTTATAACAAGTAGATTCCACTAAAACATTTTTAAGACTGAGCTAAAGCCGGTATAAAAAGTGAAATCTCCATGTTATTCCTGAGATAACTCCTGTAACGTAAAATGAATTTTAAGTTTCCGATAAGTTTATATTACAGAATAGACAGACAAACTAAAACCTTGCTGTTGTTTACATGTCAGAAGAATTTCGCGTTGGTCGTATATTTTCCGAATTTGGTTTCCTAGAATGTAGAATCGATGAATCGAGAATCTATGCGTAAATAAACATACTGTTGATAAGAAAAAGCTGTCTACATATCTAGAAATATATGAATCTGAACAAAAAAAAAATACGGAAATGTATCGACTCGTAGTACCTATATGTCAAAAATGCTTTTGTTGCTGCACAAAAGCATTTTTGACATATCCAGAGATAATAAATTAATGTGAATGTATAGCGTTAGAGCTGAAACTTTTTGTTTTTTTTTTTGTTATTTTGCAATTTCTGTTTTTCCTCCTCTATAAAATGAAATAAAATAAAATAAATAAATAATCGTAAATAAGTTACAATGCTCGTAAATATTACAAATATTACATCTTTAGGCATTGTTTCATTTAAATATAAACGAGACCCAGTTTTAGACTATGGATGAATTATATTTCAATTGGATAAGAAAAAAGTAGATTCTAATATAAACATGGCAACATTGTCAGGAAACAATCAAGCACCAAACCGAAACCTTAGCTTTGTACGCAGAAATATTAAGACCCTTTTTTACGTGTGAAACGAAATGATAGAAGGTCGACTGAAAGTCATATTTATAGAAGAAATAATTGCATATTGTGGTATTATTATATTTACATAATAATTATATACACATAAGCAGCCTATATACCTACGTCCCACTGTAGGGCACAGGCCTTCTCTCAGTGAGAGAGTATGGGCTTAATCACCACGCGTGCCCACCGTGGATTGGCGATTTCAAGCGCTGAGGTATGTGAATAGCTGAGACACTCAGGTTTCCTCACGATGTTTTCCTTCACCGTTAGCGAGCGGTATTGCTACTATAACTTCGATTATTATATTTACTGACCTTTAAAGTACCGTATAATTTGTAACTATTGTTACTATTTAGGATAATGCTCAATGCCCTATACATACTCGTAAAGAAATAATAAATGAAGAAAAACATATTAAAGTATAAAATTTGTAGAGGAACTCGAACTAGTGGTTGGTAAAGAAACTATAAGTGTTAATTTAACGCTAATTTACTGAAAAATATATCAAGCTCATAAAAAATGTATGACTTCTTCTTCTTAGCGTATCGATGAAAAAAAAAGAGTGCGTTAGTGAATCCCAAATGACTGAATCGCGACGGTCTCTAGCCTGACCGTACCCAAGACCAACAAGACTGAAGATCATCCCAAATGACTGAATCGCGACGGTCTCTAGCCTGACCGTACGCAAGACCAACAAGACTGAAGATCATCCCAAATGACTGAATCGCGACGGTCTCTAGCCTGACCGTACGCAAGACCAACAATACTGAAGATCGACATAACTTAAGCGCGATGCTACGCTAGTGCGACAAGGATTCGACGTGTCTCTAGCGCGACAAAGTAATAACTAAATATCACTGTCTACATGACTTGGATACATAAATACTGTATTTTTTTAATAGACCATAATAAAACAACAGACATAATGACATAATTTAAATCACTTCTTAACACTTATTTCAGTGTTTTCTCGTGACCACATTATTTTGTACCGTTAACGGGTCCACGAGGGATAACAATTTCTCGTGGTCCCCTTATTCTTCATCAATAGGGTCCCGAGGGAACTCTATTTCTCGTAGTCCCGCTAATGAACATGAACACCTGTATAAGAGTCTTCACTGGGTTGTCACGTTTAGCACTACGTTTCTCTCTTTCTCCCGTTGTTCGCTAAATAATATTTTTTTACTGTTTTATTTTTAATAATAAAGTACCCGAAGCCGGCGTGAAGCGAAAGTAATCTGTCAGGATCGTAGCAAGTGGCAGTCCCTGGTCTCTGCCTACCCGTCTGGGATACAGGCGTGAGTTTATGTATGTATTTTAGAAAATAAGTACTGGGATTGCATAAGGTCATGTGTAGCATAATGTATAGGTATTTAATTAGCTACGCATATAAAAATGAGATGCTGCAAAAAGGCTTTCATGGAAATTTAGGGGGAGGAGCCTTTTTACAAATAGAAAAAACCTTAAAACAAAATTTTTTTTTTTTTTTTCCGGTTATGCACTAGGAACAAAAGTATCGCCGTCCATTGTATATACGTAAATAATCACAAATGTACGTAACTTAGAAAACAAAGTCATTGGTAAATGCACGGGGTTCGAACCCACGATCTCCCGAATGTGAGGCCGGCGTTCTACCGCTGCGCTACCACAAACCAAAGAGGCGGTTAAATACGCAGTAAATTAATCATAGTTAATTATTATTTCCGCTTCAAGTAGAGCAGATAGACGTAGTTACTTCTGTGGTGATAATTAATAATAAGATGTCACAGCATGTGCTTTTCTTTATTATATTGAGTTTGCATACAGTTCTGTGTGAAAACTGTGAGTATTTTGTTTATATATTTAAGAGACAATACAAAAATACACAGATCATCCCTTAAGTAAGTTCAGGTTAATAGTATCCAAGTCTTAAATAATTGAAAAAAATATCAGATGTTCAAGGAACAAATATCAAAATTAAGAATGGAACAAGTGATATTTTATTAGATATTGCGCAGTCTATCCTGCTCATAAATATAAAAGTTTTTTTTTTATATTTATGCGTAGAATAACCTAGAATAGCGCCACCGAGGAACAAAAATCATATAATTTTTTACAGATCAAGTTTACAAAAAGTGTCAGTAAGTGCCAGTACAATGTCTCAATCATGTTAACAGTGATTTTTAGGACCCACGACACAGAACCTAGGTTCACGAACCTGGGACTAGATAGCATTTATGCCAAAAACGGCCGTTTCTGGTGTTCTGCCGTACGTTCAGGGCCATGGGTCCTAAAAATCACTATTAACATGATTGAGAGATTGTACTGACACATTTTGCAAATTTGATCTGTAAGAAAAGATGCGATTTTGTTCCTCGGTGGTGCTAGTGTTACCTCCTGGACCCCCTTAAGGATAAAACACACCAAAGCCGTGACGTCGCCACCGCCACCGCGTTGGTGTGTGCTTTCCTTTAAGTTACACCGGACGTTTCTGAAACGCCCTGTACATGATCATAACGATAAATAATAATAATAACATCCATGCAACACAATCACCTTGATCTTGACCTGGTCCCAAACTAGGATGCCCTGTACTATGGTAACCAGGCAAGGACATTAAAAACATAGATATGCACCCAGACCGTGCGTGGATGGTACGATGTCACGATTCACGCATTTTGTGGCGCTGAAATGTCAGTGTTTGACAATGAATGTACTGGACAGTCGCGTCTTTTGACATTTAAATCGCGTGACTAGAGGCATCGTACTACCTCTGAGCTGCAGGTCAATTGTACAATGCAAGTACCTACGGCCTCCAGCAATCAAACCGTGACGACAAAGCAAAATCAGATGATGAATCAAAGATACAGCGGTACAGTCGGTAGCACATCGACCATTCTACATGTGTCTTCTATTCAGTATCATTCGCTTTAGTAACCTTGACCACCATTCTTGTACAGTTGCTGTCAATTATCTGGCCTATCTCTGAGTACAGAGGGCACCAAATTTTAAATGAGTACAAAAACGTCTTGCACCATGACATTTTCAGAGCTATCCATAGATAAAATAGACCTGCACCTCCTGCAGGTTAACTGGTAGAAAATGTAATTAGCATTAAGACCACGTTTTGTACACTGTCCTTGTGCAATAAAGATTTAATAATAATAAAATTGTATGACTGACAACTCTGTCAGTTAGCTATTTATTCGTTTGTCCATAGATACGCATTTACCTATTTACTTACTTATCCAGACTTGTCGAACTGCGCATTGTAAAAACAAACAACCCTGTACAAGGGTTGACCCCAGGCCCCGAGGCCTTTGATAAACTTTGATAAATGTATCATAAACAAGTAAGACAAAGATTATTCAGTTCTGATATCAAAACAAAACACACGTTCTTCAAGGGGCTCCTTAGAGTAACATTATAGAAAAAAATCATATCTTTATTCACAGATCGTATTTGCAAAATAATGTCTATAAAATCTCAAAATCATGTTAATAGTGATTTTTAGGACCCGTGGCCGTGAACCTAAGGCAAAAAACCTAGGACTAGATAGCATTAAAGCCAAAAACGGCCGCTGTCGGCATAAATTCAATCTACTCCCAGGTCCTTGATCCTAGGTTGTCTGTCGTGGGTCCTAAAAATCACTGTTAACATAATTGAGAGATTGCACAGATAGTTTTTGCAAATACGATATGTAAAAGAAGATATGATTTTTTTCATTGGTTACCCATGGGGGTTCCCTTTATGGAACTCACAAACCAAAGCGGTGGCGTTCGCTATTGCTTGTGAGTTTGCGAACCAATTCGACCATTTGTACCATTAATTTATTACATAAGACCATTTTTGATAGTTTTTGGACCCCCTCCTCCCTTATATAAGAAAAAATGAGAAAAGTCCGACCTCCTCCCCCCTGTTTAAATATTTATTACGTAAGAATCTAAAAGTGAACGCGAGTCTGTTGCCATGACAATCTTGTGTAGGAACTGTCAAGGTTTTCTCCACTCCCTTGAAAGAAAAAATAAGACATGGCCTGCCCTAAATCGTCATCATCATCATCAGCCATTTGACGCCCACTGCAGGACATAGGCCTCCTTCGTGGTTTTCATAAACACGAGGGGCCACGCTTGGCAGGCGGGTTGGCGATCGCAGTACCCGGTTGAAATCTTAGGAAGACGCTGCTAATTTATTGGTAATTTATTTTCTTAGTCGCCTTCTACGACATCCACGGAAGGAAATGGAGTGACGTTATTCTTAAGCCGGCGCCACACGGAAAAATAACCTAAATCGTATTACGTATTAATTGAATGAATCCACCCACCGACATGCGCCGCACCGGGGGAATTTGGAACGCGCCTACCCGCACCGAAGGAATTGTTTCCTTAGATGCGGATATGAGCGTTCACCCTAAGTTTGCGTCATCAGTTCTAATCTACAATGTGTAGCCGGAACGTGAAGAATATTGATAATGTCGCACGTTTCTTTAATCTACGACATAGTTCATCTATGTGCCCAGCTTCGTCGAAATTAAAATAATAACTTCAGCACAATAACTTGTACTGGTTCCAAAAAAAATAAATAAAAATTAAGTCAAAAATAGATCAAAAATAAGTCTGGCAACTCGTCCGTGTGGCGCCGGATTAAGCGTTACTCTATTTCCTTCGATGGATGTCGTAGAAGGCGACTAGGGAAATCAATTACCAGGAGACGGGCAGCAGCGTCTACCTGAGATTCCAACCGCATACTGCGATCGCCAACCCGCCTGCCAAGCGTGGCGATTATGGCAAAACCCCTCAAGGTTATGAAAACCACGAAGGAGTCCTGTGTCCCGCAGTGGGCGTCAAATGGCTGATGATGATGATGACGAAGTCTGGCAACTCTGATATACTTAGTAGATATTAATACATTAGACAGTAGATCAGCCCTAACATTTCTGTTGCAAAATCACTGCTTACGTAACAGAGTAGATTGTTAATGTAACATTTCCTCTTTGACTGTTGTTATTAGCATAACTGTGAGTTTATCATTTCTACGAGTATGTCTTTCTATAGAAACGCCATGTAAGATTTTTCTGAATTGTAACTATACTGTACAATTGTTTGTTTTCTTTTCAAAATTAAAATAAATAAACTACGATACCCTGTGATATGGAAACAAGGCAAGGTCATCCATCATGTACAACACAAACATGGAAGTACACCCCAGACTAAGACCATTTACACAAATGTACGGCGGCGCCCAGTGGGAATCGGACCCACGACCTTCGACATGGTAATCATATCTGTTCAAACGGCTCAGTTACCTTCCTCCGTTCCCTCTTTGAATTTTTTCTTATGTTCCATTTCGGTATTTAACTTTAAAAATACCCAAACTCTTACAGTTGCATAAAAGTTTGTGCAATTTAATTTGAAATTCCGAATTTACAACATATATATATAAAAATAGTTATTTGTTATGCAAGGCTGCAAAGTTAATTTTTGGCGCGAGTACCTTGTATTGAAACCTGAGCAAGCGAAGGATTCTAGGATTGAGCCACGAGCGAAGCGAGTGGTTCAAATATAGAATCCTGAGCGTAGCGAGGGTTTCAAAGGTACGAGACGCTAAATAACTTTTCACTTCTCATGCTCTAAAAGTTCGTCTTTATGTCGTGCGTAGGCGACATAAAGTCGCTTTTTATGCTCTAGAGCATAAAGTAAAATCTTCGTCGAAGACCAAGGCAATCGCTGCCACAGCCACACGAACATCTTTAACTTCATACAACAACCTCTTTATTTTATTTCGTTTCGTTCGTATTCTAAGACCAAGGCAAAGATACCAACAGCCAAAGTACACAATAAAACTTCATGAAATAAACTTATAATTTGTATTTCGTCTCATTTATTATTTTTTATATTTGTTTATTTTTCAATTTAGTAGATCAGTATAGTATTTAAGCCATAACAACAACTTATCATAGTTATAAAAAGAAAATGTTTTTATAACTGAGCAGTATGTAACGACCTTAAGTCAGGTGTCACGTCCCTACAGAAAAAAAAAGAAAAAAAAGTTAATTGGCGGGAACCATAATTATTTTCTCATTGCTCTAATGTAACTTTAAATTTTAATTAAATTAGCATTTACTATATTTACATGTTGCTGTTTTATTTCCTCGCAATCGAAGTGAAAAGTAGAGTGTACAACTCGTCCATAAAACCCATTTTACACTCGACTTTATATCTATCCTCGCTCGCAAGCTCGCTCGGATGGATAAACGTCTCGAGTAAAATGGTGCGTTTTATGCACTTGTTGTACAATCTACTATTGCTGCCGAGCGCAACACACAACTTTTCACCTCACTAAAGCGAGGAAAATGTTAGGTGCAAGAAATAAGTATTTGCATTTCAATCATCAATGGACTGGCTGCAGAGAATATAAACTATTACGAAACCAATGAGGTTCTATATATATGTAATTTATTGTACGAAACCTTTATTGAATAAAAATATTCGAATTTTAAAAACACTTTCCACGCTAGCGGATAAAGTGCGATTTTCCACGCAGATTTCGAATGATAAACAGAGCTTTTACGAGCTAGTGAGGTGAAATAGTACATTGTTCACCGAGAGGAGAAAGTGACCGATTACCGTCGAGGGTGTCGTTTGAAGCCCGAGCCGTAGGCGAGGGCTTTAAAACACCCGAGATCAGGAATCGCAGTTTCTCTCGAGTGATACATAGTGCTTTATACTACACCTGCTTGATAGTTTTATTTTACTTTCTACGAAAACTGAATCCTCAAACAACACACAAATTGGAAATGGCGCCAATGACGTCTGCAATTTTCACATGTTCTTTTTTCAAATTCTTTATCCTGCCGCCGCAGGGTCGCACTGCCAGCCCGACACCATCCAACACACAGCTAGTGGCCAGTGTCATTTTGCAAACTTGGAGATAAAAACTCACTGTAAAAACTTTTTGGCTTTTGATATTAAGTTTACCGGCGCATAGTCTTACCCAAAATTAAAAAAAGAAAAACCACGTAAGAAATGGATTTTCATACACTTTTCTCTCCCGCTCAGATGCGTTTTCTCCCCGCATATTTGTTCGATATGCAATGACGTACTTTCTACCGTAAATTTGATAAAGTATCAAGGTACTTTCCAAGCAGGTGTAGTATAAAAATATTTTCATACCCCCAACTCGGAAAGAGTAGTTTTGCTCTTCCGTATCAGAGTGCAAAAGCCGTTTTTTATCCGCTAGAGGATAAAGTAAATTGAATTTAGAACATCGAGTGCACTAAGTTTGTAAATTCAAAACATCATTAAACCTATTTACGAGTACCTCCATGGTGGCGAATTTATTATACTACTTTTTTAAATTTTTTATAAACTCAGACTCGGAACCTCCTTTGTGTTTTTTTGCATTCATTTCCTCGCTGAGGTGGGTGATGAAAACTACCGGTTGCACTCGCTGCGCTCGTGATTCAATCACTACGGAACAAGGGAATTTTACAATCCTTCGCTTGCTCTGTCATCAAAATTGAGCACGCGGTTAAAAAGCAACTTTGCACTCTTGTATAACAAATAACTATTACTTTGCACATCTGTGTTTGGGTCATAGGATTACACAATCCTACTAAATTTTACCTGATTTGCTCCAGTAGATTCGGTGTAAATTGGCTGTGACAGACGGACGGACAGACAGACGCACGAGTGGTCCAATAAGGGTTCCGTTTTTTTTTAGGGTTCCTAAAAACAAATCCTTTATTATCAATTCTGCCACCTATTTCTATCCAGTAACTACTGTATCACACCAATAACATTACAAATATCGTCAGTCTCAAACTGATTTTGATTGAATAGATCCGTTTGCTCTATCGTTGAAGGCCGTTAGGCTGTTAGACTGGCTCCCGAGGTGAGGTTGCTTTACTGAGTAGGTAAGAAACATTCAAACTGACAGAACATAAACATAAACAACATAAACATTTACATACAGGCACATACATTGCTTCTGGCCCCACACTAGGATACCCTGTGTCGTGGGAACCAGAAACAACGACATCACAAACATGTAAACATCCAAGACCTGGGGTTTTTTTTTTTTAACATAAATAATATAAATAATTCTTCCTTTTATAGTAAAACCATTGAATTTTAAAATAGGTTTTTAAAAATTGTCCTCAGCACGGATTAGTGCAACAAAAAGAATATAATCATGTAGGTGCAGCAGTATCATTCCGATGTAAAAACCTAACTGCAAAATGGGTTACTCGGGGCTGCAAGTGATGTAAATCGCTTCGGTCAGATGTCGCTGCCTGTACGTAGAAAGAAGTTTGTAAAGAGGCTCGAAACATCGATGCTTGCACTTGCCCAATAGCTCAGTTGGGAGAGCGCTGGCACGGTGAGCCAGAGTTCGCGGGTTCAAGTCCCGGCATGGGTGGAATTTTTAGCCTCTAAATAGGTTTTTAAAAATTGTCCTCAGCACGGGTTAGTGCAGCGAAAAGAATATAATAATATTTAAATTTTACATTTCACGATTTGGCACCACTAGCTCAAATAATATTAACTGTTCAGTTTTAGTACATTTCTGTTTCAATTTATATATAGAACTTAATAATAACAATATTTATTATGTTTGTTTCCAGATGTCCAGTACAAAGGTCTCGAATCAGAAGGCAGCCATACAACACAGTTTTTAATGGGCATAAATAGACTACAATTTGCACATCCAGATATAGAAAAATTAGAAAACTCCCGAGATAAGGCGGAAAAAGATAAAAGTGTACTTTTTGAAAACAATGGTGAACTAGATAACAAACAAATCTTTAGAAATTTTAACAACAGAGATACTGATAAAAATATCATTGATGATACTCTAAAAATTGAGGCAAATGAAGTTGACATTGGCAAAAATGAGATTATAGCAGAGGGAGAAATACCAAAGATATTCGAACCCACGCAACTTGAAAGTGATAAACAAAATGAAATTAAATCAAATAGTAACCAAGCTGATCTTAATGAAGGAGAAGATTATGTCAATCTTGACATACGAGTAGATGATGCCGATAAAGCTTTAGCAGACAATGTGAACATACACTTTTCTTATGAAGACACGGATGACTGAAGATACTAAGATAGACCTATTTATGTTAAATAACAATAAATATACCAGTTTTTTTTAAAGAAAGGTGACTTTGTGTTGCCAGTTTCATAGAAATTTGAAATAGTCATGCAGTGAATATCGACAAAAAATGCGCCGTCTAGGATGCAATAGAAAGTTATTGCAATAGAAAGCAAATTGAAAACGTCATTACTATAATTTCATGGCGCACAAAAGGAGCAGTAACTAATAGTATGCGTATATTTATAGTGGATAAATGTAACAAATATTGTTCTCAAGATTCTACAGATAAAAGTTTACATTAAGATCAGAGATAAGATAAGAATATTCTTTATTGTACACACCAGAAAACAATTTTACAGAAACAACAGTTACAAAAGAAGAGGTACAGTTGGCGGCCTCATTACTTATAGCAATTTCATTCAAGCAACCCTATATTCGAAAGATTACAGAATTAATTGTATCAAATGCAACTACACCCTGGCAACAGTTCGAGTTAATGAGTTGTCACTTTTCTTTTGCTAAAAAAAACTCTAGCTTAGAGGTATATCTAAGGAAAAATCTTTTTATTTATTCAATAATGTATAAGATACTCTTATAACACTTTTTTATTATATATATTTAAATTTATTCGTCCAGCCTGAGAAGACGTATTTGCTTTGAAAAAGGTCGAAAATGTAGGGTATATGTATGTTGCTTAGGTTTACGGGCTCCCAATAAAAATCTAAGTTTTCCGTACTTGAATGGGTGTCAAATGGGACCCTATTACTAAGACTTCACTGCCCGTCTGTCTGTCTGTCTGTCTGTCACCAGGCTGCATCTCATGAACCGTGATAGCTAGGCCGTTGAAATTTTCACAGATGATGTATTTCTGTTGCCGCTATAATAAAAAATACTAAAAACAGACTAAAATAAGCATTTAAGGGGGGCTCCCATTCAACAAACGTATTTTGGCCGTTTTTGCTCTATATTAATAACGGCAACCGGTAGACGCTTGAAATATTCACAGAATAATTAAACTAAAATAAAATTCGTATTTAAGGGGGGCTCCTATGCAACAAACGTGATTTTTTGTCGTTTTTTCTCGCTTTTTGTGTCTAATGTTAGACCCTTCGTTCGAGAGTTCAACTCGCATTTGGCCGGTTTTTTATTTATTATGTCTTAACAAGTCGATTCTATGACAAAAGTGTACGCACGTCTCTGCACTTCTCAGGTCGAAACCTTGGTTTCTTATTGGGAACCCATACCTAACAGCATAATATATCAACACCATTAATTTTCCATCTACAGACTGTACTATACATTTTGCCAATTCCAACAAAGGTTCTGTGAAGAAGAAGCAAAGGGAAACTCCTCGGATCACCTTTAAAAACAATTTAAGTATGCGACACAGCGTGGCGATTATGGCAACACCCTTCATAGTTAGAAAACCATGAGGGAGGCCTATGTCCTGCAGTGGGCGCTAAATGGCTGATGATGATCATGACGATGATGATGTGCCTCACACGACTATCGAGCGCATTGGAAACTAATCGAGTCATAAATGTCACGTGAAAAATGTAGTTCTGACTTTTTTCAAAAAGTTTAGACTACAGGTCGTGTGAGGCACGAAATCTGTGATTTTTTTAGATGAAGTAGGCTTGCCCAGCACCTATACCATCCTGACAGCTTAGTTGCCCTAGCCCACAGGAAAGACAAGTCAATATGAACGTCAAGTACCTCAAGTGGTAAGAACCCCATTTCTATTAGGCACGGAGCCCACTGATCTGGCATCTGGCACGGGCATAGCATGGACCTGGCGCGGTCATGGCGCAGGCATGGTACAGGCATGCAGGCAGACAGGCAGCATGACCATAAAAGGCGTGGAGCGATGGAACTGACTGCGAACTGACCTGGAACCGACTGCAATCGGGCGCGGGCGCCGAAATGGCGCGGCGTGAAATAGCACGTCCGACGAAAGGCTGTTGAGGGTGTTCAAATAATAACTTTATGACCGTGTGCTTGGTACGGTATTTGAATGAAACAGAATGATATTCGCGCCATACTCGTGCCAGACGCCAGATACCTCCGCGACTTGCGGCAAATTAGCGAACTAAATCATAATGTCAAAACCTTCACCTGGTTACCACCGCACAGATTTACGTCTAGGGTGGTAATCAACGCAAACCTTGCTTGTAATGTATTTCTTTTTAATAAAACATTTTGTATATTTGTATTTTGTATTTGTAAGTAATATATAATACGCATCATTGCGTTACGAGGCCACTTTGAGGTAATTTAAGTAGGACGCCCACGTGGACCTAGAGTCTAATACACACACAGCTCTTAAATAGGGTGATATATAAGCACGACAATAGCTGCTGTTATTTGCCTTTATTTTAGAGTCTACTATTTTATTTTAGAGTCTATTTTAGAGTCTGCTGTCTACCAGCGCTGCGACTACGCATGCAGTCACGGCAGTAAAGCTGAGCCCGTTCCTTTTTACCATAAACATGACGTGAATGAAAGAAAACTTATTATTTATTATTGTTGCTAAATTTGTGGTAAATAAAATATTTTCACTTTCACTTTCAATAGCAGCACAATGTCATTCCAATGGTATAACCCGCGCAAATTAAATAGGTGAATAAGTTCAAATCGCGCGAGGAGCCGAGTTAAGTTGCACGGGTTATACCATTGGAATTCGATTGGTTAGTGGACTACCAATAGTATCAATGAAACAACCATTGTACTAATATGACTCTATTGAACAACTATGCATTTAAGAGACTCGTCCCCCATATTGCTAGACCGACCATCTGATGCAAATTGCTGGCAGCGGCGGCGGCATGAAGACGGCCGAGGACAGAATGAAGTAGCGTGCCTTGTCCGACGTCCTACGTCCTACGTCCTACGGGCTAATTGAGGAGGTACCTGAGAGTCATAAAAGTAATATTCTATTAATGCCGTATTACTATGAAAGTTATTATTATTAAATTCAACTTCAAAAATGTTTTATTCAAAGTAGCACAGAAACTGCGGCTCAATGTACGTTACAAGTTAAACTGGGTGTCCATATCAAAATCTAAGAATGGACATCTGAGAATGAATGGACAAAAATACTCCAAAGTTAGTCTTTTCAAAGTCCTTAATTAAAACAGTTAACAAAATTATTCTAAAACCTAGAACTGATGCATTGAACCGACTTTAATTCCAGACATCATTGTCATCTAGACAATCTTTAATGTTATAGTAGCCATTTGGGCACAAAGTGTGCTTTACACATTTTTTGAAGAGAATGGAATGAGGAGATCCGCAGTTACTGATATAGCTGTAAAAAATGCTCAGTTGAAGTGGCAGTGGGCGGGGCACATGGCTCGGAGAACTGATGGCCATTGGGGCGAAAAAGTTCTGACCAGGCGACCGTGGACCGGACGACGCAGTGTGGGAAGGCTCCCCACCAGATGGTCTGACAACCTGGTTACGATGGCGGGAAGTCGCTGGATGCGGGCGGTTTAATAAAAACCATGAAGGTGGTCCTGCTTTGGACGTCAAATGGCTGATGATGATGATGGTGACACATTGTTTGAATTGCGTTTCTGGCATCTTATTGTAGAAATTATTATTTTCCCTCCCAAAATTATTGTTCCAGTCTAGTCAAAGTTTTCCTGGAAGAGAATAGTGATAACACCATCGAATGTGAGTCGATAAATATTATCCCACGGGAACGCAATTCAGGTCTTTGTCTATCTGTATGCCAAGTTTCATGAAAATGCGTTCCGAGTAACAAACATCCAAACATCCAAACCTCCAAACATCCAAGCAGCTGCACAAACCTTTACATTTATTTTATAATATTAGAAGGATATGAATAATTTTGAGGGAACATTTTTTCAAAACTTCGTTTTTAGGTGAGCGTTGATGTTTTTTGTACGTGAAAACGTAATTATTTGAATGTTTTTATTAAAAAAACTTCAACTATAAGATAACATAAAATTATTGTTTATTTGAACACTATAGATATTTTACATCAGTCTTCATAAGGGGAATACAATGGGCAGAATAAAGCTTCGCTATTGCCATTGACAATGTATAGTCTATGGCTATGTCACACAAGAGAAAGAGTCTCTTAACAAAATAGTACAAAAAAAAAGTTTCGTGTTTTTTTATTGAAACGGTAGGTAAGAATTGTATCAAACATTGAGTCCCCGGAATTAACCTAAAGTCTGATTTTTAATTCGGTGCAAAAAAGAGGCAGTGTTACCAGTATAAAATATATCGTTATAGGTATGCAGTAGATTTTTGTTTTACTGTAAAAGTCTCGTGTGACCAAAAACCTATTCTCAGACCTACCAAATATACACAAGAAATTTATAAAAATCGGTGAAGCCGTTTCGGAATAGTTCGATAACAAACACTGTGACACGAGATTTTTTTATATTAAACTAGCTGTTGCCCGCGACTTCGTTCGCGTGGTAATTTCGATGTGGGTTTTTCCGGGATAAAAAATAGCCTATGTAGGTAGTATTACAGACTATAATCTATATCCGTGCAAAATTTCATCCGGATCCGTTCAGCTGTTTTTGCGTGAAAGAGTAACAAACATCCATTCACACATACAGACTTTCGCGTTTATAATATTAGTAAGGATTATACCAATGATATTCGCAAACAATGCAACGACAAATGAATGTTGAGGAAGCGAAAGTGATTTATGAGGATCGTGGCAAGTGGCGGTCCCTGGTCTCTGCCTACCCCTCTGGGATACAGGCGTGAGTTTATATAAGTATGTATGTGTGTAGATATGATAAGATGCGATAAAATTTATTAATTAAAGAAGTAAAATCCTGAGTACGTTGTATAAGAAACATACCTACAGAGTTAAATTTAATTTTATTATTTTTTTATATTTTATTAATGTTTTATTAACAAAAAAAATTTGTTTCAAAGGGTTTGTAGGAGGGATAGCTCATGCATACAAATTTGGTGGATTTATAAGGAACGAATTGGAATTATAGCATAAATCAATAACGTAATCAAATTAATTCTAAAATATGCCGGAAACTAGATCTCAGTTTTCAATATCTAATCATTATTCTACGAATACACTGAAGGTTTGTTCAAGAACACGCTGTGAATCAGTGTTTAGTGTCACTTAGTGCATGTTTATTGATAGCAAATAACCTTATCGTCACCAACTCGGAGAAGGCGGAAACATATATTATTACTTACGTAGGATTCTAAGTAAGAGTATGATTGGGCTGATGGAAGTCCCGGTGGCAGGTAAAATAAGTGTTTGCGGTGAAAGTTGCTACCAAAAAATTCACAGATTTCGTGCCTCACACGACTGTCGAGCACATTGGAAATGAATCGAGTCACAAATGTCATGTGATGTGAAAAGTGTGGTCCTGGCTTTTTCACTTTTTTCAACAAGGTTAGGCTACAGGGCAAACCCTTAAGGGGGTCCAGGAAGTAGCACTAGCGCCACCGAGGAAAAAAATCATATCTTTTTTACGGATCAAAGGAGAATCAAAAAACGTATGAGAGCTGGTTCCAGGAGTACGACTGGAACTAAGTTTCCACCACAGTAGAGACGACAATCTTGCTCAATTATGAGATTTACAATCAGATTTTAACTATAACCCTATAATTTATCATCATCAAGCCATAGCAGTCCACTGCAGGACATGGGTCTCTCCCTGTATGGGAGGTTTTGCCGTAATCTCCACACTTGGCAGGCGGATTAGAGATCGCAGTGTTTGATGGTCTGGTATCACAGGTCAACGCTGCTGCCCGTTCCCTAGTTTCCGTTTTTTAGTCGCCTCTTACGACACCCACGGGAAGTAATGGGGTGGCTCATTCTAGGCCGGAGCCACACGGCGCCATAATTTATAAAATATAATAAAGTGGAACGTAAATAGTTGGGCTTGCAACATACATTTTGAGCTGTCAAATAAAAAAAATCATATAGGGTTGCCCAAAGTACGATATACCACATAGATATTTTTCATTAGTCCGTGATTACATTTTTTCCTTTTTTCTAATACGGGACTTCGAGGTCTCTCAATGAAATTGAGGTACAATCTCTGAATCAGCCTACAACGTCACAAGTGCTGGTATAACAAAAGTCGCGCAATCGCAATCTGTTTGCAATGGACGCGTCAGAGCAAAGAGTTCAACCATTTGTGAATTTGATTTCAGTCCAAAGAATTTAGTATCATCCCGCATCCCCCAAAAAGTCAAAGTTCAAGTTATTTATAAATATACAAGCTGTCTTCGCGATTTTTGTACCGCCACAGAATCCGTTTATACGATTCTTGCATAGCGCCATCTATTTTTAAAACACAACGTTCGCTCGCACAACGCCGGCTATTTTAAACTTAAAATAAAATTTATCCCACGGGAACGCATTACCGGGATACCAAGTATGCTATGTCACAATTCAGGTCTTTGTTTATCTGTACGCCAAGTTTCATGTAAATCCGTTCAGCCGGTAAAGCGTGATTGAGTAACCAACATCCAACCATCTTCACAAATTTTCACATTTATAATATTAATAGGATTCCAGACATCACAATCTCCAGCCCTCGTCCCAAACTAGGATACCCTCTGCTATGGTAGCAGGCATCACAAACATGAAAATACACCCAAACTGAGGCCATTTGTACAAATCAAGCACGGCGGCCTCCAGTGGGAATCGAAACCATATTTTCGTGTTAACCACTGGATCAACAAGGCAATCGTTTGTCGGGCACTATACTAATCAATAAAATAATGATTAGTGCCAACACCCGGTACAGGAACATTCACCACTTTACCTAAACCTCCAATAGATTCTCTACAGGACGACTTTGAATTCGTTCACCGTATTTTAAGGGGACATTTTAACCATGATTTAGAAACATAATTATGGTGTCAGTGTTAGTTACTTTACTTCAGCATAAACAACCAACATCGGGACGAAAAAATTAAAAATCCGAAAAAACTACGTTTTGAGCATCTTGTGGCCGGCGCCGGCCAACTCAATTGTTTTTTCGTTATTTACGCATATCGGACGTCAGACTCTTAAGCATTTAACATATTAGAAAACAATAGAATTTGGATTCACAGCTTGGAGCCAAAGGTCGGAAATCACGAATACATATAAATACGTTATACCTTTACTGATTATTAATCTCAAGTTTATTTTTTGTAGATTGAATTAAATTTCAATAAGTAATAATAATTGTTTAGCATATTTAAATTTAAAAAAAATCAAAATGGTTTTGTAACGTGACTTAACATTTTTTTTTTGTAATTTTTGCCGAGGCTAGTAAACTAACAGTCAATGCTTTCAAAAAGACGCCTGTCGCCTCAGTCTACCGAGACCACGGCACTTGCAAATGTACCGATACGTCGGAAAATTGTAGAATGAAAAAATATTCAAGTAAATATCCGTGTAAATTCAGTTCTCATTATGAATATACTAATTCAGTTTTTATTATGAACATACAAATTCAATTTTAGTATGAACATATCAACTGTTGAAGACAAAAATGCACTTACAGCATTGTTTAAAGAGTCGCGATTGTCAAACATCCTTATACGAGCACATTAACAGTCTTGTTTATAAAATCACGATTCCTTAAAATACTCCTGAAAAGCAGTTTGAATATTCGACGGTAAGGGGATGGACATGTAAACTGCATTAATTTGAGGAGTGTTTTAGACGAATCGTGTTCTTACAAATAACACTATAAGTTAATTAATTAAGGGTATTTAAACATTGGCCTTTGCATCTACGTAATGAGATGATTTTATGCAGCGTCCAGTGGCACCTTTACTCACACTAGATGGGTGAAGGTACCACTCGGACGCTGCAGTGCCTGGGACATTGTTTTTTAGATAGAGTAGGCTTTTCCAGCACCCATACCACCCTGGAAGCTTAGACGGCCAAGCCCACGGGAAAGACAAGTCAATACGAGCGGAGGCAATCAAGCCGCGGGTTTCCCCACGATGTTTTCCTTCCCAGTTACCGTACGGTATTGCTACTACAAATTCGCAGATGCACGTAACCTTGAAAATAAACAAAGTCATAGGTACATGCCCGCGGGTGCTTAAGGCTACCTAATAAACAATCTTAATTACATCCGTTTACTGTATTACTGTGAAAAAGGCCTCTTTTTCACTGTCTTTATTTAAAAACAGTTTAAAAACAATCTTGAGCCATTCCACGAGATATCTGTCCAAGTGCTAAATCGCGTTTTATTATTTTTATTGGTGACCGGAAACATTATATTGTTGATCTAAACAGTTATAGGTGCTGATTGTTTAACCACAGGTTTCTCGGATCAAAGTGCAGACGAAAAAAAAAACGGCCAAGTGCGAGTCGGACTCGCGCGGCGAGGGTTTCGTAGAAATATGTAGGTAGGTACATATTATAAATACTTAGTTCAGGAGATTTTTCCGGGATTTTCTCGAACTTCAAAGACAATTTTTTTCATGATTCTATTACAAATATTGTATAGCTTTCAGATTTTTTCAGAGACAAAAAACTGACAACTTTTAACAGTAGATTGATAGATTGTTCGTACGTGAAACTGAGGGTAAGTGATTTTATAGAAGGGCCAAATTAATTGCGAGTTAAATTAGTTTGTAAAGAATAACCCCCTGCTAGGAAAATCTGTTTAAAAAATACCTCACGATACCACAGCAAAAGCGGTGGTAGCAGAGGGGTAGAACGCCGGCCTCACATTTGAGAGGTCGTGGGTTCGAATCCGGGCGTGTAACAATGACGTTGTTCTCAAAGTTAATACATTTGTGAATTTATAGTAGCAATAGCACTCACCAACTGAAGGAAAACATCGTGAGGAAAACCGAGCATCTGATGTGTTGACATACCACAGTGCTTGAAATTTCCAATCCGCGATGGGCACGCGTGGTAACTAACCCCCCTACTCTCTCTCTCTCTGAGAGAAGGTCTTTGCCCTGCAGTGGAACGTATAAAGTCTACATAAAAAGGAAAATATCGAATAACCAAACACCTTGTAAACAAAAAGGAATTTAATATGGACCTTAAAAAACTGTCGCACCCAAGGTCTTGTTGATCGATGTAATTAAACTGGAAATAATGTCAGTAAAAAACAATGACTCACAAACTTCGTCAATTGTGTGGGCTAAATACGCGCAATACTTACAGCCTTACTTGTCATCCTGTTGCGATATAAATTCCAGTACTCTGTGTAGGTACTCGTATTTTTGCTAGAAAGGTCACCGGCTGCCTCGGAATTCCCCGTGTCCCAGGAGTACAACAAATGCTTAGAAAACCTAAAAAATGTCCCGAGAAAACCAGCACTTAAGATTATTAATGCCCGGTTCCAATATTTAACGAATCGTTATTGGTAATCGGTAACTTATCCTTAACAAGCGTCCCGTAACTTGAACAGCTGGTTGATGTTTAAAAAACCGGCCAAGTGCGAGTCCAACTCGCTCACGAAGGGTTCCGTACCATTATCTATACAACATTAGACACAAAGATAAAAAAACAGCAAAAAAATCACGTTTGTAGTGTGGGAGCCCCCCTTAAATAATTATTTTATTTTGTTTTAGTATTTGTTGTTATAGCGGCAACAGAAATACATAATCTGTGACAATTTTCAACTCTCTAGCTATCACGGTTCTTCAATACAACCTGGTGACAGACCGACGGACGGACGGACGGACGGACGGACAGCGGACGGACGGACGGACAGACAGCGAAGTCTTAGTAATAGGGTCCCGTTTTTACCCTTTGGGTCCGGAACTTCACAAATTGTTATCTCCATACATCTATCGTACGGTACGTTATTCAAAACCGTTTTTAAGAGGAATACTTGACTAGACATTTTAACCATCCGTAAGCAAATCAAGTCGTCCTTGAATATAGGAACCGGGCATTAGCTCACATGCTCGCCCGCTCTCAGAGAGTAAACATGTTCTCCACTGCCATAATAAAAAGGCTTCTTGCGATTTGTTTGTAGGTTAAAACCTAGCTTAAGTCGAATATCCCAGTTACCAGAAATATAAATGTTAAATTATCCTTCGTGAATAATGTCGCTTGTATACCTTCAGTGTTATCTTAAAAACACTGACCCAAGCCATACAAAATATGAACAAAGACAAACAATAAACAAAAATCTGTAATTTCCCTTGTGAAATCCGTCTTGATTGCGTCACAGAAATATGCTGTGTAAATTCTAGCGTCCTGCCGTGTAAGATCCGCTTCAAAATCCCAAATATTCAATAGATTCCCCCGTTGAACTATATTGATAAAGTACTTTGTGTTGGTATCCAGTTATGTTACTTTAGCCAACTTTTACTATAGTCCCCATAGTATGGTGCAATGAGTTATGTGTTTTGTAGCGCTACAATATCAGAATTTGACATTTGATGTGTTGGAAAGTCGCAACTTTTTTACTTGAAATTTAAAACACGCGTCGGGGCGTACTAACTATACAGGACATATGCGGTCTTAAAATACTGACGTCCGATACAAAATCTTCAGATTTTTTTCAGTCCATGGTGCCTGCAACGATTCTAAGATATCGGGAACTCAAGAAAATTAATAAAATCAAGGTCAAAATCCCGTTCCCTTTGCAATTGTTTTTAGATAGTTATTGCTTATATTCCGTGTAGCGCCGGATTAAGAATAGCGTCACTCCATTTCCTTCCGCGGATGTCGTAGAAGGCGACTAAGGAAATCAATTACCAGGAGACGGGCAGCAGCGTCTTCCTGAGATTCCAACAGCATACTACGATCGACAACCCGCTTGCCAAGCGTGGCGATTATGGCAAAACTCCTCGTTGTTATGAAAACCACGAAGGAGGCCTATGTCCTGCAGTGGGCGTCAAATGGCTGATGATGATTGCTTATATATGGACCATTTTAAACATTTTCCTAATTGCCACGTATGTCGACATAACAGTCGTAAAAACATGTTATTTAATGACTGTCCGCCATGATTTTATCAGTCCTTTCATCATCCAAACACAATAAGTAGCCTTCGAGTGTTACAAAACTTCGAAATTAACTTAGATCTTTACATCGATAACCTATTTGACCATTGGATAGATAGATTTTGTTACAGTTTCGTCAGTATGAATTTTAACTTAATGGCATCGAGACCTGTCGAACCCAAAACCGTGTAAAAAATTGTGGACAAAGAAAACTAAATAACTATTATTCTGTCGAAGTCAAAATAATCCTAACTGCAGAAGGACCAATCGAGGCGCCGAAAATGACTATAAGCGGCGATACTATCTGCAGCGTCATACAAGCCTTCCCAGTCCTGCTAATCATAGCCCAAAACAGCAACCGGTGCTTGAAAACACCCCTTATCTACAAGCCTCCTAGCCCCACCCACACACCGGAGTTTTACGAGGCATATGACGCTCTGCTCCAAACCTTATTTGGTCACGACCACGGCTGTGGTCATGATTATGGACACCAATACGGTCACCAATACGGTCACCAGTATGGGCACCAATATTCTTACCAACACGGTGAACATTACAAGATATACCCAGAGAGCCACGGTCACAAGCCATGTTACAGCTTCGGTTATGGACATGGATACCCAAGTTACCCCGCAACGCACACCTTTACTCCAACTCCGACATACAACAGCTACCCAAACTATGGCTACAAAGTATACACGAATGGCTACCCTTTGAAGTCGAACATGTATAATATTACCGTGGCCCATAAGGGGTATGCGCCGGATAATCAAGTCTACGGCACGAATCACAAGTATAAAATTGTCGTGAAACACAACAAGATTGGAAAGCGGATGTATTCGCAGAAGCTGAAAGCGGGTGAGTGTATTTTTTTTATGTAGCTTATATACGTTCCACTGCAGGGCACAAGGCCTTCTCTCAGAAATAGCCATTTCAAGTGCTGAGGTATGTGAACACGTCAGACAATCACCTCAGGTTTTCTCACGTTGTTTTTCTTAACGGTTAGCGAGTGGCGAGTAGCGAGTGCGTGTATGATTTTGTGTTTATGTTTTGGGGAGAGTGGGGTTTATACCACCTAAACACCTAACCAAGAAGAATAAACTAGAAAAGTTATAAGATATAGTGTTATTTATATTAAACTTATTAAAATCAGTCATAAATGCTGCTAATGCCGGTAATACTGCCAGCGTTATGGGATCCTTTGGGTCGGATATATCTCGGGGCTGTCTGATTGGCGGATTTTATATTGTTAGTATTATGCATGTGTGTGTATGTGTGTGTGATTTATTTTGATGTCTTTCCGGATGTATAATTCATACTTTCAATTTTTGACCAAACTTTTGTGGCTGTAATATTTTTCCAGTTGTAAAGTGTGACTTTTTGTCATAAAATAGAAGAAGAAGAAAAAGAAGAAAAACATTTATTATACCAACAAGATACATCACAGAAATAAAATAATCAGGTAAGTAACATAATATGCACAACCACAGAAAGAAAACTAAATACACAACAGACAAAAAAATTTCATAAAACAGGACCATAGGTGTAGCCTGTGGTGTGTCTAAGTTGCCACAAAAGGCAGCTGACTCAGCGTTGTGCTGAGGAAGTGATCCCTAACACTAGCTAACACAATCCCTGAGACCACCCAAGTAACACAGTCTTGGAGGTTTAAAACAAATCTGTCTATTGACAGTCTATTCATGATTAATCTTAAGATAGGGGCTTTCTAAAGATGGTTTCGATAAAGAAAATGTATTCTCATAGTCTTTTTTCTCAAGCTGGATTTTTTTAGAGCATGACTTCATGTTGAATGCATTCTACTGAAAATAACATCTTACAATCGCGTTATAAGTTATCTGTAATTTTTATCTGCAACAACAGAAGTAAATTTTTATGGTTTCTGTAATTCTGAACCGATAATAAACACATTTAATGTTAATTTTTTTTTCTTTTTTTAAATTACCTACAGATATACCTGAATGAAACATATTTATGACTATGGTTGAGTTACAATATTTTTTTGTTGTAAATGGGGATTTTTGAGTTGATAGTATTTATTTTTATTATTTTCCCAATAATCCATAAGTCAAAATTATTTCATGGGGAGTCTATGGTGTCATCAAGGACTTTTAAAAAAAAATGGCATGTTGATTCATAAAGGTTCACCATCACTGTTCTAGGGCTTAAGCGTAAGAATCGCACTCACCTTAATAGTAATGAATGAGTGACAGTTACGATCCGTTCAAGATCCTTAAGATAATCGGCGTTCGTCATCGATTTTCTGAAATCAGTAATTTTAGCCACCCATATGATACTGTCGTCACACAGATTTCAACTTTACCGTAACCGCGGCGTCATGTAATGCGTCATTTACAAGGAGACTTAACAGCAATAACCTTGCTTCTCAATTTATCCATAATAATGTAGCATTACGTCCCACTTAAGGGGGTCCAGGGAAAAAACACTAAAAACACTAGCGCCACCGAGGAAAAAAGAATCATATCTTTTTTTACAGATGAAATTTGCAAAAAGTGTCAGTATAATCTTTCAATCATGTTAACAGTGATTTTTGTACATGCGCCAGGGTTCGAACCCACGACCTCTTGAATGTGAGGCAAGCGTTTTACCGACCGCGCTACCACCGTAATTAATCCTACCCTACGAAGAAATAAAACCATAGGAGTATTTCTCACTATAAAATTTACACTTAAAACCGGCCAAGTGCATGTCCAGCCAAGCGCGTTATAGGGTTCGGTGGCAATTAAGAGGGGGTCTTATCTGCTTTACAGAACTAACAACTTCATCAAAATCAAAAAAATCAAAATCAAAATTTTTTATTCAAAGTAGCACAGAAACTGCGACTTAATGAACGTTACAAGTTAAACTAGGTGTCCATTTCAAAATCTAGATCATTTTGGAGAAAAAATGGACAAAAAAACTCCAAACTTAGTCTTTTCAAGTCCTTAATTTACAGGATTTATATAAATGTACTAAAACTCATGCATTGAACTGGCTTTAATTCCAGACATCTTTGTCATCTAAATAATCTTTAATGTTATAGTAGCTTTTTTGGCACAAAGTGTGCTTCACACATTTTTTGAATCGCGCTTCTGGCAAGCTTCTTATATCCTGAGGGATCTTATTGTAGAAACGTATACAATGCCCCATAAAGGATGTATTAACCTTTGCCAGCCTAAATTTTGGGGACGAAAGTTTATGTCTATTTCTAGTATTTACATTGTGTTGGCTACCTACAGTTTTAAAGTCACTGATATTTTTCCTAACATCGAAGTAATTTTCAGTGGATTTTGTACGAAAATTTACTTTTATAAGTTGGTTGCCTACTGTTAACTAGTAAAGCCCGCTTAGCCGTGATACTTTTACTTTTAACTCCATTATATGTGTTACTACCCTGAATTTTTTTCACGTTTCTACAATGATCCGTTCAGCTAGGAGAGGGCGGGGGGCCCTCTACTCGGACAAAAATTTGCGCTTTCAAGCTTAATATTTCGCAAACGGAACCCTAAATTAAAAAATAATCTTTCTAAACCCACAATATTTTTAACGACCAATCTAACGATACTCTATACTATGGTGCAGGCGCGAAAAAAAAAATTGCGTCCCTAATTTATGTGTAGGACCGTGAAAAAACAAATTAAGGATTTTTCTGTTTTTTCGGTGTATGAATATCTATGCCCAATTTCAGCTTTCTCGTTCTAATTGTCTCTGAGCTAGGCCACAGAGAGACAGACGGACAGACGGACAGACGGACAGACGGACAGACGGACAGACGGACAGACGGACAGACGGACAGACGGACAGACGGACAGACGGACAGACGGACAGACGGACAGACGGACAGACGGACAGACGGACAGACGGACAGACGGACAGACGGACAGACGGACAGACGGACAGACGGACAGACGGACAGACGGACAGACGGACAGACGGACAGACGGACAGACGGACAGACGGACAGACGGACAGACGGACAGACGGACAGACGGACAGACGGACAGACGGACAGACGGACAGACGGACAGACGGACAGACGGACAGACGGACAGACGGACAGACGGACAGACGGACAGACGGACAGACAGACAGATTGATACCCCGGTAATGCGTTCCCGCGGGATAATATTTGTTTAGGTTTAAAATTGATGGCGTTGTGCGAGCGAAAACGTTGTGTTTATTGTAAAACGAATATTACAATAAACAGAAGCACTACAGAGCCCTATTTCATATGTCATGTGAAAGATGTCGTTCAGACTTTTTGACTTTTTTCAAAAAGGTTAGGCTAAAGGGCAAACCGTTAATCCGATCGTCTTTATTTTAGGCTCAAATTATAGCTGAATAAATTGTCCAGAGGAGTTCTTCTCAAACTTTTGATATCATTCTTCGTTTCCAAAATATTGAGCGCCAAAATTAAAAATTCACCTTGCAGCTCTCGTGAATACGCGTCTTCTGGGCCTTTTTTGAATATCATATCATCAGAACTCTCCGAGATATAGGGAAATTGCACTTTCGTGGAATCGGAGCCTACACTGGAGCGAACGAAAACACATTTCCAATGTCAAAAAATAATAAAACCGGCCAGTCATTTTAAAATTTACGAATACGGTTTTTGTGGACTAACTATTAGCCCCTCACCTCCGATGAGAGCCGAAGTCGTTGCAGCGATGCCATATTTAGTTGACCTTGACGTAAAAGTGACCAGAAAATCAGTACTTTTTAATTTTGTCCATTCCGCTGGCTGTACGGATGAAAATAATTCGAAAACGCAAACTTTATTCAATATTGGGAAAATTCAAATAATAAAATAATCTAAAACAATCGATTAGTAAAACAGGTGAATATTTGAATAAAACGAATATTCGAAGTCCAAGGCCTACTCGTGGTACTCATTTAGCTTTGACTAATTAACGTCGAGAGGAGAGGCTGACTGACCGGATGAATCAAATTATGTCAGGGTTCACGAAGCAGTGCCGAGTTAAATATGTACTTATCGAGTTTTTAAGAATGATCTGCCACCAGTCCGCTATTTATGTTCCCTATTTACAACAGAAAATCTAGTTTAACATTAAAAATCAAAATGTTTTTATTGTGAGACACACGGAAACTGCGACTCAGTGAACGTTACAAGTTAAACTAGGTGTCCATTTCAAAATGTAGATCGTTTTAAAGAAAAAATGGACAAAAAAAAACTACAAACTTATTACAAAAATCGATTCCACTTAAACACTCTCAAGACGGAGTTAAAGCCTCTCATGACAGGAATTCCTGTTATAAACCGGATTTAAGTCCGTTTTAACAGAATTTTAGTGGAATCAACTTTTTATAAACGACACTGTAAATCTTTCTAAAATTTGTACTTATTTCTGATATGAAAAATCGGACAACTGCGTGTCGGGCCTCGCGCAATGTAGGGTTCCGTAGAAAGAGGGATTTTTGATATGCTTTACAGAACTAACAACTTCGTCGAAATAATTTTCAGTGGATTTTGTACGAAATTTTACTTTTATAAGTTGGTTGCCTAGTTAACTAGTAAAGCCTACTTAGCCGTGATACTTTTACTTTTAACTTCATTATATGTGCTACTACCCTGAATTTTTTCACGTTTCTACAATCAACCGCTTAGCCAGGAGAGGGGGGGGGGGAGGGGGCGCCCCACTCGGACAAAAATTTGCGCTTTAAAGCTTAATATTTTGCAAACGGAACCCTAAATCAAAAAATGGTCTACCTAGACCCACGATATTTTTTAATGACCAATCCAATGATGCACCACGTGATGGGGTAGACGAGAAAAAAAAATGTTTGAGGTGCAATAAAAAAAAATCCAACATTTTCTTCTATAACTTTTTCGGCGAGATAAATGTATACACATACCAAATTACAGGTAAGTACCACCGGTCTTTGCGCTAGGCCGCGGACGGACAGACAGACAGACAGACGGACATGCCGAAACTATAACAGTTCTTTGTTGGCCTGCGGAACCCTAAAAAGTATGGAGAGGTATTGAATTTTGGCTTAGTGATAAAGATTTGGCAGTCTCTTTGATACAGGACCTTGCACCTGTCTTGGATAGGTCGTATGATATGGGTGAGCTTATTTGTGTATTTATCCATCCATCTGCATTCTGAGCATCATAGCAGGCCATCTAGATTCGCCCTACATGGGTCACTGTGCCAGCCTGCATGTTTGTACCCTCTAATGTGTACTGTTAAATGTAATTTATTAGGGTTCCGTACCCGAAGGGTGCCAAACGAGACCCCATTAGTAGGAACTTCACTGTTCGTCTGTCTGTCTCTCTGTCACCAGGCGTATCCAAGAACCGTGATAGCAAGGCAGTTGACAGATAATGTATTTCTGTTGCTGCTATAGTAACAACAAATACAAAAAATAGAATAAAATAAGTATTTAAGGGGGACAATAAACGTAATTTTTTGTCGTTTTTTGCTCGATATTAATAACGGAATATTTAGATCTATATTCGCCTCAAAAATGAATAATTTAAAATAAAATAAATAGTTAAGGGGGGGCTCCCTTATAACAATTTATGTGATTTTTTGCCGTTTTTTCTCGATCTTTGTGTCTAATATTGTATAGAAAATGGTACGAAATCCTTCGTGCGCGTGTCCGTCTCGCATTTGGGTGGTTTTATAATATAATATATTGATATATCTAGTTTTAAGCCTACTAACTAAAATGAGTATTTCTTGAAATAAAATAATTATTTTTATTATTAATATTGATAGTAGCAGTACCACTCGCTAAAAATTAAGGAAAACATCGTGAGGAAACCTGAGTTTCTGATGTATTCACATTGTACCACAGCGCTTTAAGTTGCCAATCCGCGGTAGGCACGCGTGGTAATAATCCCATTCCCTGTCCAGAAGAAGACCAGCCCCTATATCACGCGCACCAAATCCAATCGTTTAACTGTCAAACTCCATACTAATTGCTAACGCAAACGTCGGGATTCCGACAGGATTTGTTGCGCATAATTAGGCCCCTGGGCCCTGCTCTGCGACACAGTCGATTCTTCGAAAACCGGACGTACCTATTCTAAGGTCAAAAGTGAATGACAAATTTTATGGTCCAAAAAACGTGGACTCAAAGCTGTGCGGAGCGATTATGTAGTCGGTGAGACCTTCGACGCAGTATAACTAGGTATATTGACCACAGACTTGTCAGTTAGCTGGAATACCGCCGCTAAGACTGTTGTATCTGCGATTTTTTGTGTTGTTTTCAAAGTCGATTGAAGTTTTTTGCGTGTGGCGAAAATTAAACTACGGTAAATGAAACTACGCGCCGAGCGTATTGTGTGAATTATCTAAAATCTGAATAAATATGGCAAGGATTTCGTGTTTGATTTTAAGTGTGTGTCTAAGTTTTGGCGGAGTTTTTTCCCAATTTAGTGGTGAGTATAGGTATTTTTCTTAATTAATTAATGTAAATATCTTATAATAAGTACTTAAACAACAATAGGTATCTACTATTAAAACAGTTGTTGTCAGAATCTACTCTAAGGATAAAAAGACTATTGTAAATCACTCTTTTTGTGTTAAATGCACCTATCTACCTATCTAACTAATATTGGTTAAATATAACGTACTACAAGTTATATTAATTTTATCTGAATTGTGGTTCTATGAAATGAGGCCTAGCTTGTTGTAGGCTATTGCGTTCGTTTTTACAACAGAATTCCAGAACATGTTCTATCCTTGTCTGAAAATAAATTTAAAACATTCATCGAAGTCGCTATGTAAAAAAAACCTATTTTAGAATAGACGAGTATATGAGCGATGTAAGCCCTTGGTAGTAAACCAATTATACTGCGATTTCATTGGTATTTAATTATTAATGTTATAATTTATTTGCTTTTAAAAAAGTGTATTGACGACGTGATTGATATTAATAACTATATCACACATTTTATAGCTGACAAGAACTCAATCTGCAGGATTGCTAAAGGTCATTCGAGTCAGGTAGCGTAGTGGCCGGGTCACCTACCTGCCTCTAAAATGGTTAAGATGAGTCTGGTGATGGCTGACCCCTGCGTTATGCTCGTGAACGGGTGCTGTTCGTGTGTCTGGCCGCAGCACTAATGTGTTTCCTACTTTTGTAAGAAGTATTATTTTGGCTTTTAAAGTTATTGATGGCAATCACGGAATCATATCATATAGGCTTTGATGTATTAAGATTAAGACGATTTGAGAAAAGATGGTCAGGGTGGAATTCTTTTTCCCGCTGCCTTTTTTCTCCACTACAAATACGGCCCGAAGGCTTAGTAACATAGTACATTGACATTCAGCAAACCGAATGTAGGCAATCAATTACCAGGAGACGGGCAGCAGCGTCTTCCTGAGATTCCAACCGCATACTGCGATCGTCAACCCGGCTGCCAAGCGTGGCGATTATGGCAAAACCCCTCATGGTCTATGTCCTCTAATAGCTGATGATGATGATGATGAAACAGAATGTAAATTCTTAATGTTGAAATAGATCATTGATTTCTGATTTCCGAATAGCCAAAGAGGCCAAATCGATCGATCTAGCTAGCCCGAAGTGGAAGGTGCAGCGAACCATCGTCAGACGTGGATATCTGTATTTGAGGCCCTTGCTCCCCTAGGAGCTTAAGGACTGAAGAAGATAAGAATAAAGGTGAAATGACGGACAGATAACTTGAATTAAAATCCGCGCAGTCGAGATAAAATTAGGATGGATACGTAAGAGCAGCAAAAATCCGTCGAGATATCATAAGCTATGGATGGATAGGTACGAGCATTTTTTTATATTGTGAATTTGACAAAACTAAAGATTTCCCAGTCGAAATACGTCCATACGAAGTCAAAGTCATTTGATCAAGTCATTTGAAAGGCATTATACTTAGTCAGTTTTATTCACAACAGGGCCCCAATTATGTGCACCAAATCCTGACGGATTCCAATCGTCTAACTGTCAAAGTCCATACTAATTTGACAATTTGACAATTGGAATCGTTTAGGATTTGGTTCGCGTATAAGGAGCAGATCTCAGATCTCCTACGGCTTCGTATCTAAGTCTCCAAAATCATCATCATCAGCCACTTGACGCCCACTGCAAGGCACAGGCCTCCCACGTGCCATAATTGCCACGCTTGGCAGGCGGGTTGGCGATCGCAGTATGCGGTTGGAATCTCAGGAAGACGCTGCTGCCCGTCTCCTGGTAATTGATTTCCTTAGTCGCCTTCTACGACATGCACGGAAGTGACGCTATTCTTAATCCGGCGTCGCACGGAAATACAAAATACTTGACGATTAATAGATTCCTTCTTTTCTATTTTCAAGGTCTCTCCCAGAGAAAATATTCAAAACAAGAAGCCAATACGTCAACACTGACTTTGAATGTGGCAATAACAATCTGCTCTGATTAACACTGTTATTTGTATATCCATGCACTAACAAGGCCAGGACTATTGGCCGGTTGATAAAATATGGCCTTTAATTGCAAAGTTGTCCGTAAAGTTACTGAGTATAGGGCGCATGGATGTAAAGTTTGATATGCTGTGGAGTAGGATCTAGAATGCACGATGCAAACCAGTAAAATTGTAAGCACGAGGGTGTCTAAAGAAACGCAGCCGGCCAGCCGGCTATAACTCCGCGTATAGAGAACCGTGTGGCGCCGGATTAAGAATAGTGTCACTCCATTTCCTTCCGTGGATGTCGTAGAAGGTGACTAAGGAAATACATTACCAGGAGACGGGCAGCAGCGTTTTCCTGAGATTCCAACCGCATAGGTACTGCGATCGCCCACCCGCCTGCCAAGCGTGGCGATTATGGCAAAACCCCTCATGGTTATGAAAACCATTAGGGAGGCCTATGTCCTGCAGTAGGCGTCAAGTGGCTGATGATGATGATGATGATGATGATGATAGAGTGTTTTAGCGGAATCGACTTTTTATAAATAAGATCGATTTTCTTTTATTCAATGTTTTAAAAAACCACACTGTCAAATGATGTTTTAGATTCTATAAACATCCTAGTATAACGATACTAGCATACTGCCCATGGGCCTGTTTCATAGAACGACAATTCACGGTTTACTATGACAAGTCGACGTGCATTGCAAAGTCGACTAACTCGCATATTAACAAATATAGGCTCTACTGCGCAATGTAGGTACCTCGAATTGTCATAATAAACAATGAATTGTAGTTTTATGAAACTGCCCAGATATTCAATTCAACGATTTATTCATTGTTCATTCGACTAGGGAAACCACGATACATGTCGGCATCCAAAACTGCGAACGAGACTTTTATCAAATTTCACAGGAGACACTAAAAACTACAAATCATACCGTCGTACACATACAAAAATATGTAAATAATGGTTTTTAGACTAACATGGTTTAAGTTAGTCTCCCGTAAAATTCTGTAAAAGTCACGTTCGCGGCTTTAGATGCCGAACGACGATATAGAGGCTTACCCCGGATGCATCCGTTAACAGGTGTCAGTTATAGTTTTTTTGTATGTACTTTAGCCAATTGACAGCTGTTAACAGTAGATTGTTAGTGAACAGTCGACAGCAGGTCAACCTTTACATTTTTGTTGCAAAGTCGCCCGTATCATCATCATCATCAACCATTTGACGCCCACTGCAGGACATAGGCCTCCCTCATGGTTTTCTAACCATGAAAGGTTTTCCCATAATCGCCACGTTTGGCAGACGGGTTGGCGATCGCAGTATGCGGTTGGAATCTCAGGAAGACGCTGCTGCCCGTTTCCTAGTAATTTATTTCCTTAGTCACACTGAAGTTGCCCGTAACGTTACTGAATAGAGTGCACGCGTGTAACGTTTGATCTGCTGTCGACTGTACGAAAAACCGGCTGTCAATAACAGACAACGACTAGAAACCGCATGAGTACCTACCTACTAGGAATATTTTTGGATGTAGTTTGGTAATGAGTGAGAAGTTTCCTCAGTATCGGTAAATTAATACAGTCAAGAAGCAAAAATGTAAAATGTTTAGTTTAATAAAATTATTAACGATGAATTAGGAACAATAAGTAGTCATACTTAAATCTTGAACTTGATGTAGTCCGTTTTGTAAGTTACAATGTATTAAAAAACGCACGCGTATTTAAGCACAAGCTAGACATCAAACTACAAACGTAGTCAGGTATCTCGATGCCAAAAATAACTAATAAGTAAGTTCGCATGTTCAAAAGCGATCAGACCATTAGGTACAAAAAAATTTTAGATATTAAGAATTATTATAATTTTGTTAGAAACCTCTATTTTAAGTATCGACTGTACCCTTTACTTATTAATATTATCATGTAAGTTGTTTTATAATTATTTACAACCCAAATTTTTGGGTTAGTAAAATGTGAAAAACTTAGCAAAGAAATTTATGAATCAATCTGTGACATATCTTATTATTATTATTATTCATGAAACTATGTATGGATCTCGGTCTGAACTAAATTATTTCACTTCATTATCAATCGATTAGCTGTTTGTAAGTTGTAACTACATAGGATCGAATTGCGGATAGAAAGATAACCTACAACTATTGAATTTATTACATACACACGTCTGTTCTATGTACTAGGTACATGTCATTATGTACTAGTCATATATCTAGGTAATTATAGTTTCATTAGGTTTATCATTATAACGGGGATGGCCCCGCGAATTTACTTGTGTGATGATTCGATATACACTATGTAATTTCAGCAGGTTTTTCCACAGTGGTTTGATATTAATGATGACTTGGCGGAGTTCTTACAACCACATTTCACGTAAATAAAAATCCTTATTAATAAAATATATAAAAAATAATTACTTGCTTTAATCATTGTAGATAAAGCTTGGCCTAAAAGAGTAAAAATTAAAGACTTATGGTGTTATTTATAAAAAATGGAGTAATGCCTCCCTCAGAGCCTCTTTAAGTAAGACACTATTTAACTATAATGTAACATATAATTTGTTAAATTGGATTTACAGCTAATTAAAAAATATTTTAATCCTAAATTATACCTACACAGCGACATCGCTATTTTGTTTTTTCACTTTATATAATTTTTAATTGTTATTTACATTTTTGTTTAAAAATTAAGTTGTATGTCGGTCACAGATCGCTATTTCATCTCATAGATTCAAAATATGCCGTCTTAAAGTTAAAACTCCCACTAAAGTTAAATTTATAAATTTAACTTTAGTGGGAGTTTTAACTTTTGTGATTTAAAAAACGCTGTAGTTTTTTTTAATGTAATTTTACGCATTTCATTTATTCTTATGTAGTCTGTGGTTGTGTCATAAACGCTTTGTTGTTGTAAATTCCTATAAAAGAAAGGGAGGTTTTCTTTTTGACTATTAAGAAAAAAAAATGAAGTTACCTAGAACTCTGGAGATGGTGCTGAACTGACTACGTTACGAGCCGTGCGTTTCGATTTGCGACTGTGAGTGATCATGGGCAAATCGAAACTACAGAATGCTTACACGTATTCGCGTCTACCGGCTATCGTCTAACGGCTATCGTTCCGAAATGGACGTCAATGGATATTGCGATAACGTGCATGATCAATTCGCAACGATATTTATTTGTGATGTGACAATGACATAGTAAGTTTCGTTTTACGATCTAAAAATTACATCCAAGTGAAATAATAAAAAAATTATGTGACGATCCGTTCCTTGCGGTAACTTACGAAGTTCAGGGCCATCTATACAGAGACTAGGGTATAATTTAAAAAAAAAAATAAAAGAAAATTCCTCATTGACGAAGTCTTGCGACTTTTTTAAAACTCGAAGTTGATTTTAAGAAACTTAAAACACGATGGAAAATATCGAAAATAAATTGGAAGAAATGGGAAAATTGCCATTTTTTGCCGCCATAATCCGTTAAATCATAATTATTACGATAAGATCATCAGAGATTATGCCTCTCTGATTATAAATAAAATCATAATTACTACGGTGAGATAACCAGAGAGTATGTCTCTCTGGTTGTATATAAATTCATAATTATTACGGTGAGATCACCAGAGATTATGCCTCTCTGGTTATAAATCATCATCATCATCAGCCCTTTGACGCCCACTGCAAGACATAGGCCTCCTTCATGGTTTTCATAACCATGAGGGGTTTTGCCATAATCGCCACGCTTGGCAAGCGGGTTGGCGATCTGGTTATAAATAAAATCATAATTATTACGGTGAGATAACCAGAGAGTATGTCTCTCTGGTTATAAATGAAATCATAATTATTACGGTGAGATAACCAGAGAGTATGTCTCGCTAGTTATATATAATTGTTACGGTGAGATCACCAGAGGTTATGCTTCTCTGGTTATAAATAAAATCATAATTATTACGGCGAGATAACCAGAGAGTATGTCTTTCTGGTTATAAATAAAATCATAATTATTACGCTGAGATAACAAGAGAGTTTGTCTCTCTAGTTATAAATAAAATCATAATTATTAGGGTGAGATCACCAGAGAGTATGTCTCTTTGGTTATATATAAATTTATAATGATTACGGTGAGATCACCAGAGATTATGCATCTCTGGTTATAAATAAAATCATAATTATTACGTTGAGATTACCAGAGAGTATGTCCCTCTTTTTATGAATAAAATCATTATTATTACGGTCAGATCACCAGGAATTATGTCTCTCTGGTTATAAATAAAATCATAAATATTACATTGAGATAACCAGAGAGTATGTCTCTGTGGTTATGAATAAAGTCATGATTATTACGGTGTGAACTATGTAGGTCTAATTGTCTACACAGACGGACTGCATTACAACTACGGTTGGTACAACTGCAGATAGTCCGTCTGTCTAGACCCTAATACTCTTATAAATGAAAACCCCCACTTGACCGAATCTTTGGGGAGATGGATAAAAGTATGGGGTAATTCTGGGACGAGCCAATTCTTTCTTCGTTGTACAAGATGAAAAGAGGATCGTGAGCTATAATATCTTGCATACATGCTTGCAAATAGAAGAAAAAGAAGAAAGAAGAAATAGCATTTATTTACCGCCACAGAAGGGGTTGTGAAAACAGATACAAAATCACATTTAAAAAGCATTAACAATATGAACAAAAATTTAAATAAAGTATAGTAGATCCCCCCGTGGCAACAAATAGGTCTCCAGCTCAGCATATTGTTGTTGGTTCGCAAGTAGTGCAGTACAAAAAACTCTGATTTTTAGCGGGAGCCTGTAACAGCTCATTATAAAGACAAATACTTGGTAGTAAGCACACACGATTGCAATATTTTTGATCATTTTAATCGAATATTATCACTACTTTCGGAAACTCCGTTGATCCGCTAGTTTACTGTATGCCGTATCTTGAATGAGACACTGACCTCTGTAATGGGACGCATTATTTATGGACTCTCAATGACATCAATATTATCTAAGGGTAATACATGCGAATTCTGCTTGTTTCTGCCGCCAATTGTGCTGTATCTTTGTAAATATTTCATGTTGTCTTATCTTATAAGATTGATTATATTAAATAGTTTTAACAATGTCAAAGCTTCGTTCATAAGTGCCTCGCAATGTTAATAGTAAACAAGCTCAAGACTTAATCCAAAACTCCTTTTAGGTTTCCAGAACTACGACCAATACGAGCGATATGCCAGCCAGACTCCCCGGCAGTCGATTTTCAACTTTGTGCCTAACACTGCAAGAAGACTAACAGGACTCATCCACCTCAACCAAGACACATCTGTGCCAAAAGGCAACGTGGTCTCGTTCCCTAGAGACAATAGACCAACAGAGCTGAGACCCGTTGACACCCAGTACGATCAGTACGGAAGACCAGTCTACAGTGGTTTCAACCAATACCCACAACAAAATGGCTTCAATCAGTACCCACCTAACAATGGATTCACAAACGCGAACAATCAACACGGTTTTGATAATAGCCCGTACCCTTATACACAGTTGAATCCAGTAGCCAACGGAAATATCAATGACCAATACGTGTTCCCAAACAACCAAAACAACCGATGGAATGGTGAAGAAAATAGTGGCAGTCCCAACACTAACTACGACCAACCTCCAGTATTCTCCGGTGATGATGCTGAAACTGGCAAACTTGAAGACAAGAATGGACAAATTGATATACCTGAAGAACCAAAGACAGACGAGTTCACGACAACTACAGGACTGCCCGCGTTGACACCCGTTTTCAACGAAGCGAGGAGCGCAATCAATTTTGCACAATTCCGTAAATATAACAACTTAAATCCTATGTTTTAACTGTTGGTGGTGGACTGTCATTAATTCTGTTATTTTAAGACTCGCTAACATTGTCAATTAATCACTGACAATAGCATTCCTACATGTTCACATTTTATTTGTAATTAAATTTGGTGATGGTGTCGTATAAGACTCGACAGGATATCAGAGGTATGTAATTGGTTTATGAAAAAGATGTGTCTTTATATTCTTTTTGTTGCGCTAATCCGTGCTGAGGACCATTTTAAAAACCTATCTAGAGGCTAAAAATTCCACCCATGCCGGGACTTGAACCTGCGACCGCTGGCTAACCGTGCCAGCGCTCTCCCAACTGAGCTAATGGGCAAGTGCAGGCATCGGCAAAATTTCGAACCTCTTTACAAACTTCTCTGTATTACGTACAGGCAGCGACACCTGACTGAAGTAATTAACATCACTTACAGCCCCGAGTACCCAATTTTATGCAGATAGGTTTTGCATCGGAATGATATCGCTGTACCTACATGATTATATTCTTATTGTTGCACTAATCCGTGGTGAGGAAAATTTTAAAAACCTATCTGCAGGCTAAAAATCCCACCCATGCCGGAAGTTGGGAGAACGCTGGCACGGTTAGGCAGAGGTCGCAGGTTCAAGTCAACAAAATTATCAAAGCCGTTTTGATTTTTCACGTTTGTGAATCCATTGTTAGGAGGGTACTGATTAAAGTGCAACAAAAAGAATATAATCCTGTAAGTACAGCGATCTCATTCCGATTTAAAACCTAACTGCATAAAGTGTGGGTACTCGGGGCTGCAAGTGATGTAAACTACTTCGGCCAGATGTCGCTGCCTGTACGTAATACAGAGAAGTTTGTAAAGAGGCTCGAAATTTCGCCGATGCCTGCATTGGCTCATTAGCTCAGTTGGGAGGGCTCTGACTCGGTTAGCCAGAGGTCGCGGGTTCAAGTCCCGGCATGGGTGGAATTTTTAGCCTCTAGATAGGTTTTTAAACATGTGTCTGTTTCGTAAAATCAGTTTGTCGACAGTTAATCCATACAGTTACATAATGTATGTACGACTTAAATAAAATATTAATTTTAAGAAATGTCACACTTTAACTGTCACTTAAGTCAGCTTAAGAGGCTAATAGATAAGTAGCCTTTGTACAAAATGTCAAAAGTAGGTACTCAAAAGTCATATTAAATTAGAAACTTCTGGTGTGATTTATATAAAAAAAAACCAGATTCCTCTAAAGTACTCCCCAAATGCCATTTAAGCAGCCTCGCGTACAGGGAAAGACCATTTTAAACTACATTTGAGGGGTGTTTTAAGGAATCGTGTTTTTTATATTAAGACTGATAGGGTTTCGTAAATAGCAATGATCTAGATTTCGAGGTCTCTCTTAGATTTTCGACTGCCTCGTCGTTTTAAAGGTCAAACACGAATAGGTTCGATTCTCGTAGGATGTTCGTCGTGTTACGAATATTTTCTTGCCACTATATTGTATCCTATTTTGGGACGGGTTTTGCTATTTGGTAATAGTTGTTTAACGACTCGCTTTTCGTAGGTACAGGCAGACATTTCAAAGAATTTGACCTTTTAAAGTGTTCACATAGCTCAGCGCTTGAAATTTCCAATCCGCGATGGGCACGTATGGTGAACAAGCCCGTACTCTCTCTCTCTAAGAGAAGGCCTGTGCTATACAGTTGGAATAATATAAAATACGAATATTTAATAATATGAATTAGAGTCTCAATGTTCAGACATATAAAAACTGAAGTCAAATTCACTCAAACAGGGAAAATCACAAAATGATTTTTCATATGCGCAAGCAGTCATTAGATCATCAAACAAATCACGCCAATGTCGTTGTGTTTGACCATCACACCTAAGATTGGAAGTCGACATGCGTTTACTGAGATCATGGTCAGGCCACTCAAGCGTGATAGATTATTTAATCGTCCATCTTGCATTGACAAAATAACGTCTACTAGGGCGCTTCGTAACTTCTTCACCGTGTGGGGTCGACCGATTTCACGTTAACTGATCTGTCACATACATACATATTTTAATAATAATAATAAACTTTATTTCGGACCATATCTCCATACAGGCAGGCGGTACAAAAAAAATTTAAAATTTTTGAAATTAAATTTAAGAAAAAGTTTTTAAAAATTACTTGTACAACAAAGTAAGGACAGAGTCTTCATTAGTATTTAGATTACAAGCCACTTTTGTCCAGCACTTGTATGTGTCCGTCAAAAAGAGCCTGTCAGACAGCTGTCTTATTATTGAGTTTTTGTTTTTTTTTTTTTTGTTTTATTTTGACACTTCGGAAACGTGAAAATGGACAAACCAATACAGTGGACAGTTACGTAAAAGGAATGCGGGACGAGTATCCTTGCTCGGCATGAGGCATTGAAGAATATTGGTAAATTTTGGTGATATCTGCCATATCTGCGAACAATATCTCTTTTGTGCTTTTTCCTTTTTGAGAATAAAAATCAACAAAAGGATATTTCAAAATTAAATATTTGTAGTTCATAAAATGGCATGCGGACAAAGTTGCTGCTAGACCAATGAGATAGTATGTCGCAAATACACTTACCTACTGTGTACTACGTATGTTATTCTCAAGACAATCGATAACAAGGATGTTGGCTATTTTATGATTGCGAAGAATCTTTTGTGCATTTTTATTACAGAATTTTATACAAGACTGTTGTCATAGACACAGCTTAAGAGTCCGTTTATTTGTCCGCGAACTTCACTAGGATGTAAGAAGTTCAGACTTTGACCATTTGAACAGTCAAAGAACGTCGGCCCCCTGCGGATATTGAAGGCATGTCTGTCTTAATAATCAAGTGTATTACCGCAATAAATTCATCCCCATCCAAATATAACCGTGCAAGTAAAACGAGCACATTATGACTTTAGTTATAAGTATATTAAACAGGTTCAATCGCGATAATTTAATAGGTAGGTAAAAGGAGTTTGAAGATTTTTGTTGGAAGACTGGCATACTAACACGCTTAATGTACTTTATTCTACTTATAGAACATTGTGATTTAAAGGAACACAGTACTTTTCCTAACACCCTGTATATATTACATGCATACATATTTATTTATTTCATCTTATTTTCATAAATGTATTTATATTGACCAATAAACAATGATTCTAAAAGTAATTGGATTTATTGTAAATAAATCAAGTTGAATAAGATTTTATTTTTCTGCAATTAACTCTGCAATGTGACGTTTTCGGACATATTGACCTTAGTATTTTTATATTTGTATGAGTGCCCCCAGTCGATGTACATATTGTGCGCCGCCATTTAAAAAAAAAAACAAAATGGTGGCTGACCAGTATGCCAAAATCTTCAAACCCCTTTCATTACCTATAATTCGCGAAGTTTACCGTTTTGTTTATTTTACCCGAATAGACCCGTTTAGTATGTATGAGCATCGCACACACACACACACACACACACACACACACACACACACACACACACACACACACACACACATACCCTCCTTTTGGGCGCCGCCGCGGCGGGTAAAAAAAAACACCAGTCTCACTGACTAACCACTAACTAGCCCTTCTCTTTGCAGAAGAGACCTGCGACACTGTAGACGGCAACATTGGCAGTTGCCTTGTCATCACACGATGCCCGCAGTACTCGGTCCTGCTCAAGTCGGCTAGGAGCAACCCGTCCGCTGTGCAACTGCTGAGGCAGGCGCACTGTGGGTTCCAAGGGAACAACCCTAAGGTACGGTTAGTTACACATACCCTACTATTTAAGAAATTTTAGAAGTATTTCTTCCTACAAAACTCACTCTCCTAAACGGCCCCTGTTCTTTCGATTTGTCTGTACCAATGAAATGGGCGCAAGATGTGCTGTAGAGTAAATCACTCTGTGATTGGTTCATTCTGTGTTCCATGCGTGACGACATGAACGTTGATTGGGCGATACCGGTAGTAAGTGACAGCGTAACTTATGATTGGTTTTATACAAAAACGTCAAAACATTGCTGTCATTGTTTTGAAGTGAAACATATACATCACAGGTTAATAATTTTAGTGATTGTATTTTGATAAATGTGGTCTGATGGTTTAATAGATAATAATATTGCGAATATTCAACACAATTATGTTTCTTATCCTGTACTAGGTTTTTAGCCGACTTAAAAAAAGAGGAGGTTATCAATTCGATGCGCATATTTCTTCTTTTTTTTGCTATGTTCACGCGTAACTCCGTAAAATCTTAACCGATCGACAATTATTATTTTTGTAAGAATAGATATAACTTCCCATTGGTCCCATTTTAATTTAGTAAAGATCGAATGAAGACTTTCACTGATGGAGAACGGAACTCTTCAATGGACAGCAGTAAATAAGGCCTAATGGAGCCCATCCTTTAGTAATATGCATATGTTCGATAAGATAGCGTAAAAGTAGTCCGGAGTCTTCCGGAGATGGAAATCGCTAAAAATTTAAAAATAAAAAAAAATATATAAAAAGTAAAAACCAACTTCCAAACACAGCACTAAAAAGTAAGAAATAATTATAAAGAATACTTTTAATTTAGAAGTGTGTATACATGTTGGTACTGTTTAAGTATAAGTATAATTTGTAGTCGGTGCCCAGTTCATGACCAGGACATATATTTTGTGCACCGACTCCAAATTATACTTCTGAAATACCTACATGTATACACATTTCTAATTTAAAGGTATTCTTTTAAATTATTTCTAACTTTTTAGTGCTGTAGTGTTTTGTTTTTAGTTGGTTTTTGTTTTTTATTTGAATTTTTTTGTTATTGAGAAAATCTGATTTCTAAATTAATAATTTTGGAAACATCTTTTCTTTATTAAAAACAATGTACTTATAGGAAAACATAATTATGATATAAAAAAAATTGTGTGAGCGAGATAGCATGCTCCACGTAAGAACAGCCTTAACAGCTAATAGTTCTTTGCCCAACTGAAAGCTGTTAACAGTAGATTAACACACTATTAGTGTAAGAGCAAACAGAGAGGACCTAAGCCAGAGTACTGGTACAGCCGACAGCACAGCGACTTTTACTTGCGTCCATTCTACTCCGTTTGCTTGCGTCCACTCTACTCCGTTTTCTTGCGTCCACTCTACTCCGTTTACTTGCGTCCACTCTACACCGTTTGCTTGCGTCCACTCTACTCCGTTTGCTTGCGTCCATTCTAATCCGTATGCTTACGTCCACTCTACTCCGTTTACTTGCGTCAACTCTACTCCGTTTACTTGCGTCCATTCTACTCCATTTGCTTGCGTCCACTCTACTCCGTTTACTTACGTCCACTCTCCTCCGTTTACTTACGTCCACTCTACTCCGTTTACTTGCGTCCACTCCACTCCGTTTACTTGCGTCCACTCCACTTCCTTTACTTGCATCCACTCTACTCCGTTAACTTGTGTCAACTCTACTCCGTTTACTTGCGTCAACTCTACTACATTTTTATGACTATACAACAAAAATGTTAACGTTGATCAGGGCCGAGTGTGATAAGTAAAACTACAATTAGTTGTTTATTATGACAATTCGATGTACGTTGCGTAGCAGAGTCTTCCTACTTGTTAATCTGTGGGTTAGTCGACTTTGCGATGTACATCGAATTGTTACAGTAAACCATGAACTGCAGTTCTATGAAACAGGCCCCTGCTGACCTGCTACCACAGAGGACAGTGTAATTTTTTTTGTCACTTGAGACACATAAACTTGTTTCATATATGTATATTAGATAGATAGATAGAGAACACTTTATTGCACAACCAGGTGAAAGATATTACAAATTGTTTCTTATATCTAAGTAGTGGTATACAATAGGTTTCTTCTTATCTTCTGTGATGGTTGGCCTGAGGTCCCCATTAACTATTGTTAGGTAGTTATGTGAAGAATGCAAATATTAGACAATGTGACTGCAAAATCAGCAATGGAACTGGTAAATAATGGGTTTTGCACAAAGTACTGCCAACGTCAACGGACAGAGTAAACCGCAACTTTTTATTGCACGTAATCACCACATACAAATCAGCGCCATAACATATGGTTCTTACCTACCACCATACCGTCCTGCCGTGCCCTGATGCGACCTTTAGCACGTGAGGCTTATTCAGAGGACATTTTTTCCTCAGATAAACGGAAAAGGGTGGGGTAACCGAACCATGTTCTCGGGGTAAAAGTAACGTCTAGACCAGTGGTCCGCAAAGTGTGTGCCGCGGCACACCGGTGTACCGTAGATATCATGGTCCTAATTAAGCGCACAAAATCCTGTCGGAAACCTCTCGTTAGCGACAGCAATTAGCATGGATTTTGACAGTTACACGATTGGACTCGCTGAGGATTTTTGCGCGTGATATAGGAATTCCCTTCTATACTTCATAGGTTTAGGTACTGAACTAAAGGTAAACAATCTAGATACACCTTTTTACTGAAATGTACACTTATCAGATGAAAATTTTTACACATTACCAATTCAATGTGAAATTTCATAAAATTACATTTAATTTGTAAAAATTTGATTTAAAAAGTGTACATTTCAATGAAAAGACATCCAGATTGCTTACCTTTAAACCTATGAAGTATAGTCACGACATCTCGGCTGTCACTGGAACCAAATAGTAAGTAACCAATAGTGGAAATATCTCGGTTTTGAAAAAAAATGTCCCTTACTGTGTTTATTTTTAGGACGGCCTAACTAAAGGAACTGTAACTAACTCTCCCATTCCCAGGTATGCTGCCCCCGCGCCGGGATCCCGACCGCCCCGCCGACCGCTCTACCGACCGCCCCGGCCTTCACCACCACCACCCCCAGCCCAGCCAGGCCGGAGCCGGTGAAGATGCCCGACAACCAGAATTTCAACGTGTTCCTGGAGCCTCCCGTCTGCGGATTCAGCAATGCGTCTCTCGGCAGAGTCGTTGGTGGGGAAGACGCTAAGCTTGGTAAGAGACATGTAAAAAAGGAGTTGCCATAAAACCATGGTGACTGATACAGTAAGTTAGGAGTGGGAGTGGGCTGGTGACGTATGCCCAAGAAACGATGGTCGATGGAGTACAAAGGTTCTCGACCGGAGACCACGAACTTGTAAACGCAGCTTAGGACGCTCAGCTCGCTGGACCGACGATCTGAGGGAGATTGCTGGCAGCGGCTGGGTGAAGATGGTCGAGGATAGAAGGAAGTGGTGTGCCTTAGGTGAGGCCTATGTCCATCAGCGTACGAATACGGGCTGAATTATTGATTGAATAAGAATCAGACATTAAGGTAAAAATGCATTTTTTATCACACCTGCTCTGAAAATACATACTAATTATACCAATTAGAGGGAAGAAACGCCTTTATCCCGCCCTTCAAATCCTTTCATCCCGAGGTATGGAAGTTTGTATGAAAATCCTTCCGACCCAAGGGTGGGAAGTATGTATGAAATTCCATTACATACCCGGTTTTTTTTTTTTAATTTGTCAGCAGTCATACTGCAAAGAGACTTTAACTGTCTACTAATTAAATTTCAAGTAAATTGTTACTGGCCACATACAGTTTTTTTTTACCAGTTACCAACCTCCTTGGTGCATGCAGAAAATTAAAAACGAAATTATTTTTGTATATAAAACGCGCGGAATCACGGAAGAAGTGGCTGCATGACCTTATGATCTTAGCCTACTCCAGAAACGGGCGAATAAAAAAAGGAAAAGCCCGCGCATTTTCGCAAAAACTTCGATTGATTTAGCATTTATCTTTGTGTTTTTTGTAAACATTTCTATGCATTTATGTCTATAATTTTCCTCGTAGGTGTAATAAAAAGCACTATACATACCTAAGGATAAAGTACAGTTCCATACCTCAAATGGTTTGCCATAATCTCGGTATGGAACTGTCACTTTCTTCCCTCTGAAGTAATGTACTATTATTTGGTTGCAACTGTTGAAAGTAAAAGCCCCCTTAGCTGTCGGATTTGTACTAGAGAAGTTAGAAGAAGAATTAGAATAAAACTTTTGATTTAATTGTTAATGCCGTGGTAGCCTAACAAAAATTTAAAGGTTGATCTGCTTCCGAATGTACGAGGGAATTACATTACATGCTGCATAATAAAAGAAGTCGGAAATCAAAAATTTATTTCAACTTAAACAATTCACATTCTGTTTGTTGAATCTCGATGCACAATGTTAGCTCGATTTGTAGCGGAGAAAGGGGCAGCGAAAAAAATAAAACAGGCCTAGTGCAAGTCGGACTCGCGCACGAAGGGTTCCTTACCATTATCTAAGATTGGATTTGAGAACAGTGCCATCTATAGAAACCAACAAGAAGCGTTTAACATTGACATTTAACTACATGCTATCGGCGCTGTGAAGGTTACATAGATGGCCGCTAGATGGCGAGCGCTGTCTTTAAACAACGTTTGTGGTATGGGAGCCCCCCTTAAATATTTATTTTATTCTGTTTTTAGTATTTATTGTTATAGCGGCGACAGAAATACATCATCTGTGAAAATTTCAACTGGCAACATTTCACGACAGACAGACAGACAGTGAAATCTTAGTAATAGGGTCCCGTTTGGCACCCTTCGGGTACGGAACCCTAAAACTCTACTCTGGTCATCTTTTCTCAAATCGTCTTAAATCATCAGTTGCTACGTCAGAGCATTGAAGTAGTTGCTACCTACATGATAGAGATTCCATGAAGGTTAATAAACCTGCCATCCACAGCGGACTTCCCCTGGATGGCGCTGTTGGGCTACAAAGACCGGCGCTCCGACACGCCTAACTGGCTGTGTGGGGGTTCCCTGGTCACCGCTCAGCATGTGCTCACCGCTGCCCACTGCATCAACAACCACGAGAACGATCTGTAAGTGTCGACTACTCCGATGTGGAAACTTTTTTTTACGTAGTTCAAAAAAGTACCCGAAAGCGGCGTTCGGTCATGCAACGACTGATGAACGTTGACGAAGCGAAAGTGGTTACTTTTCGTGAAAACCGTTATTTCATTTTTACAATTTATAACAATGAAATAGGCATGATAAGGAAACTAAATCTTCTTAAATTTGTTTAGTTAAGTTAGTTAAACATGATCTTTTCGGCCTTTACGTTGGCGTCTGTACAGGTTCTATATTACTATTTATTGTGTTACAGTCACCAGCGCCCGTCCTTGAAATTTCATTTTGAGTTTATTCTAGAACTTCTGGATTACCTAAATGTAACATAAATTTTTAACGCTATACTGCCTGCCGTCCTAGGCTCACTGAACGAGGTAGCGATGACGTAATCTCTCACTCAAGTGTCAAAAAAAACAGGTTTAGTTTGAGGCCACATGAGGGTCAAGTTTAAAGACCTCTAGGCCTTCCGCCGGTCAGTACGGGGATTCCCAGAGGTCGGACGGAACAATCTCTTCTGTTACGAAATTGGGCCAGTTCACTTCAATTCACTTTATGCAGAAAGGCACTCCGCCTAACTTTGAGTCACCGTCCAAATTTAAACATGATCGTTGATGAAAACAACAAGACAAGGGGCTTTTTAACTCAGTAAGTGCATACTTCGACCAATTGGGGGATGTATTAGCGAAGTGCAAGATAAAAAGTACCCAAAACCGGCAAGCAGCGACTGATGAACGTCGATGAAGTGAAAGAGATTTAGAGGATCGTGGCAAGTGGCAAGCCCTGGTCTTTAAGCCATATCTCGATAAGTTTCAAGTTAGTTGTACTGAAAAAGAAAACACGATTTCCCTTTATTTTCACCGCCTAAAATAATATTTCAATAACAATAGTGACTAAATTGAACCAAAAAAGTTTAGACGTTTACTAGGTATACCGTCCGTTACAATCCAAAGGAAAAAGAAGCTTGATATTATCTCTATTATTATAGCGACAAATCATTTATGGTATGTGTTATATAACATAACGTTGTGGTCATGTAAATGATAGAATAATGATGAGCCCACATTTTGCTGTCAGGAGTAATTGAAGGTGAAGTCAATTTCAGTGATTAATTTGTATACCTACAATTTATGTTCTCGATCATGTAATCGTACGTGCTGCGAATATATTAAACGGACTGGTGCTGAAAGGATTTTAGAGAATAGTCTCATCCATACAAGGATATCCATACAAACATCCAGTGATGACTTATGGCACTGAAACGTGGTGTCTCACTATGGGCTTCATAAGAAAGCTCAAGGTCACGCAACGAGCTATGGAAAGGGCTATGCTCGGAATTTCGCTACAAGATCGAATCAGAAATGATGAGATCCGTAGACGAACTGTTATACCCTAAATATGTAAGCAGTAATGCTTGCTCCCCAAACCTAGACCTCAGTCAGCACTTTCAGGCTTCAGGCTCCCGCGGGCACTCGACACGAGTCAGTCTCTAATTATCCTTCTTCCGCGCGGGTTGCGACCTCTCAATAATTTCAATAAATTCCATTTTCGATTTTACTTAAGTCTTTTTTTTTAAAAAGACTTCTACAGAGACTCCTGTAACATTTGGTGGCAGCGCAAAGGGATTTTCGAAAATCAAATCCCCGGAACGTTTCCGAAGTGAAGAATCCAGTGAGTGCATTGAAAAATCCATGAGTGCTGTGCAAAAAATTAAGGAGTGATAAAATCAAAGTGTTTCCACTGTTCCGAAATACACCGCCGTGCGTAAAGCACCGTTCCTGCTGGTCACTCGACCACCGCACCGTGAGGCATCATCCTTGTTGGTCACCCGACCACCGCTCCGTGAGGCACCATCCCTGCTGTATAAACGGCCATCACTCCAGCATCAATTTTTTTCAACGTGACCGTTCCTGTCTGCTCGACGCGACGGCACCAAGGCCAAGAATGCTGCACGCGCTTGCACTGATAACACTGTGAGTTCTTGGTATCCATATAGCGAAGTTACAGTCGTTTGTTCCGTATAAATTATTTATTATTGTTATTCATTGGGGAGACTCGTTATATTTAAGCTCAATTCTATAGGCGCTCTCAAGTACATTTCATAATGGGTCAGAAATCAGAAGATCTTAAAATGCCATTCTTAGCAATTGAAGAAGAAGAAGAGGAAGCCGATATCGATACCCCAGCGACGCCTAAACCAGGAACGTCTAGAGGGAAATCCGTAACAAAATCCAAACAATCAGTTTCGACAGAGTACGAACTTGACCTTACAATTCTGCTGAAATTCGTGAAACCCTATGATGGAGATAGAGCTACTCTAAATTCATTCTTGATAAATTGTAACAATGCATTTGACTTGGCCACAAAGGCTCAAAAACCAATCCTTTTTAAGTACATACTCAGCCAATTAACGGGCAAAGCAGAAGTAGCCTGCTCCATCAAGGAGTTCAACAATTTCGAGCAACTGAAAGAATTCCTAAAAACACAATTTTCCGAGCGTAAACACTACACCCACTTATTGATGGAATTACAGGAATGTAAACAAGGTGTGACTGAAAATGTGAGCCAGTTTGCGTTGCGTGTTGAAACATGCCTTTCCCAATTATTAACCGAAATCTCGCTGAGTAATTCCAAGGTCAAAGAAATGCCAGGCCGGACGGCGGCCATGGAGGATTTAGCCCTCCACCATTTTGTCATGGGACTTTATCCGAGAATTTCAAATATTGTCCGATGTAATTCTCCTAAAACCCTTAATGAAGCCGTCAATCTTGCTATTTCCGAAGAGCGCATTCAGCAGACCCTTTATAAAAAGAGTTCTCCCTCTTTCCCTGAAAACCGACCCGCAACCCGTCGCAACTTTAATACAAACCCAAATCCAGCCCGATTCAACCCTCAAAGAAATACCCAGCAGTCTCAAAGCTACCAGAAGGAGCTATACTGCAGATATTGCAAATCCAACGGGCACGACATCCTAAATTGCCAAAAACGGGAATACAATAATAACCGTTTCCCGAATTCGCAAAATCCCAATAAAAATCGCTTTCAAAATCAACAGAATCCTAATTTTCAAAAGCGAGTAAATTTTATCCAAGATGAGCCCGAACCAGAGGGCTACGACGAAGTCGACCACCCATCCACATCCGATGATGATCATTTAAACGAATAAATGTCTCGCCAAGGTGTCGGGCGAGGCAATGTCCTATAACCGACACCCATCCAGTCAAGACTATACGACAGGGTAACCAGCCCCAAAATGGCAGTCTTGCATCCTCAAACACCAAGACTATACGACAGGGTAACCAGCCCCAAAATGGCAGTCTTGCATCCTCAAACACCAAGACTATACGACAGGGTAACCAGCCCCAAAATGGCAGTCTTGCATCCTCAAACACCAAGACTATACGACAGGGTAACCAGCCCCAAAATGGCAGTCTTGCGTCCTTAAGCCTCAGGACTACGCGACCGGGTAACCAGCCCCAAAATGAAAGTCCTATATCCATCACGACAGCAAATTTCGTAGAATCTCATGAACGTAAAGGAAAATCGCGTGATATACGCCCATCCCATGAACTTGAAGTCGACAAGCCTGTCTTCGAAATAACGAATGACCCGTCTAAATTGATGCTACCACACGTTTTAATCAAAACCTCTGTTTCTGACGTCCCATTGTCCTTATTAGTCGATTCAGGATCTTCTGTAAGCCTCATCAAGGAATCTTGTACCCAAAAAAGACCGGTTCTCACTAAAGAGCCAATCAAACTTAAAGGCATTAATTCCAACAACGAAATAACTGAGACTTCCGGTCATTTTACACTGAAATTATTCCCAAACGACTCTTCCAATGACTATATTCATCATAAATTCCATTCTGTGAGTGTCATCGACCTGCCCTATGATGGAATAATTGGATCGGACCTGTTATCCTCTTTTGGTTGCAACATTGATTACACCAAAGACATCCTAAGAATAAAGAAGTTCGCAATCAAGCTCTATTTCTGCGAGCCTACCTATATAATTCCACCTCGGACAGAATGTATTATCGAGTGTTCTGTGTCAAATCCCAATATTGAACAAGGTCTTGTCCTTGATCATAACATCTCGAACGAACTTCTAGTCGCGAACTGCCTTGTAAAGGTAAAAGATAATAAAAGAATCAATATCTCAGTAGTGAATGTATCCGATTCTCCGATACCCTTAAATTCCGATCTTAAGGTTACACTTTCACCGATTAATGAAGCTGAACTCATCAATTATAATGCCACTGAATCAAAAGACAACTCCTATAATCGGACTCAATCAGTATTAAATCAACTAAGAACGTCTCACCTCAATGACGAAGAAATCCAGGCCCTCCGAGATGTTTGCTCGGACTACTCTGATATATTCCACCTTCCCGACGAAAAGTTAACCTACACAACTGCTATGCAGCATGAAATAAAAACAACTACGGATACCCCTATCCATACTAAATCTTATCGTTTTCCAGAGGTCCACAAATCCGAAGTTAAAAAACAAATGGACCTCATGCTCGAACAAGGAATTATAAAACCTTCCAATTCCCCCTGGTCCTCCCCAATTTGGATAGTCCCAAAGAAGCTCGATGCTTCCGGGCAGCGCAAATGGCGCATAGTTATCGATTACAGGAAACTGAACGACGTTACAGTCGGCGACACGTACCCCATTCCTCAAATTTCCGAGATCCTGGACCAGTTGGGCAATAGTAAGTATTTCTCTACGCTAGATTTAGCATCTGGCTTCCACCAAGTACCTCTGAATGAAGAGGATGCTTCAAAAACAGCCTTCAGTGTACCACAAGGACACTTCCAATTTACCCGCATGCCCTTCGGGTTAAAGAATGCCCCATCAACATTCCAACGCCTAATGAATACAGTTCTTTCAGGCCTTCAAGGTCTTCAATGCTTCGTATATCTTGACGACATTGTGATCTATTCATACGACCTTCCGGAGCATTGCCAAAAATTGGCCTCCGTTTTCCAGAAGCTTCGAGCTTTTAACCTAAAACTCCAGCCAGATAAGTGCGAGTTCCTTAGAAAAGAGGTCGCTTATCTTGGCCACATCATCACGGAAGAGGGCGTAAAACCAAACCCCGACAAAGTTAAATCCGTCACCGAATTTCCCGCACCAAAGTGTCCTAAAGATGTGAAATCGTTTCTCGGACTTGTATCCTATTACCGTCGCTTCATTCCCGAATTTTCCAAAATATCTAAGCCCCTCACATCACTACTAAAAAAGGACGTTGAATTCCATTGGCAAAACGAACAACAAGTTGCTTTCGACGAACTCAAACTCAAACTTACTTCAGCTCCAATACTGAGCTATCCCGACTTTACACAACCATTTATACTTACATGTGATGCATCAAATCACGCTATTGGTTGTGTATTGTCCCAAGGCGTGATAGGCAAGGATAAACCTATCGCATTTGCCTCACGAACATTGAACAAAGCCGAGACAAATTATAGCACCACGGAGAAAGAACTATTATCCATAATCTTCGGTTGTAAAACCTTCCGTCCATACTTGTATGGCCGCAAATTTCAGATCATAACTGATCATAGGCCTCTTAGGTGGCTCTTCAACCACAAGGACCCCAGCAGCAAACTCCAACGCTGGCGTCTGAAACTCGAAGAATACGACTTTGACATATCATATCGTAAAGGTCAGCTTAACTCGGTTGCTGACGCACTCTCTCGTTATCCCGTCAATCCGCTAATACCTGAAAACGAAGAAACCAGTTTAGCTAATCCTGAAATTCCAATTGTTATACCTGAAAATGAAAATAATAATCCTTTGTACTTACCCAGTGAGACCGATGACTTATTAGACCTTGGTCCTTTGAATCTCAGTCCACGCAGTGAAGACTTAAACCTTGATTTTTCAAACTTACCATCCCCAGAGCAAGTCCCGACTCCAATCGAAAGTTCGGAAGTGAACGTTGGCAGTCGATCCAATTACTCTAAATTCCTTAAGGCTTGCTCAGATAAGAACACGTCTTTCAACACCAACGCGATTGAACTCAACGAAAGCTTATTAAAAGCTAAATGTCAAGAAATCATCATCCCTACCTCAGTGGACCTAGACGAGTCAAACCCCTATATGGAAGAATTCCTGAGTAATCTGGAAAACCCCCAAGAATTACTAAACAGTGAAAAACAACTCCATTCGTTCAAGAGAGTAGAATGCAAAAACAAAATCTATTATTTAATATTTTACAAGGTCCACCACTTCGATGAATGCTCTCATCGAGAATTATTCGAAACCCTAGAAACAATAAGGAATGAATTAGTGCTAACAGCATACGTCACTAAATTCGCAATCTCAGATATGAAAAATCCATACGACAAAGTTTCATTCGTAAAATTTTATAATATGTTACTGTACCTCTTTAATGAAACCGGTATCGATGTCGAAGTGTATCACAACACTATTACCTACCCAACTCTCTCTGAGATTAAGAAAATCCTTCGCGAGAATCATGACATTCCAATTGCCGGTCACTTAGGCTCAGTCAGAATGCTCCAAAGAATCAAAGAAAAATATTTTTGGAAGAACATGAGATCAGACATTGAAAATTATGTAAAACAATGTTCTTCTTGTCAACAAAATAAAGCCCTTAGGCAACTTAATAGGGCTCCCATGCAAATAACGACTACCTCAACTGCTCCTTTTCAGCGCTTAGCCTTGGACATCGTCGGTCCCTTGCCTGAGTCCGGCACTGCCAAATTAAAATACATTTTAACAATGCAAGACGACCTAACCAAGTATTCAACGGCGTACCCAATACGCACAACAACAGCAGAAGAGACCTCTGACTGTTTAATTCACTTTATTTCACTTTTCGGAATACCTAAAACAATTCTAACAGATCAAGGCACGAATTTCACTGCCGAACTGTTCAAAAGTACATGTAAATTCCTGAAAATTAAACAACTCTGGTCATCGCCATATCATCCTCAAACGCAGGGCGCCCTCGAGAGGAGTCACTCAACTCTTAAGGAATACTTGAAATCCTTTGTCAGCTCAAATGAATCCAATTGGCCTCGGTATGTGTACACGGCGATGTTGACATATAACACCAATACGCATTGCACTACAAATTACTCACCATATGAGCTACTATTCGGTCATAAACCATTCATCCCCAATTCCATCTTCGATGCAGCCCCAGACGATACCTATCCTGAGTACTTAAAAATGCTCCAACATAGGCTGAAGCACTCTAGAGATAAGGCCGTCGAAAATATGATAAGCTCCAAAGAGAAATCTAAAACATACTACGACAGCCACACAAGACACAGAAGTTACAAAGTAGGAGACTTTGTTTATTTAAAAAACCATCTCCGTTTAGGCAAGGCCTTATCCCCACTGTGGAAGGGACCTTATAAGGTCGTTAAAATCTTAGGAAATAACACCCTGTCAGTCTTGATTAATAGACGACAGGTGACTCATCATTATGACGAGGTTAAGTTAGCGGAACCTCAACCTTCTACTAGTAGCATTTAAGTCCCTTAGTTTAGGTTAGTTAAGTTTTGAAAAGTGGTTCTTTTATTAGTTGTAATTCTATTTCAGCTCTGCCGCTCTCGGAAGCTCGGAGTTAGTTCAACCAATCAAGTCCAGCCCTGGCATTTATTTTGATTATTTGGGAAAATTTAAAATTAAAAGCGGTTATTTAGACGTAGTAACGCCGATTGACGTCTCGCACGTGCAGTCATACCTTGATAATCTTGAGTTGAGCATAAACAACATACACACACTTTGCGTAAACATATCATTGGAAGTTAGTGAATGTCGTAACATCTTACAGCCCTTAGCTATCCGCTATCATGATATGGTTGACGAATACAGTTCCATATCACACCTTCTAGACAATAGGCATAAGCGTGGCGCCTGGATACCGGTAATCGGTTCCCTCTTCAAACACATTTTTGGCACATTAGATGAGAGTGACGCTTTAAAATACGATGACGCTATCACAACTGTGCAAAATAACGAAAAAAGTTTAGTTTCGTTGGTAAAGGACAATATTTTAGTAACTACTTCAGTTATATCTAAATACAACAATACTTTGTATAAATTAAGGTCTAATGAAGATAAACTCAATTTGGCAATCGATAAACTTAATAGGGATTTAAAAAATTTGACATTGGGTTACGATCACCTCTCTTATAAATCAGCCATAAACTCTGTTGTAAGTGTATTAGAAGCGTCCATACTGTCGCTGTCATTCCAATTAGGCGACATTATCAATTCAATTATGTTCAGTAGCAAAAACATTCTGCACCCAGCTATTATGACACCTCAGCAATTGTATCAAGAGCTTGCCAGTCACTATAAACATATATCTGCTGACTTAGAATTACCCGTAAGTTTAGAGTTAAGTTTAATTCATATGTTGATAAATGTTTCTAATGTTTTGTGTTACTTTATAAACAATAAGATAGTTTTTGTTCTTAGGGTACCTTTGGTCTTGAGCAACGAATTTAACCTGTATCATAATATCGCATTACCGACTCCACATAACTCTTCAATGCCAGACTCATTTAGTTTAGTTACACCTAGCTGTAAGTACATAGGTATCACTAAGGATAATGTTCAGTATTGTAAAATGGATACCATGAACGGATGCAAAAGCATAGATGCGCAGAATTTTATATGCGACATTGTCGATGTCTATAACACAGTGGCAAATCCTTGCTGTGAAAGTGAAATGTTATCAAAGGTAATAAGTGTGCTCCCTAAAGTGTGCAGAACCCAAACTATCTACGGTGACGTCGACATTTGGAAACACCTGACAAACAATAAATGGATGTTTGTGCAATCCCGGTCTACAAAGCTATCAATAGAGTGTCGCGAAAAAGAACTATTCGACGTTAATCTTCTAGGTACAGGATTACTCACAATACCAAACGATTGTATCGCCTACTGTAAGAGTACCAGGTTAATTCCCAATAATAGATTCATAAACCTTACTGTGCCTTTAAGGACCTTAGATTTCAACTTAATTAATGACTCTTGCTGTAATATTAATACATTATCCGAAACCATGAGTAGTACACCCCATGTCATCCTGCAAAATGTAGATTTAGAGGAATTTAATACAAAAACAAATATTATGTTAAAATCCCTAACTGAAACCGCCGACAAGTCTGTTAAAGACCCACACATTGTACGATATGGGACTCACTACTCAGCCGTGACCGCCACTTTAACCATAATTGTAGTAGTTTATGCTAGTTTTAAGTTAATTATGTACTTTAAATCCGGTCGCAACTCTCGAGGTAAAACATCCCCTAATTCTATCGAACTGCTAGAGGTTATAACTAAACGATCCCCGACAAACAGACAGACGGAACAAATTACTGCATCTAAACCTGAAACCGAATTAATTTCATCCCCTTCAACCAGACGAAATATATAAATAACATAAACTTCGTTTATCCCCGAAGTTTAGTTCTAACCGGGGAGTTGTTATACCCTAAATATGTAAGCAGTAATGCTTGCTCCCCAAACCTAGACCTCAGTCAGCACTTTCAGGCTTCAGGCTCCCGCGGGCACTCGACACGAGTCAGTCTCTAATTATCCTTCTTCCGCGCGGGTTGCGACCTCTCAATAATTTCAATAAATTCCATTTTCGATTTTACTTAAGTCTTTTTTTTTAAAAAGACTTCTACAGAGACTCCTGTAACAGAACGAAAGTCGTCGACATAGCCCAGCGGATTAGTAAGTTAAAGTGGCAGTGGGCGGGGCACATAGCACACAGAACTGATGGCCGATGGGGCCGAAAAGATCTCGAATGGAGACCACATATCGGCAAGCGCAGCGTAGCACGACCAGGCACAAGATGGACAGATGACCTCATCCAAGTGGCAGGAAGAAGCTGGATGCAAGCCGATTCCAACAGGTCTTATTGGGAATCCATGGATGACGCATAGGCGTAGGTCCAGCAGCGGACTTCTTGTGGCTAAATGATAATAATGATGATACTAACATATCTTCTTATAAGACCAACTATGAAATTTCGAACAGATATCAACTGGTCCATGCTAAAATTTTGAGTTTAGCAAATGTTAAGTAGGTATGTACGAAACAGCTGACATTTGTTTTGTGATTCCGGGTTTCTACATAATACAATCACTTGGTCCCAAAGAAGGATACTTTATCTTGATATAATATGGATAATTTGCAAATTTGTCTCAAACTAATAAGAAAAGTTGTTTGTGTTAATAAATAGATTATCACTTGAATTCTACTGGACCTTACTGTCGCACCTTGTAAATGTAAAGGTTACTGAATAAGATTTGCATAATAATGTAGCCTTTATACCACTCTACAGCCTTACGGCACAGACCTTCTCTCAGAGAGAGAGAGAGAGAGAGTAGGTTTCATCACCACGCGTGCCCACGCCGCGTCTTTGTACGTTTGTCATGTAATCCCCGTTTTAAACGTCTGGATTTAGATGAAATAATCAATTTAAAGTAGAAGAAGAAAGACATTTTTATTATACCAACAAGATACATTACAGAAACAAAATAATCAGGTAAGTAACATAATATGCACAACAACAGAAAGAAAACTAAATACACAACAGACAAAACGAATGAATAAAACAGGACCATAGATGTAGCCTGTGGTGTATCTAAGTTGCCACAAAAGGCAGCTGACTCAGCATTGTGCCGAGGAAGTGATCTCTTAGCGCAGATTTTTAGTCAGTGCATTCATTTCATTTAGCGCATAGGTAGATTGTGTCTGAGTAAGAGATACGAGAAATAAAAATATAAGTTCTTATCCTAATCCCAAGCGAAGCTACTAACATCACGAATGTGAAGCATTGATGTTTAATCCCGCCTCAACGGCCGGAATTTTTATGAAATTCGAACCAAAAAAGAGCATTACATGCATTACATTACATAAACTCACGCCTACATACCCGAGTGGTAGGCAGAGACCAGAAAAAAACACATGTTCTGTATAAAGTCTGGTAATACGTTCCAGGGATGTTTTACTCTTATGCGGAATAATTTATCATGTTTTTTATGTAAGTAGGTACATCATTTATCTACAAACGTGATGTTTAAATATCGCGGAAGCGTTTTGCGAAATTACTTAGCGCAATGTAGTGGACAGTCAACAGCACATCAACTTTTACATACATGTATTCTATTCCATCACGTTACGGGAGACTTTGTAATGAAAGTTCTATGTTATTATAGATACTATTAAAAATAGCGTCACTCCATTTCCTTCCGTAGATGTCGTAGAAGGCGACTAAGGAAATCCAGCAGCGTCTGCCTGAGATTCCAACCGCATACTGCCATTGCCAACCCGCCTGCCAAGCGTGGCTATTATGGCAAAGCGTGGTTCTTATGTACAGTCCACTCAGGGCTGAATTATTACACTACTCGGGGCCTAATTATGTGCACCAAATTTTGGCGGAATCTTGACGATTGCGATAGCAATTGTATGGAATTTGAAGTGCGCATATAGGGACGTTCGCAGCCAGTTCCACTGCTTCTCGGCATTACGAGTATCGATACCCAGTGGCGTTGTATGGGGCTGTCCATCATCATCAGCCATTTGACGTCCACTGCAGGACATAGGCCTCCTTCGTGGTTTTCATAACCATGAGGGGTTTTGCCATAATCGCCACGCTTGGCAGGCGGGTGGGCGATCGCAGTGTGCGGTTGGAATCTCAGGAAGACGCTGCTGCCCGTCTCCTGGTAATTTATTTCCTTAGTCGCCTTCTACGACATCCACGGAAGGAAATGGAGTGACGCTATTCTTAATCCGGCACCACACGGAACGGGGCTGTCCATTCCATCAACCATATCGTATGTCCCATCTGTCCATCCTATCAGGCATATTGGGTCTCCTAAGCCTCGTATTACAAGCTGCCCCCGTCCTTCATTTACTCAGTTAAATATGATATTCTATGAATTTTTTATACGTTGTCCCTTCTCTGGACCATCTTGTTGCTTTTCTTTCTTAAATTTTAATCATCCCTCGGGAGTTAGTGTTCCAAGGGTAATATAGGGCCGCCCCAGTCCTGGGAAAGTCCGACCCTGATGCTATCCGTTTCTTTATGATTGCGTGGAGGCTCAGGTTGCCTCACGATGTTTTCCTTCACAGTCAGCGAGTGGTATTACTAGTACAAATTCATAAATTACGTTACGTGTGTAACTTTTAAGCCAAAGCCGGCACATGAACTTTTAAAAAAAATCCGGTCGAACCCGTGACCTCTTGAATGCGAGGCAAGCATACTACCGATCGCGCTACCAATGCATAAACGTATAGAACAAAACTTAGTTATAGAAATTAAAAAATGTTGAACCATAGTATTATTATTATTAATACGTTTATTGCACATAAGTAAAAAAATACAATGGCAATGAGCATTCATATAGTGTGAAGTTGTCGACTGTAGAACGAATAATATATACTTGCAGATTACATTAGCTCATATTTGCGTTGCCTGCAATCCATTAACAATCACGAGAGGATTCTATTTGAACAAGCCGGTAACAACAATAAATCAGGCATATATTTATGCACGAACATAACAATTACATTAATTTTGAAACAGAAATAACACGCAAATCGCTCGCTCGTGCTAGGTACGTGTTATTTTTAACAACTTGACAAACCTGTTCAGGATGATACCAGCCAAGTTTGTTGTGGAAGCATCATTGCCGTATGACGGGCACAGAACAACCGGGGGGCGAGTCTCTAACGTGCATAGTTGTTCAATAGAGTTATATTATATGTTATGAAAACCATGAGGGAGGCCTATGTCCTGCAATGGGCGTCAAATGGCTGATGATGATGATGATATTAGGACGGTAATAGTTGTTTCATTAACATTGTAGTAGGTAGCCGGTGCTATTTATTTAATTTCGGTAGACAATAATTATTTGAATGTATATCAAAAAAGAGTGGTGAAAAAAATTAAGGCGAAGAAGGTGATAGATCATCAGCCATTTGACGCCCACTTCAGTACATAGGCCTCCCTCATGGTTTTCATAATCATGAGGGGTTTTGCCATAATCGCCACGCTTGGCAGGCGGGTTGGCGATCGCAGTGTGCGGTTGGAATCTCAGGAAGACGCTGCTGCTCGCCTCCTGGTAATTGATTTCCTTAGTCGCCTTCTACGACATCCACGGAAGGAAATGGAGTGACGCTATGCTTAATCCGGCGCCACACGGAATGGATGTTATCTACATATAAAAATCTATGAATGTCATCTTTATCGCATAAACGAAATAACAACCATATTGAAAAAAACCACACTCGTACGTAATGCTCCGCTGTCCGCCGTTGAATGAATGATCGGCGTTCATGCCCGTGGGCACTTCACTCGCATTCACACGCAATTCCTTTTGATGCGAGCCCAAAAAACAATAACTCACGGAGATATTGAGGTTCAAAGTCGATAGACTTTTTATGCAAATTTCACTTGGAAAACGAATTTGTAATTCCATCGCGCGGTGAAATGTGATGTATTCACAACATCGAGATGGGTAAGGGGTAGGCAGAGACCAGTGTTGGCCGCTTGCCACGATCCTGACAGATCGGGTACTTTATAGAGAAGTGTCGAAATTTATTCTATCAATTAACATTTCTCATTTACTTAGCTATACAATTTATGATCTTACAAGCAGAAAATCGTCTTGCATGCATGTTTTCGATGCATGATGATGACACTCGCGCATATATTTACTTTAAATGTTTAAACAAACGATCCTCGTGAAACAGGTTCTAAAACATGGGACTCAATCGGCAGCGACGATGTTTACAATGGACAATGGCCATTTAAATACCTACATTACATCTTGCTACACTATACAGGGTTATTTTGAAAATGCGCAACTCCTGAAACAACCCAATTACCACCCACCCCAATTTGTGTGTTACAAAAACTTTTGTTCCATGAGGTTTTTCTCAGATTTTTATTTTTTAAACATCAGGCTGCTAATATTAATTTATACTACTATTACCAGCCTGACATTATATTATTTCATCCGGTCCGATAACAGTTTGCTCACCACCTCAGCTCACACCGGGTGCCGGCAGTATATCAGAGCTGAAGTTTTTCTAAAACTTTCAGCAAATACTGATTCAGAGCCCATTTACATTCGCCGCACTTTACTCGTCCCTAAAAACACTCCAGATGCTAAAAGTCTCCAAATTTAACAATTTTATTAACTGTATATTTTCATTAATTTAAAAATGTAACCTCTATGATTTACGTCCGTCACACTGTTTTGGGTAAACAAATAATAAACGAATAATAAAAAAATATGGAGGGTTTTACCCGTCAATACGAAAAATCGCGAACCTTTCAGATATTTATGGGTGAAAAGAATTTCACCATATATATGACCTAGTCTTGATCTCCAAATGATTTTGCTGGTTCACCTCTAAAGCGAAGTGCATTCAGACCTTGGATTCAGATAGGGCCATAGCAGCAGTAAACGATTCAAGTTTTGCCTCGAAACGAGACTGGTCAGAACAAGGTATTACCTACATATACATAAGAAAGAAAAAGAAACATGTGGAGAATTCAGCACACGCAGCAGGCAAGATATTCTTGTGGTCAGCTGTAGTATGTTACAGTGACAAACCGGACAAGTACATGTAGGGCCGCGCGCAGTGTAGGGTTCCGTAGAAGCAGGAGTTTCTTGATTAACAACTTCATCAAAGTAATTTCTTACAGAGATAAGCTCGCCTTTGTACATGTAACTTCTTATGAAATGTCCTGTTAAAATTTCTTTTGTGCAATAAAGTCTAATAATAATTGTTAATAATAATAATTTTCAATGTAATTTGTGCGAAGTTAGAAACAAAAATGTTTTCTTTAAAGCTTAACATTTCGCCAACTGATCCCCAAATCGAAAAATAGTTTCCATACACTCACGAAATTTGTAAAAGGCTAATTTAATGATACCCAACCGTATGGTGTGTACGAGAAAAAAAAATCCCTTATTTTTGGTAAGGGATGAACCCAGAAAAAAACATTTGACATTGAAAATTGGAAATGTCTTTTCGTTCGCTACAGTGTAGGCACCGATTTCACGAAAAAGTGCGAATATCTCGGAGGGTTGTGAAGATATGATATTCAAACAGACGCGTATTTACGAGAGCTATAAGGTGGAAAAAGAATTATGTATTTGAGAAAATCAAAAAACAAAAAGAATCAGGCCAAATTAGTGAAAAAAATATTTTTTTTCCGTATTCTTGATTTTGGTGCTCAATATTTTGGAAACGAAGAATGATATCAAAAATTTGAGAAAAATCCCTCTGGACAATTAAGTCAGCTACAATTTGAGCATAAAACAAAGACGATCGGGTTAAGGGTTTGCAGCTTAACCTTTTCGAAACAAGTCAAAAAGTCAGAACGACATTGTTCACAGTGGCATAGCATAGGTCACTAGTACCCGGTGCGGATTCTAAATTTGCCGCCCTCTTATTTTTGTAATCCATTATAAAAAATTTGGGCATGGTAAAAAGAGTACTTTTATTAGTTTTATTGAATGATTTATTGAATTGAAAAGTGAAATTAACATTTTTTGAAATAGGTAGAATATCACAGAAAAATTACAGAGAAAACGTAATAGGTACCTAATAGGTAGAAAACGTAATAGGGTATTTGGTAACATAAAGAAAAAGACGAAAAAAATACTGAAAGATTTTTTTTTTTATTTTAATTTTTTTTTCTAACTGCCACCTCCGCAGCGCCGCCCCCGGCAAAGTGCCGCCCGGTGCGGACCGCACCCTCCGCCCCCCCCATGCTACGCCACTGATTTTTCACATGACATTTTTAACTCGATTCCTTTCCAATGTGCTCAATAGTCATGTGTGGCACGAAATCTGTAAATTTTTGGAAAGATTTTAATCCAACGTTTTGTCAGCGTGATAAATATTCATATCATCAGCTTTCTTGTACCAATCGCTTCTGAGCTATGCCACGGACAGACGACAGACAGATGGACAGGCATAGCGAAACTATAAGGGTTCCTTGTCGACTACGGAACCCTAAAATGGCCTGGCTCAGGCAGACTTGCAGGGATCCATTTAAAGGCTCTTTAAAAATAATGGAAATCAGTATAAAAATATTGGCTCTAACATAAAATAACTATTATATATTTAAAATAAATAAACCCCTATAGAATACGTCTACAAAATAATTTCTGTTCATTACAGCGCTGACTCTACTAAAAAAACCGGCCATGTTCATAAGTCATGTTTTGCAAAAAATCTTGTAATTTGTGTTTGCAAACAAGGGACATTAGAGGAAACAGTGATAGTTTTGAGTTGAGCCTATTGTAGAGAAAAGGACCAAGGAATACAAAAATCGTTGTGTAAAAGAATGTTTCACAATAGTGTTATTATTCGTATAAACTAAATCCTTTCTTCCACCTTTTTAGGGTTTGCGTGCCCAAATGGTAAGGGACCTTATTACTAAGACTCCACTGTCTGTCTGTCTGTCTGTCTGGCACCAGGCTGTATCTCATGAACCATGATATCTAGATAGTTGAAATTTTCATAGATGATGTATTTCTGTTGCCGCTATAATAACAAATACTAAAAACAGAATAAAATAAATATTTAAGTGGGGCTCCCATACAACAAGCGTAATTTATTGCCGTTTTTTACTCGACATTAATAACGGCAACAGGTAGACGCTTGAAATATTCAAATGTTGCATAGATAATGGTACGGAACCCTTTGTGCGCGAGTCCGACTCGCACTTGGCCGTTTTTTTAAATCTAGTTCAAGCATAAACATGTCATTGTTACCAATGTTCGATTTAAGGCGATTGTACACTGTATGACTCTTTTTACTTGAAATAAACTGTATAATTCTTTTTTTGTCCCCAGCTACATAGTCCGGCTAGGTGAGCTGGACCTGGCGCGCGACGACGACGGGGCATCTCCTATCGATGTGCCCATCCGGCAAAAGATCAAGCACGAGGAGTACAACGCTAAGTCCTTCACCAACGACATCGGGATCCTGGTCCTGGATCGACAGGTTGAGTTTACAGGTGGGTACAGGAGTAGTGGGTCTGGTATGTACAGGGTTACATTAAAAATACGCATTTCATGAATTTGCTATTTCATTTACTTCATTTTAAAGAAGACTGACTAAGACTACACCGGCGACTAACTAAGTAAACTAACTAAGACTACCAATGACTTTGTTTTCTAAGTTACGTATATTTGTGAAGTTATAGTAGCCACTCGCTAGGAGAATGTTCACATACCTCAGCTACAGCCTCAGCGTTTGAAATTGCTGATCCGCGGTGGGCACGCGTGCCTTACTTAGATATATAAAACTATGTGTAATTCTTTCAACAGGTTATGCTATAAAGTGTTCTCTATCTATGTATCTATATATTTACATAATTTCTTCTTTGCATAATTTTATGAAATTCGCGCTTACGCGCTCTACCAAGATCATCATCATCGTCATCAGCCTACGCTTGTCCACGGCTGGACATAGGCCTCTCCTATTGCACGCCACTGAGCACGGTCCTCGGCTACTTTCATCCAGCTCTTGTCAGATAAGATAAGAATATTCAGTAGAGATCTACCAATGTCGTAGTCTCCGCTAAATTATTGTCCTTATAGCAGAATGTCAAAACTAAGTATTTAAAACATGCAATTTTAAACATTATCCGTCAGACAGCGCCAACACAAATCAGATTACAAAATTAAAATAAAATTACGTGGAAAGCTACAAGTCATTGAGCAAAAGTTGCTGTAAACTGTCGTGTTACTTTATGCTTTATTATAAGTAGGCAAAGAAAGAAATATTTACACAAAACATAAAATTTATATAAACGACTACATAGGCGAGCTTATTTCTATAGAAATTTCTTCCAGCCAACCAGTTCAATCGTGAAACGATGATGTTAAAGAGGTACCTAGGACAAGAAATAAAAAAAAAGGGACTAGGAAGAGGTGTTTCAGGAGTGGAGAATTTTAACCCTGTATACTTAAACCACTTTCACTAGGAAAACAGTAAAACTTTGAAGGCTATTAAACTGAAAAATAGAGAAACTAACGTAATGGAAGAAGAATCTAACATTATAAATTAATGTGAAATTAAACATTATAATTTCCGCGTCGAACTTTTTAGGGTTCTTAATCAATTGGTAATTTCTGTTTCAGATCTAATCAGACCCATCTGCATGCCGAAAGACAGTGAACTTCGTGCAAGAAATTTCGTCGACTACAAGCCGATCATCGCTGGATGGGGCGATACAGAGTTCCGTGAGTATTTTTAGTTATACACTCAAGGACTATCTAGATTACAACGTGACGGTACAAACTTTAATTTATTCCACAACAAATTGAAATAAAAAACTGGAATAAATAAATAAATTCTATATTTACAAATAAAACACCTGGCCTATATCACAGTCAGGTACAAACTAAGATGAACCTCAGCAATACTAGCGCAAAAACGCTCGTGCAGCTGACGCGACGGGCGGCCCGTGAGCACGACACGGTAACGGGCTTTTGAGGCCTTTTCAGACGCTACAGAATAAGTGTGAGGCTTTTCGATATTGTTGGTGGAGCATCAAAAATTCAAAGTGACATGAATCTAAAAGTTTTCTTCTGGTGTCCCCAGGCGGTCCCTCAGCCACCCACCTGCAGGCGCTGCAGCTGCCGGTCGTCAGTAACGAGTTCTGTGCAAACGCGTACCGGAACTACAAGTCGCAGAAGATTGACGAGCGGGTGCTCTGCGCAGGTTTCAAGAAGGGAGGCAAGGACGCCTGCCAGGGTGATAGCGGCGGGCCACTGATGCAGCCTATTGTAAGTTTGGACGATGCTTACGAGTACGTCACTAATCCTGGTAGGCTAGGTATTATTCCTACCTTCACTCACTTATAAGCAGTCTGTATTATATTCCACTTAATGGCACTAACCTTCTCTCAAAGAGTGGTGGAGTGGCAGTTGGCTGCTGGTCACATACACACACGTGCCATCGGTCAATGGGGTGCAAAGGGTCTCGAGTAGAGACCATGAACGTAGGACGTCCACCAGGTTGCTGGACAACAACGATCTGAGGCACTTTGCCGGCAGCGGTTTGATTATGATGGCGGACAGAAGGAAGTGGCGTGCCTTGGGGGAGGCCTGTGTCTAGATGTGGACGAGTAAAGGCTGGTTGATTGGTTGATGCCTAAAAAGTTGGATTCGTGTGCACGCGTAAACTTTGTTTGTCACGTTTTATTTATTCTAATTTTATCAAAAGGTTACGGTACTGTATAAAATGTCGAGCTATGTTTGTATCGTTGTTAATTATGCTTCTGTTTTTGTCTATGATTACTTTATGCTGTTACTTTGCGAATTGATGTGTGTGATGTTTTTTGTACGTGCGTGTGTCTTATGGAAATAAATCATTCATCTATATATCTTATCTATCTATCTAAATTTGAAGAGCTGTCATTATACACAACTTATTAACAGAATCTATGCCCAGCACTCTACTGTCAACCAGCTTTTAATCATAAATTATTTTAAGAGTTGTATTGTTATCCGTGCAGCATCCTCCACTCGTTCGGGTCAAAGGCCAGTTCCTTCATCGTCTGATAGCTCTCAATACGCAAGAATATGTTTAGTATTGTGTTTTCCCTTATTTTGCTCATGGTAAATATATTCATACCTTGCCTCGATGCTCTAGTGGTTAACACTCTTGACTACCAAACAGAGGTCGTGGGTTCGATTCCCACTGGAGGTCGCCGTACTTCATTTGTGAAAATAGCCTCAGTTTGGGTGTATTTCCATGTTTGTGATGTACAGCACAGGGCATCGCATTTTGGGATCAGGACAAGTGATTGTGTTGTGTGGAAGTTATTATTATTTTTAGGGGTTCCGTAATTTGCAATGTCTGTCCGTCTGTCTGACCGTCTGTCGAGTCTACAACTTAACTAGGAATGCATTTTTTTTTCTCGCCTGCACCATAGTGTGGGGTATCGTTGGATTGGTCGTTCAAAAATGAAAATATTGTGGGTGTAGGAAGATAATTTTTTGATTAAGGGTTCCGTTTGTGAAATATTAAGATTTAAAGCGTAAATTTTTGTCCGAGTAGAGCGTCCCCCCGCCCCTCTCCTGGCTAAACGGTTGATTGTAGAAACGTGAAAAATTCGGGGTAGTAGCGCACATAATGAACTTAAAAGGAAATAAGGCTAAGAAGGCATCAATGTAGGTACATCGAATTGTCATAATAAACCACGCATTGTAGTTATATGAAACAGGCTCCTATGCCTGTGCCTCTTCGCGCGTTTATCGGCCAGACGCAAGAACGTGTAGTGCGTATCTCAGTGATAAGACGCCACCACACTACTGTAGCCCAACATAACCTAACCTGACCCAACTTTTCTCTTCGCAGTGGAACTCACAAACGCGCATCACGTACTTCTACCAGATCGGTGTGGTGTCCTTCGGACGCAAGTGCGCGGAGGCTGGCTACCCTGGTGTCTACTCGCGCGTCACCACCTTCATACCCTGGCTCGAGAAGACTCTGAGGAGTAATTAGGGCTACAGGAGAAAGCAGCTAATTTAGTCGTATATGAAGGATCTGAACCAGATACCGCTAGAAATTATTTTCTCGGACGGAAACATTTAAGTCAGTCAGAGGTTTGACGTCTTTCTTTGTCGATAAAATTACATAAAATGTAATTGTATTAGTAAAACTGAACTTTAACGGATATTTACTCGTTTGCTTTTCCATTTTACAATTTTCCGACGTTTCGGTACTTTTGCAAGTGCCGTGGTCTCGGCAGACGCCTGTCACCTCAGTCTAAACGAATAAATATCCGTTAAAATTCAGTCTTATTATGTCTAGTGCTCGTGTTAACCTTAGATAATACTATGTCATTGTATTAATAATTAATGTATTATTAATATTCAAATGTTGAATACGGCTTTTAAGACATTCAATGATTTTATATAAATTTTCATACAGACACTTCATATAAAACGCAATTCCGGAGTCTTTCGTAATTATATTTTACAAGTAGGTAATATTGTTTTATATCTAGGAGAATAGTGGCCACCTTTGATTTCAGATTGTGGGTTTCAATTTCAGATTCGGTAATTCATTCGAGCAGGTTTCGATTTGGACACCTAACATGAGAGATTTTCGAGACTATACGAAGGCGGAAATAGACAAGGCAATGTTATACAATCTACTTTGGCACCAACACTTTTGTGGCTGACCGGTGACCAGAGTCCAATACTACAGTTTTCCAATAAGCACAACAATAGTTACGATATTTGCCTCTATTTTGTAGTCTACAGAGCAATAGCAGTATTATGTCATTCCAATGCTATTCCAAAGATCGAATCGCGTGCGGCGCCGAGTGAAGTTGAACGGGTTATTGGAATGCGGTTGGTTACTAGACTACCAATAATATCAATTAAACTACCATCACCGTACTAATATGACTCTATTGAACACCTACGCATGTTAGAGACTCGCCCCCCTGGTAGCTCGCATATCTCGGGGTGCAAATCTTCTTCAATAAATCTTCAAATACCCTTTGGGACGTCCCACGGATGTCCCTAATATAATTAGGTAAGTGAGATGGTTTTTTTTATAAGTTTGGTCTACCTTGATGATATTTGGCCAGTCATCAGTCAAAGGGGGTAATCTTGGGATACTTTCTTTGAATTTAGAAGTCAGGAAATACCTAATCGAATGTCAGATAGTACTTCTACTGTCCTATCGATTGTTAGAGAAGGGATTAGATGAAAAAAGTGATTTTTCGACGCCTTCGTTATCTACAAAGTTAGTACATTGTATACCTATCTACAGTGAATAAGAATCATCCCAAGTGGCAATTGAATTATGGTAATAAAGCACAATAACTATTTCCGAAATAAAAATGCACCGCGGAAATAGTCAAGTGAATTCAAATGTTTTCATTTACTTATTGTTTTATATCTTTTTCTTCTTGTTCAAATGCTGTTAGGATACGACCTTTTGGTTTGGAATGGAGCGGCCTGTGACGTCAACTGCAACTGACGCCTGTCAGTACCGTTAGCAACGCGGTCGGGAAAGCGCGTGACACGTGTGTGACGAATACAACTTCATCGGAAGCATTTTTTTTATTATATTTTTTACAGACGGCGAGGGTGTAGTCGAACTGTGTAGAATAATCTAGATGCTAGGTGCAGATAGATTACGTGATAGGTACCTACTTATGTAGGTAGGGACAAGAGAACCTTCCAAAATAATCTTTGCGCTAGAAAGAACAGAGCTATCTGTTAGACAGAGATAGAAAGACATTCTGGAATATTCGATAGTATTTCTAGTATCTTCGATGTTATTCTGGGTACTTTCAGAAAATATTCTGGGATGTTCTATAGTGTTCTATCGACGTTCGACGTCTTTCTAGGTTCTTCCTGAAGTTTCTAGACTGGCTTTTATTCACCTTGACGCTTGCAAAAAAATAAATTAACTGATGGATATTATTCATCTGATCGTTTTTCTGACCCTACAAGTAATCACTGTCGCGTAACGCAAGTCCAAAAGCTCGTATCCTAACAGCATTTGAACCGGATAATATTTCGTTTGTTTTGTCAAGTCCTGAAGCTTGTACTTAGTTGTATCCTAAGGCCGAACAAAAGATGAACAAAGTATTTTACAGTGTTTAGATACTTAACTCTATATACATCGTTATTTTTAATGGTTAATTAAGTATTGTTAAATCACGCAGGTAACTGTGATTTTGTGACTCGAATAACAAATTGTTTTATTGTGTTTAAAGTATGTTTTAGGTTTGGTCCAGGGAACCAGTTAGGATATTAATTTTATTGATAAAAGAATGTATTAGCACGAAGTGAGTTAAGTATATTTAATTTTATTAATCTCAGTGTTTTTTTTTACATTTGCAAATATAAATACTATACTTTATTCATTGTTACCTCTTCAATGTAAGGTCATCTTTATGTAAATTAATTGGGTACCATTTTGTGTCTAATTTTGATTGAGTAAGAGATAACGTTTTATTAATCGCCTTGATAAGCATAGGTTTAATATATTTTTCCCAAAATAATCGCATGTATCTGTAATTCAGCACCTATCTTACTTGACAGATTAAAGTGTTTGTTCGCAAGAGGGACAGTTTATTATTTTCGGTCGATGTAAGTGGTTGTGTGAGATGCCTGTTTAGAACTGCCTACATCGCGAGTCAGATTGGATCGGTGTGGTAGAGCCAAGTCACTTAAGAATAGGAAGGCAATGTTTGTCTTGGAAGGAGACACAGGTAATTGTCCTTCAGAGCTAACTAGCGCTACCAGCGGAACAAATAACTGTCAAAAGTTTTACTTCACTTTGAAATTTAAATTAAATTTAACTTTATCTTTGATTTGAGTTGTTTTGGAAATCAATCTTCTTTTATAGTAGTCTAGAAAAAGTGAACAAATGAAACGGCTAGAAACGGCATTTTTTGTCAGCAATTCTTTTGAAGTTGTATGTTCTTAAGTTGTATGTTAAAATAGGTTCTAAAAATATCTACACTCACTCATTCACTTTTCGCAAAGAAAATATGGTTTTCTCCATTGGTTCGCCAGTTGGAACCGGGTCGATCCTTAATTATCTTTGTATTGAAACTAAGTACAATGATAGCCATTCTAAGTATACCATACCTACCTGTGTTGCGGCGCCGAGAGCACGCGACACGATGAATATTATTATTTATTGACACAAAACAAAAGCAATTAATGTATTTATAGAATCATGCTATCTAGGCGGACGAGAGTCGAGATAGCGCTGGTAGCGTATATACCGGAAGTGGTGGGTTCAAATCCCGATACAAATTATGCACCCGTATAAACTGACGATAGCATCTAGAAGCGCTTTTTAGGACAAGTAGCTAAACTGAAGAAAAACATCGCGAGGAAAACTGAGTGTCTGAAGTATTTACTTACCTCAGCGGTTGAAATCACCAATCCGCGGTGGGTTTGTATGGTGATACTTTCTCTCTAAGAGAAAGCCTGTGCTCTGCAGCAGGACGTAGTGCTTATGTTAGGTATGTTCTCTTGAGTGCGGTTTTACTATAATAGTTCCGCGCCGCATCGCGCCGGGGGTAGTGCGGTAGTCGTAGATATAATGGCAAGCGACGCGCCGCGCCGGGCCTCGCCGCCCGCCCTAGTGCAGTTCGACCTTAAAAGTTGTTTCAGCATTTAACCCTAGACACCTAAACTTCTCACATACCTCATAATACCTAACCATTCGTCAATTCGACGACCATTTTTTGAAGCGTTAAGTTTTAAATAAAACTTTTTTACTTTTTGGAACTTTGATTGCATTGATGTTTCTAACATACTTTTTAATAAAATAATTTGTTATTATTTATCACATACTCTTATTTGTTTTTCTTTCTGTTTAAAATGGCAGGCGTTTCTACCGATTATCTATAATTAACCGATATTCTTATGATTTTTTTTATTGAAATAGATATATGAAAAATATTTTTTTTATTTAACCATAAGTGAGACATTTTAAGTATCATAAGAAATAGTCCTAAATGTAGACATTTACAATATTTACTAGTTTTTCATTTTAAGGAAAAACTTAAACTGTAGACATTAGAGAAGAAAAAGACATACTTTTTTACGCCCACTGAGTACAAAAATCAATTTTATGTTCACCATAAATTGCGATATTGTACATATGTTTGTAAAATTTAGAAAAAAAATAGTAGTTGGCTGCCGGATTTCGTTGCCTCTCGCCAAGCCGTGACGAACACCGAGTTGACTTGTCTCTTGAGACACCACGGTTATCCGCACACGCACCAAAAAGATACAACAATTTCTCTGTCGCGTGTTTGTGGAAACGACGAAGGTTAGGTTAGGTTAGGTTGTTGATGGCAGTCACGGTATGTTCAAGATATGTTTATTTGAGAAAATAAGGAGTTATGGAGTTATTGGCAGAGGTCTTTCTATAACAAACTCGACCCGAATGCAGCTTGCATTATAATTAGGTAGGTATATTGACATTCAACAAACAGTATTTACGTTCAACTAAATTTCTGATTTCTGAATTATTCCAGTATGGCAGAAAGCCCTATCATTAATCAGACTGCTGCTGCCTTTACCGCGCTTCGACCTGTTCCTGCAGGGTGCGCTTCTGATCCTCACTCTCTACGAGGGATACGCTTACCTCCTTCTGCGCAGGAGTGCTAAAGCTGGTCTCTTGTCGGATAACATTGAAGGTGAGAGCTAATCGTGCTTAAAATTAATAACATCGCTCAATATACTTTGAATTTTTTTAATTTTTTTTATTCAAGAAACCAACCAGCTTTACAAATAAACTTACATCTTAAAGCAGACAAACTTTCGGGACATGTTTGTCCCGAAAGCTTGTCTGCTTTAAGATGTAAGTTTATTTGTCGACTGATCTGAAACTAACATCCCCGTGCTAAGTATAAATACTTACGCCTATTTATTAAGAACATTTACGGCTCAGGCCAGAAGGGTAAGTTTTGCTTCGCCTTAGGCCAACGTAAAAATGTAAAAAATTTAGTTTTAATGCCAAACTAGGATGCCATTGCCATAGAACCACACAGGAACGCCAAGCAACACATCTAGACTGATGTCATTCACAGGCACAACTGAGAGAAGAGAAGTGGATTATCAGAAGTGGGATAGGAGAAGAGTTACTACAATTTATTCTGCAATAATCGTGTCCGTGTGGCGCCGGATTAAGAATAGCGTCACTCCATTTCCTTCCGTGGATGTCGTAGAAGGCGACTAATGAAATCAATTACCAGGAGACGGGCAGCAGCGTCGTCCTGCTCCAAAAGCGTACTGCGATCGCCAACCCGCCTGCCAAGCGTGGCGATTATGACAAAACCCCTCATGGTTATGAAAACCACGAAGGAGGCCTATGTCCTGCAGTGGGCTTCGAATGGCTGATGATGATGATGAATCGTTATTTCTCTCTAACTTCTCTCTTACCCCACTTCTGGTACAACAATTTACACTGAGTCTTTTGGTTACGGTCTCGTGAAGAAATTTTTTTTTAATTCAATTATGTCCCACTCAAGTAATGCTTAAACCGTTTCAAACTAGCAAACAGTTTCAAACTGGTAAACCAATAAACGTTAACAGCTCACCTTACCCCGATTTCATACAGCGACAAATTAATGTCAATTCAGTACGACATCGGAGCTTCGTAGGCGTTGGCGCGGAACTCGAATTTGCCCGCACTTCGCCGGTTTTTTCAAACTTACCTTCTTCTAGACTGGATATCCATGGGAGCAGCAGGGTCGGAGCTGGTCCTAGGCGCTGTGTTGGCTTGGCTAGGCCGTAGGAGGCGCCAGTACAACCTGGCAGCGTGGCTGCTGGTAGCGGCAGCTGCCGGTCTGTTGGTGTTGGCGTTCCCTCAGCCCAATGTTGAGAGGCCTCTCGTTAGTAAGTATCACTACCAACGTAGGGTACAGGCGTCTTGTCCAAGACTATCTAAGAGGCGCATATTGAAACGCCTATTAGAACCTGTACTAAGAAAATCAAATCTGCGACAAATTAACCAAAAAAATCCAAACCCATGTCAAAACGGACAAACGCTCACCAAATTTCGTTTCCCAAAACATCGTATGCTTCCTCTTTGGTGAGGATTTCTTCATAACGGGAAGGGTCTTGGAATATAATTTCATATATTTCGAGACAAATTCTTTCATTTGGCTCTTTTTAATAGAGGGCCGAAAAAATATGTTGATCCAGCGGCCTCCCTGCAGCAATCTAACCTACGACCCTTGTATTGGAAATCAAGTGCATTACGCTTCACCAACTTACATCCCGCGGCATACAACAACCCCAATGTTGCGCGTCCCGATGAAAAACATAAAACAATCCGTTTTCCTCAATCTCTCAGAAAGAGAAAAACCTACAATCAGACCCAAATCTAGATAGAGAGAGAGAGAAGTTTTCCGCAATAACCTGCCTATTAGATCACACATCATTATTCTTGCTATCCCCCGTGGTGACTGGTAAGCAAACTTAAGAAAAGAAAAAAAAAATAATGAAATTGCTTTATTTACCAACAGTTTTGCCAGAAATACAGAACAGTGAGCTATGCACTAAGAAACCTTCTAACCCTATTAATCTCTAACAGGGGGGTGGCAGTCTTGGGTAGCAGAAATCTCTTTTACTGTATCATGGCCCACAGGGTACATAATGATACACGTTACCTTTTACTTAAGACCGAACCTATTGAACGAAGTTTTAACCCTCAAATACTTTCCCAGAACTCTGCGACACATCAGCCTCACCTGGAGCCGACACGTTTAGTGAGCAAATGAGTTCACCGCGGACGACGCTCATCATCTTGACCGCCATACTCTGTTCCCTGGCCAGGATCAGCATATGGGCACACGGGATCACGTATTTGGACGACCATGACCCAGCCAATGCCGTGTATTTCTATGGTAAGATATATAAACTTTAGCATATTGCATCGCGTCAAGCGAACTGGCTTTTTGGTGTCAAGTTGAGACATATTTAGATACATCTTAAAAATCGGAGTGTTTAGGCCTAACGGCTGACAGATTGTGAAAGCCCCTTTTAATGTGTATGTACTTTAGCTGAAGCTTCTATTACAATTTTAGCGTGTGCTTTTGACGGTACTAAGTAGGCACTTATTATCTATCTGTTATCCGACCCAAAATCCTTTAATTTTTTAGATACCCTGAAGTATATATTATCAAGTCTTATTTCTCAGGACCTCTTAAGTTTGAAAATTAAAGCTACGTGTCATTACAGACGCAGGGGTTAAAATCTTTCCTGGTCGAGTCTTGGGCTAATATATGAACAATTTTGTTACAGAGACGTTATAAGTAGGACTTTTTTAGAAAAAAGATGCATGGATTTTGGCAATGATCAGCAGGCAATAATCAATGACAAGGCTCTTTTGGAACTGAAACTTTTATTAGGAGGCAGGTTTGCACACATGAGTAGTTATTCCAGGTTACTAAACTGATACACGTGTCTGTCACCAGTCAGACTTCGAGTGAATATTTGGATAGTGATTATTACCAGAACCTCTTCAATTATAAATAAGACGCACATAATGAGGTTGGGTTTTAGCACTTTCGTTCTAACTCTTATCTTCCTATCTTATTTTGTTCTAATCATCAGGACAAGAAGAGATGTTCTTAACTCAGGAATAGATAAATAACGCATTTTTGACGATGCTGTAGGTATAAGACCCACAAAAGCAACACAAATCTTCACTCACCCTTTCTCAGGCATCCTCATCTCAATCCGCATATCCGTGGGCGTGAACGCTCGCAACTGGTTCGAGACCCACTCACAAGGGGACAACTGGTGGAAGGGACAGCTTTCCTTCGCGATGCTCACTCTGATGTTCTCGATACTCTTCCTGTTCTTCCCGGACAGGATCAAGGGTTGGCCCCTGCCGCCGCAGGATAAGATTTCTAAGAAGGAGAGTGGTAAGTCAAAATTTGGTGTTTTTCAATCAATCAGTCCGCTCTTATTCGCCACTGCTGAACATAGGCAAACCCCACGGCACGCCACTACTGCTATCCTCATGATCTGCCGCAGCAATTTTGGGCAAAATAGCATAATTCAACGAATCATGAGCACTTACAATAAGTTCTTTAATGGTATTGATTTATTTTATTTAAGTAAGGAATCTAAAGGGATAAAAGCTTGATCACCTATATGTATACTATCTTCTTTCATTCTTTTTGCGTGTCAGATTTTTATAAAGTCTTTTAATGTTAACCTATAATTGGGCCTTATATTTAACTTTTGTTATGTATTTTTTATGTAACGTGTTAAGATAATGCTGTGTTTTTGTGGTTAAAATAAATATTTGTATTTGTATTTGTATCGTGTCTGTTGGTTTTCTAATAAATAAATAAATCAAAATCTGTCTCAGATTGCCGGTCCAGTGAGCTAGTGGTGTAAAAGTGGTGTTTATATTCGCGTAAAAGAGTTCTTGCTTTGGTGATAATTTCTTAAAATTATTTAGATTGTTAAATAAAATGTTGTTGGTGCAGATTTTCTTATCCATTCCGTTCATAAGTCCGATATCATGCTCTAAACGTCAACTTTGATTAGCTTTGCCATAGTTGCCATGTCCAGTAAAGCAAGCTAATGAGTAAGTGTGACACCGTTTCTTCAAATGGTCTTAAGGTGAACCTATAATTGACCTGGCACCTACATCCCGAAGATCTACAATATTTTAGCCAACTGTAAGGTCAGCCTTGACCCCTCAACTTCCTGCGTCTTTTGTTTGCAGAGTTTTTCAATACGCTCAAGAGACTATTGCGGAATAAGGCGTTGATGGTGCAAACAGCCGCTCTGGGCCTAATCAACTCGGGTGTATGGGGATTCATTATGTATGAGAAGCATTATACTCAGGTACCTACTTAGATGATTTTTCGGCGATTAATTTTTATTGCAAATCTATGACTTTCGCATCGTCTTACAATTGCAGACTCGCTACCATTTCGAAGCAGCCCCGGATTGGTCTGATGGCAGAAATTCAAGAGTAGTCGGCGACATACTGAGAACGTTTGTCATCGTTTTCCTTGTTGCTGTGAGTACTAAGTGGATACCTGGCACTGTCTTACCTAATACCAGCGCTGCATGCTGTGCTGAGTCACAAGAATACCATATAGGGTAAGTGTACCAGTAAATGAACCCTTAAGAAAATTTTCAACGTTGAAACTTAATAAAAATAGTACATTACGATACTAGTGCGAAAAGTAGGAAATTCGCAACGAGTGGCGATAAATTAAAACACGACCGAAGGGAGTGTTTTATATCGACACGAGTTACGAATTACCTATTCGCACGTGTATCGTACAACGTTTTATAGTACATATGGCCCTTTGAAGTTTCGACATAGGCACGTAAAGTGCTCATTATCGCACTAGTGCGGTAATGTAGCACCATATGTACTATAAATAGATTTATAGTACTCTGACATTCTGAAGTATATCAAGGTCACCATTAACTATTCTGGATTTATTAAAACAAGATTTTAGAGTTGTATTTAGCACAGTTATCAAGATATGGGGAAAAATATCCGAAAATACCCTAAAACACCAGTGAATGAACGGCATTTTCCAGTAAATGAACGCAATAAAACCCAGTAAATGAACAGAAATAAAATGTTTATTAAAATTTTAAAAACATATGTCATAAACACATTTATCAATTTTTAAACATTTTTAATTGTTATAGTTTAGTCACCAATTAATTTAAAATTAATAAGTGACTGCAAACACTCACTCTTCCCTTAAAAAAATAACTATAAGTAACTTAGAGTAATCAGACTTCAAAATTATTATGTTAAAACTTTCAGTTTTTAACAATTACCTGACAGAGCATCATAATTCATGACTTAATTATTTAATCTGAAAATTTAAATATCAAAATGTTTTGGAACAAATATGTATAGGATTCACATTAAAAACAATATTTATTTCAGACATTTTTTAAAAACCTTTTTTTTGTTTCATTGAGTCAACATGTATGTATACAGTATTAATAAATGATTTGAAAGACTTATTCTTTGCTTGAAAAACTAGGTAACTTAAGGTAATCTTTTTAAAACTTTCAGTCTTCAGCAGTTAACTCACAGAGCGTCATCATAATTCTTCACTTACATTATTAACATACCTAATTATTTAGTCTGAAAATTTCAGTCTAAAAATGTTTAAAAATCTAAACATGAAAAACCGCATCGGACCCGTGGCGCAACTGCGACAATCAATTTATTACAAAGTTTTGTAACAAATATTTATAGGAGCAACAATAAAATTAGTACTTATTTGAAGAGATTTTTTTAATAATTTTTTTTTATAGTTGTTATAAGTTACCAAAAAATTAATTATTATCAAGTGACGGCAGAGAATTATTATATTTAGGGTCTGTTTCACAATCTGCAGATAAAGTTCCGGATAAGCTATCCGCAACCAGGGCTGCCGTTTGTTCTATCATAAGCTTTCTTGACCGTTCCAGCAAAATTTGCAGTATAAATATATCTTTTTTCAGAGCAAAACTCAAATGTTTTCTCATTTATATGAGATTTGTGCCCATCAAGAAAGAGCAACACAGAAAATTTGGTGTTGTTATGTACCAGCCACTCGTAAAACAGGACTATATAAGAATAACATGTCGCAGACACTATCCAGTCACTATCTGAACGACCAATATGCCAAGAATCTGGAAAATTTTGAACCACTGCTGGTGGCATCCTCTTGTACGCATATACTACAAAAGGGGTTTACTAATGTATTGCCAAAAATCGTTTCCCAAAGTATTACTTCCCAAACTATTTTCCGCAAATTATCACTTGGCAAAAAAACATTTCTCAAAACAATTTAAAGCAAATAAACAGTTAGCAAAAGTTATTATGGCAAGTTATTGTTTACCAAATAAATACTTGGTCAAAATTCATTTTACCAAGCATTATTCAGTCAAAAGTATAATTTGACCAAATGAATAAAATGCGATATGTAAACTAGAACAAAAATTTTTTTGTTTGACTCAAAACTAAGTTTTTTAGTGAAATATTTTTTTTTCGCTTTTATATAAAAAAAAAGAACTAACACCCGAAGTTTCAGGATGGAGCGTCGCTGCGCTCCGCTCCATCCTGGAACTTCGAACCTATTTTTGCTTATGTGTACTGACCTAACAACCAAATTTTAAACACACTTTTTACACCAAATTGCTTTCGTAAGTTTTTTTTTAAATCAGAATATAATACTACAAATAAATGTATCTTAAGCTTAAATTTTTAAATTACTTGTATTTATGCCTAATAGTATTTAACCACATGAACAAAATGCGAAATATAAATTTAATCAAACAATTATTTGCTATATAACACTTGCCAAAATAAAACGTTAGCATAATAAACGTTTGTCTTAATAAAACTTGACGCAGTAAAATTATGCGAAATGATAATTTGACCAAATGAATAAAATGCGAAATGAAAACTTGCTAAAGTTTCATTTGGGAAATGAAACTGATGCCATAAGTTTATTGGGAAGTAAAATTTGGCGAAAAATACTTTGGCTAAACGGCGGTATCCCTACAAAAGGTGGCACATCTGCTCCATTTGCTGCATATGTGCACAATACTGTTATGCACTCCTTTTCCTTTCCATTTGCGATCTCATAAGTATTTTTGAAATATTTTGATCCAAGTATGTTTTCGGGCATGTCATGATGCCAGTTTCATCAGTATTGAAAATACGGCTAGGATATTCATTTATATCCTGCAAGTTTTCTTCAGTAAGAAATTCGTCCAACTCCATAAACCACTTCCTTGTGATTTCTTCAGTAACAGCAGCTCTTGCTTTTGATATTAATTCGGCATTTTTTTTTTGTTTCATCTTGATGTCTCTTTAAAAACAATAACAGCCACTTTTTGCCTGGTCTATTATCAGTAAATTTGGATTCTCTTTGGTTTATGTCTAAGTAATATTAAATTTAACTGTATCAAAGACCTCCTCTGGGTGCATGGAATGTTATAAGCTTTACTCGCTTTGTTAATACTGGTTTCACCTCTGATGATAGCATCAAGCTCTTTTTCCAGTGTCTCTTGGGTGTACCGAAATCTGCTATACGTTTTTTTGATGGGGTCCATTATGATAGCCTAAACCAATGCAACTGTAAATGTAGTAAATGGGATCCTGCCTTTTCGCAGAAAATTGTTACGCTGATTATCACTTGCCAACCAACATTTCACCTATTTTTCACTTTGACAACAAACGATTTACAAATTTTTGTATGGCAACGTTTCATTTGGTAGGATTGTTGTTAAGCTGATTATTATAATGAAACAAAACGTTTTGGGTATTTATTATTTTTCAAATCTTTTACTAGGCCAAACAACTATTAGATGAATAACGTTTCGTCTGTGAAACAGTTCCCTTTTCGTAAATAGATATAATATATAAAAAAAAAACTTGAATACAGTTTTTTTTTTTTTTGCAAACCTATAGGTTAGGTTAGGTTAGAACTGTGACCAACACACGCACGAGCCGAGCGAGCGAAGCGAGCGTGCCGCGGCAGCGGCCGGCGAGTGCTAGGAAAATTCTATCCATTTTACTAGGTTTTCCTAACCTTTAGGTTAATCTATAGGTTTGCTTAACGAAACTTAATGCAACATTTGGTATACAATAAACAACTGAATGAATATTACGCTAAGTAAAACATACGCTACTTAAAAGTTGGCATTTTGAAAAAATGTCATTATAAAAAGCAAACCAAACAAACAGTTGGCAACTGCGAGGTTGGGAAATAAAAAAAAATAATAAGAAAAGTTGGCAAATTATTATTCCGCAAAATAATATTCTTCGAAACGTTAGTTGCCAAATGAAAATCGGCCAAAAATGTTTCTGCAAAAAGGCAGAGAACCGTAGTAAATATGTGAGAATCAATTTTAACGTTCATTCAATTATCTAATAAATGTTAAAACACCAATAAATGAACAGTCTTTTTTTTTCATAGTCCATTCACTGGATTTTTAAGACCAATAAATGAACAACTATGTTCCAATACTGGCCAAAAGATCGGAAATCGTTTTTAGAACATATTTTGCAAAACAATATTTTAATACAATCAGCCTAAGTTATGTAATTGATAAATCTTTAAAATAGCGAATGTCCCAGTGAATGAACGGCCGTTCATTTACTAGAATTTTCGCAATTTCTTGAACCAATGCATGAACCCCTATTTTATTTAAAATTTACTAACAAAAATGGATACATTTGTCTCAAAATGCAAGGATTGATTCTTCTATAACCTATATATTACCAAAAACCTAAGCAAAACCTTAAAATATCACTCAAATCATTCGATGAGAAAAGCAATGTCTTACGCAATCCCTAAATTCTTACTCATATAAAAGATTTTTCTTCACCCACGCTAACTTTTCGTCGTCGAAATTTTGTATCTGAGGAGTTCACGGCACCTGAATTAAGTATTGCCAGTTTCGAAATAGTGTTGCCTATGAAAAAAATAAACGTTTTTGTGGTAGAAATGGCTTGTTTTCTTATTTTGGAGAAAAAACCACGTTTCGTTCATTCACTGGGGTGTGTTCATTCACTGGTACACTTACCCTATACAGCAATATATCCCCTATCTGATGAACCTTGCACGTTATAATATGTCTTACTGTAAATATCTTCTACCAGTTGTACTCGGATCTGCTTGTATGTATGTGTGTGTGCAAGTGTAAATAAATATCTATATATCTATTTTTGGAGTGCAAAATTACTTATGCGGTCTTTCGGAACAGTGAACGAAACTGATCCATCATGTTGGGTCGTCTAGATTTTAAATAAGCTTTTTACGATAAGCATTTTAAATGTCTTTAACGGTTTAAAAACCTTAAAAACCAACGGAGGTAACATTTGGCATTCGTTAATCTTTACCGCTAAGCTACTTACAGATCATTTACAGAGCTATATTTTTGCCCTGAGCCAATTCTTGAAGCGAGACAGTCCCGCTACAGATATTTTAAATGCTCACGGTGAAAAGTTTAGGATTTCGCGGCTGTAATCCTTTACCTTTTAGCTGATCATGTTTAAAACTAACTTTTTAGCCTGATCTAGTTCTGGAAGTGAAGAATTCCCGCAACAAATATTTTAAGTGCTCACCGTCAAATGATTTGGATTTGGTGGCTATTATTAGACACAATAGGTATTTATCAAATACTACACGACCCCGTGAACTTCGTATCGCCTACATCTATGTTTGTTTTTTGTTCTCACCATTTAAACTTTCCCTGAGCCGAGTTTCATGAAACTACAATTCGTAGTTTATTATAACAATTCGAGATAGATTGCATAGTAGCGTCTATTTGATATTCTGTGGGTTAGTCGACCTTAGAATCGAATTATAGTAAACCACGAATTGTAGTTCTACGAACCGGCCTGCATAAATTTAAAAAAAATTGTCAAATCCAAACCAGCCGTTCTCGAGTCTTAGCGAGACACGAACAGCAATTCATTTTTATATATAGGAAGACCAGCTGCGAGACGTCTGTCCTTGAGAGAAGGCCTTTACCCTACAGAGGGAGGTATATAGGCGGCTTATGACTGTGTAAACTTTCCCTGGACTTCAACAAATATAAAAAAAACAAAAAAAAAATCTAAATGGGCCCAGCCCTTCTGGAGTTTTAGCGAGACTAAAGACAGAAATTTATATTTATAAATAAGAAGATTTTGAGCTGGGCTGTGAAGGCCAAAATACAGATCACTAATCTAGTTTAGGCTCCAGTCCTTCCACAAATTCTACCATCACATCTACGATTGGTACCTATAAAACCTACACTCGATTTGTGGATTGAGAAAATAAACATACATATTTGCATTTGTATTCTTTACCTTTCAGCTATCTATGTCTAAAACTAACTGCTCTGATTCAGATCTTCCGCGCCCGATTCTCTGGGCGTCGTCCGGAGGGCGTCAAGGCAACCACGGCATCCAAAGTGGGCGGCGTCGGCGCCATACTGGCCGCTTTCTTTTTCACGGTAATCGCCGTGCTGCGTTGCGACATTGGCGAGATACAGGGCATGGGGGGCGAGTACTCGCAGCCCGCTTGTAGCCAACAGTGCGGGTAAGAAAGTGGCAACACTACTCAAATGGAAAACTTACATACTTATTAGTCGAATAGTAGGTAGGTACCTTCGTAACACTAGAGAGAGGAAGAAAGGCAAATGTTTTGGGAGGTCTTTCTTCGTTAACTAACGTCATGGCAACAAAGTAGGTACTGAATTGTCATAGTATCTCTCTCTTTCAGACAACCGTTGTTGGTACTGTTGCCAACAGTAGGTACATAATCTTTCAGTTCTATCCATCCCATGGTTGTCTGAAAGAGATCGCTTTTAGCAATAAGACCGCCAATTATACACGGCAAAACTTTGATACGTATAAGGCTTGTAGCGTAATTTCTTTCACGTCCTATTTCATAGAACGTGTGATGTTTTACTATGATGACAGTTCAGTGTACCTACTCTACAAAGTCGGTTAACTCACAGATTGATAAGTAGGAAGACTCGGGTTTGCAATGTACATCGAATTGTTATAAACTACGAATTGTAGTTGTATTTCATGAAACGCGGCCCAGCCTATGTACCACATGTGGTCTGATCGAAGATGTTAAGAGCCCGGGCGGTTTGTAAATATAGGCTAAGAAATGACAAACAATAAATGTCATTCTGATTCTGATATCCTGTCTCGAGCTATCAGGACAAACCCGTTCTACTAACGCTATTACCGAATAGAAATCAATCTGTGGCGCGGACATGTGTACTCTGCGCGCGCATTATGTAGGTATAGTCCGTCATACCTGCATCCAGTGGCGTAACTATAGGATGGCAAGGCTGGCAAAATGCCACGGGACCCCGACCTGAGGAGGCACCCAAACTATGAAGTCACTTACTCAGATGTAACTTAAAATTTTTAACAAAAACGTGTGATATATTATAATGTTTATTTATATATGAGTAGAAAGACTCGGCCGCTATATGAAGTCACTTACTCAGATGTAACTTAAAATTTTTAACAAAAACGTGTGATAAATTATAATTTTTATTTATATATGAGTAGAAAGACTCGGCCGCTATAGAAGCGGTGGTAGCCTAGTGGGTAGAACGTTAGACTCGGACGCGGGAGACCCAGATTCGATTCCCAGTGCGGGCATGTACCTATGACTTTGTTTTCTAAGTTATGTACAATTTGTGAAGTTATAGTAGCAATACCACTCGCTAAGGGTGAAGGAAAACATCGTAAGGAAACCTGGGGGTCTGAGCTATTCCCATAGCTCAGCGCTTGAAATCGCCAATCCGCCGTGGGCACGCGTGGTGATTAAGCCCATACTCTCTCTCTGAGAGAAGGCCTGTGCCATGCTATGGGACATATATGTATAGGCTGCTTATGATGATACATGAGTAGGTACTTCAAATCAATTAAATTTGGGCCTTATATACTACCATTGAATTTTAAATTCCCGTGTGGCGCCGAATTAAGAATAGCGTCACTCCATTTCCTTCCGTGGATGTCATAGAAGGCGACTAAGGACATCAACCAGGAGACGGCCAGCAGCGTCTTCCTGAGATTCCAACCGCATACTGCGATCGCCAACCCGCCTACCAAGCGTGGCGTTTATGACAAAACCCTTCATGGTTAAAAACCATGATGGAGGCCTACGTCCTGCAGTGGGTGTCAAATGGCTGATGATGATGATGAATTTTAAATAGAGAAACATACTTAAAATTCAATGCCCCAGGATAAAAAATAATGACCTACCTGTTATCAGGTGTTCCTCAAAGCAGTACGGTTTCGCACCTGTCTGTGTCTTGGCCACCTCGACGACGTACTTCTCGCCGTGTCACGCTGGATGTAGCGATTCCGAAGACCTCAACGGGTTCATGTAAGTTGTCACGTTACCGAGTTCTTCTACAAATGGTGTCTTGACGTGCACCCAATGTGCTCGCACTTTCCGAGCCAAGATCGGCTACACCAGTCACCTGAGGGCACACCAGCGAAAACCTCAACTATAGAGAAATGAGAGTCCTGTATGCCATCGCTATGGCCGAACACAGCTAGGAGGATATAATAATATATACAAATTGTTCTAGGTACAATGTCTGAAAGAGATCGCTTTTAGCGATAAGACCGCCAATTGTATGCGGCAAAACTAAGACGTGTAAGCCTTTTAATGTATTTTGTTTTCTGGTGTGTACAATGTTCTAATCTAATCTACGAGTATAATACTCGTATCAGGTGCTGGCCCTGAAAAGCGACGGCCGGCTGTTGCACTTAATTGCAATGTTGTGCAGTAACCCAACATCCTGGGGTGGGCACTAGACATTTGGGGGGGGGGGGGGGCGGCGGGGAGGCGGATCTGTAGTTTTTAGGGTTCCGTACCCGTAGGGTACCAAGCGGGACCCTATTACTAAGACTACACTGTCCGTCTGTCTATCTGTCTTTCACCAGGCTGTATCTCATGAACCGTGACAGCTAGGCAGTTGAAATTTGCACAGATGATGTATTTCTATTGCCGCTATAACAACAAATACTAAAAATAAAATACAATAAATATTTAAGGGGGGCTCCCATACAAACAAACGTAATTTTATGCCCTTTTTTGCTCGATCTTTGTGTCTAATGTTGTAAGTATAGATAATGGTACGGAACCCTTCGTGCGCGAGTCCGACTCGCACTTGACCGGTTTTTAATATTGCCAGTCTTCAGGTATTCATACATGTTATGGCTTTAAGTACCTACCTACCATGTGTTGCCTTCGCAGGGTACTTCATAACTGCACTTGCTCCGGCGGCAGCATGGGGCGCGCTGTCCGAGGGGACTGCAACGTCTTGAGTTGCCAGTTTATCTTCTCCGTCTACCAGATTATTTACGTCAACGCGCTGGCCATATCGGGTAAGGCTTCTTCTTCTTTGATTCCATTTTTCCTCTGGAGAATTCGAAGCTAGTGATAGTTGAGTCTGAAGCCAGTGAAACTTTATTCCGCGCCTTTCAGTCTTGTTCCTCGCCTTGCCTCTAGGACTTGCGACTTATGAAGTCGTGAGCCGGCGCACAGTGGTTCTGAGACACGATTTTCAAACGTGTCCCTTTTTATTGCATAAACCAAAGGAATTTATCACTTCAAACACTAGATGAGAACTCCCTAAATCTGCCAATTATGCTGCCAGGCGGTCCAGGGTGATCTGAAGTTTGATTATTAGGCCTAGAAAATACAAGTGAGGGCAAGTTTGTCTATGGCAGACATATAAGCGGCACTGGCCTTCTCTCAGAGTGTAGGTACGAGCTTAATCATCATTAAGCCCAAACCTTTAGCGTGGTGACGCTTGCCCACCGCGAATTGGCGACTTGAAGCGTTGAAGTAGCACAATAGCAGTAGTATAATTATACCTAGGTAGGTAGATAACTCAGTTAAAGGAAATCCTTAGCTGAAAATCGGCAACTAACTGGAGACTGGTGTACATTAGGTCGTGTACACTAGTGTTCAATTGCAACTGGTGTACTAGCCAAGGTACAGACCTTTTTGTCTTCAAACCTAATTAACATGCTGTTAAATAAATTACTCACTAAATTGTCATTATTGTTTTATAGCATAAGTGATTATTGTACCTTACTATGTTGAAGACAAATAAACATTTTCTATTTCTATTTTTATTTTCAGAAGTAAACACCTCAGACACTCAGCTTTCTTCACGAGTTTCCCCTTCACATTGAGCTAGCAACTAAAACGATACTACGTCCAATTTCAGCCGCTTCCATCCTGATGCAGGGCATGGTGATACTGCGAGCGGTGCGGCCTTCCGACCAGCCCGCCGCGATCGGGCTCGCCTTCGGGTTGGTGGCTCTGATCGCGCACCTGCTGGGCCACGCAGCCTATATGCTCATTAGCGGTAAGAAGTGAACTTATCCCTCTGGCCCCTTTGGCCAGCCAGACGGTTATATTTTTTTGTTGCACTGACCTGTGCTGTGGACAATTTTTAAAAACCAAAAATTCCACCCATGCCAGGACTTGAGCCCGCGACCTCTGGCTAACCGTGACAGCGCTCTCCCAACCGAGCCAACGGGCAAGTGCAAGCATCGACGAAATTTCGAGCCTCTTTACAAACTACTCTGTACTCGTATTACGTACAGGCATGTAACCAGACGGTTACTTATATGCACGCATTTGTAGAAGTTCCGCAAATTCACACCAAACGATTCGCGAATGCGCTTAAATAAAAACTTTTCTTTTTAAATTTTATTTTCTCCCCCACAATATTATCCACTGTCCAAATTGTAAGTATAATGTTATTTTTATTCGTCTTGATTTAACTGTGTAGATATTTGGCGGATATGTAATACACAAATAAACACAGTGATAGGTAGTCAACATTGTTTTTGTGCGAGAGAGTGCATACCACATGGTGCTCATCTATTATTTACCTTTATTATTTGCCAGCCTTACGAGACCCCCGAATAATATCGGTTTTATCCCCACAAATTCTTAATAGGTACAAATTTTGAGCTTTTAGCACTTTCATAAATACAATAAACGAGGCCTTTTTTCCGCTGCATCGACATTAGGTACAGAGTACATCCACTGTTCCCTTACCCTTGTTTTCTGTCACTTATTGGCTTCACATTTCTTCTGCTTTTGTCCTATATCTGCCTTATTTTCTGTATTTACTTTTCCTGGATAATTATGTGTGTCTATGTGGCGTTAAATATATATTTTTCTTCTTCTTCTTCTATTTTTTGCAGAAGCGACGTGCGTCTACAAAGAGGGCGCCACGTGCCTCCTACACGGTCCGGCCCTGCCCACGGCCCTGGGGGGCGCCACCGCTGCCCTAGCGCTCTGCTCGGCCCTACTCAGCTTCGCCTCTTTCGCTCTGAGCCAGAGAGAAGAACATCGGAGTCGGAAACTTCCAACTTCATGAAACTTACCCAACCACTGAAGATGACCTATGAACCTTTCCAATATAAGGTTGCCTGGAAGAAATTGCAGTAAGGCCGCTAATTGAACCTTTTCTCTTTGTGATTACTGACAAAGAATATTCAATTTTGTGAACCTTATTTGGAAAAATATTAATCTGAGAAAAAGTCATCGAACAAAAGTTGTTGTAGAAAACTCAAATGTTATAAAAACCTAGCAGCCGCGACTTCGTTCGCGTGGTAATGAATAGGTGAGCCTATAGCCGATGTCCATCCTGAAAGTCCGTTCTAAATCCGGGTAAAAGAATTATTGAAATCGGATAAGTAGTTTAGGAGATTGTCCCCTACATAGGTACAAACTTTTCCTCTTAATAATATTAGTATGGATTACTATTACATTGCCGGTGGTTCAATAGGTACTCTATACAACACCCAGGCGTTGTACACAATACCTAGGTAAAGTATGTAACTTTGGCCTTTGCATCTACGTAATGAGATGATTTATACAGCGTCCAGTGGCACCTTCTCTCACACTAGATTGGTAAAGAGGCCACTCGGACGCTACAGTGCCTGGGACATTGTTTTTTAGATGTAGTAGGCTTGCCCAGCACCTGTACTATACTGACAGCTCAGCCCACAGGAAATACTAGGTCAATACCTCCAGCCCAGTGGGTAGAACTCGAAAGCGATAGACCCAGGTTCGATTCCCAGTGCGGGGATGTACCTATGACTTTGTTTATTTTTAAAGGTACGTAGATCTGCCAATTGGTAGTAGCAATACCACACGCTAATGGCGAACGGAAACATCGTGTGAGGAAGTATGTAATAGCATGTAATAGATAAAGAAATTCATAATATTTCTGAACGACCCCGGTATTGTACACATACATTGCCAAAGTATGTATGGAATAATTTGTATGCCGCTATGTAATGATATTTGTTTGTAAACATTATTTTTATTATAAGAACCATAAAGACATTATCAAGCGTTGTTTACATAATTTCTGTTCACAAATTAGCTGCTCAACCTCAAGCCAACTGCAATCCACTTGAAATAGTTATAATTTACTTAGTATACTGGATCACTCATTTTAATAAAACTAATATGGATACTAAATTTTATTAGCGAGAAGCCTATTTAAATAAAACATAAAAACTTAAAATTAAAACACAAATAAGTAATTTAACAATTTCCGCTTCGCCTGCGCTTGCTCTTTTTTTCTTTGTAATCTGTGGGCAGACCCGCTCTGATTCATGGTAGGCGCACGTCCTATTGTCGCTAAAAAAATAGTCTTTGAAGTTCGGGAAAAGCTCGGAAACTGCAAGACTCGATTCCTGAACTATTTATAATATGTAGGTAAGTACCTACAAATGCACGTGTCCGGTTGTTTGTTTAATCGTGTTAACCTTTAGTAAATGCGTTTTTTTCTAAGCCAAGGTAGTCTTCCATCTTATATTAATTGTACTAAAATTAAGTTTTAATTTCAAATAAAATGTCACTTTAAAATACAATATAATGTCAATAAAAAAAAAAAAAAAAGTACAGTCAATTAAATAAACCGCCCCGAGACATGTCCGACCCAAAGGTACCCATAACACTGGCAGCGTTACCGCGCTGCACAGCGAGGGATATCCTTTGCATCAGAAATGCCCCTGAGCGGTAGTCAAAGCCACGGTTCCTGAGACGATGCCCTATCTCCTTGACAAAAACTTTCCCCTGGGCACCCCAAACTCCAGTGGTTTCTACGGCGAGTGGCACAAACAGATAGCTGCTCATCAGCTGGCTATATTTTGCACACTTGAGTCTAGCTGCAGCTTCAGCAGCTGACCCAGGTACGGCAGCCGTAGAACCCACGTGTGAAGGTGCGAAAGTGCACACGCAGGTTGCATCCCAAAGCAGACACCGACCCCTCTCCCACGGTATCAAAGTGAGACCGTCCGGACGCTTTCCATCACTACGCATCAACCCCGGCGGTTCAGGAACCGCAGGGATATCCGCCGAAATGAGAGCCCTCCGAACGATATCATTAATGGAATGATGCCGTGTGAATCTGCCCGCGCTCCGAACGCAATAAAGCCCATGTCGGCCCCGCGAATCCACCTCCGCACCACAAACACAGCGATGCGGTTGACAGATGTCACAACCCAAACGTAGCGCCACCGCCACACGCAAGGAATTGTCGTCTAAAAGAGTTCCCAGAAAGGGTGAAGGCAAAGCATGGAGCCATAGCCCGGAGTCAGGCTGGGAAACTGCCCGCAAACGCGCAAGTTCAACACCAGAGCACTGCTCCACAAGTTTATCCAGTGCTACTCGACACATCTCTTCGTCCCAAGCTCGCTGCCGATCAGGCTGCTCCGGCAAATCACTACTTGGACAAAAAGCCCGCCACAGCCCCAAAGCCTCCTCCGCAAAAGGAATGCGGAACCCGTCACCATTAACTCGTAAAATGCGAGTGACCAGGTCCAACACGCCCCGCGAGGAAGCCAAAAAAGCCGGCAGTTCAGTGTCCTGCAGACGACGAATGCCCAACCCGCCATGTCTAATCGGCAGCGCAGCCTGGGACCACTGGAAAGCAGTCATTTCGATGTTCATAACACACTCCAACAACTCCTTGAGCATGTTATCGTACATCAGTGACTCCTCTTTGTATAACCAGATGGGAGCAGTTCGCAGAGTGTACGTTAGCCTCGGGATGGACAGGCAGCTTCGCAAAATGACTAAAGCCACATGCGCAGAAAGTTGTTTAAGATGTGGCTTGGTCCCTGCCAGAATTTTTAACTTTGTCCTCAGTACCCCCGGCACCCCCTCCGGAAAAACTGGAGCACCCAATAGTGTAAACCCCGCCTTATCTAAAATCCTTACGGCCGGCATTAAAGCATCTAGCTTGAGGAAGTTGCCCTGAGCAAGGAAACAATTCACACTTTTGAGTGTTCAAGTGAAGCCCCAATGTCCCGAAGCTCCGAACCAGTGTCTCAATGTCATCCATGACTACCTCCGGGCTACCCCCCAGAGTACCATCATCCAAGTACCACGTGTTTAAGGGAGATCTCAATGAGGTAACCACATCCTGAATTGCCAGGCTAAACAGTAAGGGCCCCAAAGGATCACCCTGTTGTGCAGGGTGCTTAAGCCGCAAGGCTTCCAAAGTCTCGTCATTGTCATCAGCCAAGGTACTATCCGACAAAAGAATACGTACTGCACCACTTAAGTCACCGTCGTGAACCTTGGCTTCAACAGTCTTATAAATTTGACGCTGGCCATTAGACGAACTTCTTGGCGTAATACCCGTCGAAAGCAGTCTGTCCAAACTACCGACAGTGATATTGTCTTTGACTTTGGAGGTTAGAGATCTGCTTGCGTCCTCAGCCGATGGAACCCTCAGACAGGAGTATGAGAAAGTCAGAAGATCATACCAATCATCTGCACCATTCGACTGAACGCACTTCTCAATTATTTGAGCTAGTTTACCGGCAGCCAAGTACCTCGCACCTTTGGGGACATGTTTTAAAACGCGAACCCGTTTCCGGAGTAAAGGCAAGTCGGATAAGGTTGGCGGCGGTGGAGGGAGAATGCTGACTCCATCCTGCACGACAGGTTGAGAAATGCCACCCCTATGAACCCTACTGATATGAACGTTTAATCCACGCGGAACAACGAATTGTCTCGAGGAACCAGGGCAATGAGGGCAAACAGGCCTAGACTCACTCATATTGTTTTTAAAACATTTCGATGTTTGAAAAATAAGTATCTTATAAAACAGGCAATGTCATGAAAAAACAATTACAAAGTATCGCAAATACAAAAACAATGTATATGTCAAAAAAGCGGAAATTAAATAAAAGAATTAAACTATGCCCATTAGGTGCAATAATAAATAATGTCTAAAAGCACAGCGCCAATAATCAAAAATAAAAAGCTATGATGTCAAGAGTAACTGAATTATAGAGAACAGCTGTTCATTAGCAATTTCAGTGCTTATGATTGAACTAATCGAGTCAAAAAAAAAAAAAAAACTGCAGCAAAAAGATCAAGCGGGAAAGGCAGCACTTTTACCGCATAAAGGTGTTGGAGTATTCTCAAGCGACCGTTGCAAGCGGGCGGACGATTGCACGCGCAGCGTGCGTGACCCGATGCGGCCGGCTCGCCGACGACGACGGCGCACGAAGATTCACGGAAGCGCCCGAAACCCGAAGTGTGTGGAGATGAGGACCGATGATTCACCAAGCTTTGACGACTCGGAACAAAATGAAGCTCTCGCCGAAAAAATAGCCGTTGAATGCAGAAAAACTGCTATATCTGCACAACCCGTGGATGGAATCTGACAATTTTTTCACTCTCCATGAGGATTTCTTTCTGGCTTTCCACGTATGTCTAATAAGACAAAAAACCTCGGTTTTTAATAAATTTAAACGCGCAATAATTATGGAGCAAACAAACGCGAACCGCCCTGCAATGCGCGCGATCGCGGTATTCAAATTAAAAAACAAATTGTAGCGGCGCATGGTTGATTAATCTCAATAATTTTGACGTGCAGCCTAACCAAGGATTTATGCCAAAAACTGACGTTTATTAGCAGAAATTTGTTTAAGTCCTAGGTTCTAAACTGTAGGTTGTAATAGCTATTAGATTATAATTACCTATGATGTTCAGTTTCGTTACAGTAGGCAGTTATTGTAAATCCTAAGATAAAAGTTAACAGAGAATACACCCTGTATATATCAGTACGCAGTTATTGTGAATCCTAAAATAAAAGTTTACAGAGAATACATCCTGTATATATCATTAGGAGGTTATTGTGAATCCTAAGATAAAAGTTAATAGAAAATACCCCCCGTATTTATCAGCAGGCAGTTATTGGCAATCCTAAGATAAAAGTTAATAGAGAAATATATTTTTCGTAAAAAACACACCTTTTTAAAACATCAACTTTATTAAAAAAATATCATTCTTAGTTGCCAATGGCACATTATAAAAGAAACACTGAATTTTATCAATTAATGGCTACTTAGACTAAGGGCCACTTTCTGAATTGAGAATTTTGCTAAGTAAATAGTTAACTGCAGTGCTGTCTCTTCAAATTTCTCAGAAAAGAGCGTGACAGAACGTTACTTAAGTATTTACTTAGTAGAATTCTCAATTCAGAAACCGGCCCTAAGTAATTAATATGTTCAACATATTACATTACATTATTGCATATTATATTGTGATTAAACCATGATTACTCGTTATTTTAAGAATTACTCTTACTATATAAAAATACTAATAAAGTTAAAAAAATATCAATAAATCATTCTAAATTTAATAAAATCATACAAAAAAATATAAATACAGCACACATGGTCTGCAAGATTGAAATAAATATCTCAAATCTAAACAGATAAACCGTTGTACCTGGTTTCATAGCTATAAAAATATCGAGACTAGAGATAACATAAACTATATATGTTACGTTATCCTTTGTGATTTTCGGCCATTCGTTTGATTGCTTTAATGAACACGCGATCTTATCTTACTACAAACCGCATTCCTAATAATCAATGTTTCTTACCGCAGACGAACATTGCGACAAAAGTTCTACAATAGGATACCTGAAGATGTGATAAGTACAAAATGTGTCAAGCACACGTTTTGCCGAAAGGTCTGCCATAACATTAAAGATTATTTAGCTGACAAAGATGTCTGGAATTAAAGCCCGTAGTCTATTATCTAAGGACCAATTGAAAAGACTAAAATTGGATTCTAGTTCTCTATTTTTCTCTAAAATTATGTAGATTTTTAAATGGACACCTAGTTTGACTTGTAACGTTCAATAAGTTACAGTTTCTGTGTTACTGTGTTGATGCTATTTGGTTAACATCTCACATTACCTAAAAATAGCGTAAATTGTAAATTTTTTTGTGGGTCATTTCTGTTGTCTGCTGTCCTACCACAATACATATAATATTTACTTTCACAGGCAAAAGCTACTAAGAACAATCGAATTATTCGAATATTGTATTTATTCGCCAACAATCCAATATCACACGGTATCAATCAGCTCATGCAACGGCCATCGCGTATTCGGGATGAATCGCAAATTCAGTGATCAAACATACTATCATCATAACCATAAGTGTTATCTCATAATCATAGTAGTAATCCCTTTCGCTCGATCATTAATTTTTTTTTTATTATTGTAAAATAATGACAAATTTGTTCTGATGGTGTTAAATAGCAGTCATATATATTTTTAACCTGTTACATTATGACCTTGAAAAGAACAATTAAAAAGCATTGTTATGATGGTGTAATCGGGTCATTTAGAATCCTACAGATTGAGATGTCATCTATGCGATTTAAAGATACAGAGATGGGATACATTTCGGTGGATGAATTGAGGCCGTCAACGCAAAAGTGGTCTAAACCACAATTTTTCGTATTCGTACTTATCTATTGCAATTTATTTAAAACAAAATAAAACAAAATAAAAATGATGCAAAACCGGCCTATCCGTATTTTCACCCATAAATAACAGATGGCGTTGCAGAGATTATTTTTGCGCGTATTGGTTTTGCCTTCGAAGCGGACTATGTATTCAATTTAAATTCATGAAAATGTGTAGCTCATTATCTCTATATTAACTAGGCCACTAGGCTTAGGCCACTTTTGCGCTGACGGCCTCAATTGATAGGTGAGTAAGTCGATCTTGACCAAGATACAATTTGCGCAAATCTAGCTACCAGTAGGTATGCCCTAAGTCGGGGCTTAGTGGTCCAATATGCGGAGGTTACCCGACACTATCTTGTTCTCGAGCAAAGCGCCCGAAGGGATGTCGATCCGGTCGCCGTGATTCGCGATTATTATCACCGTGCCCTGAAAATGTGGGGAAAATGTGTTACTTTGTTTATTTGTTTCTATTTTGGCAAATTCATAATGTTCAAGTTAGTTTTCGGTCTGAACAATCCGAACATGTTCACAGAGTTTCACATTTGCAATATCGTCGCTTAGCAAACGACACCGCTCCATTCGAAATTCGACGGTTTTGACAAATGTTCAAATGAACGCCATTGGGCGTAGATTTTCAGGCTAATCAGCGGCTGTTAGTAAAAAAAAATGCAATACTGCGCCAATATTATTTCCATGGAACCCCGCAAAGACAATTTTATTGTCTGTCCTGTAAAGTGGGAAAAATTGCTTATGCAGTGTTGTTTGCTAAGCGACGATATTACAAATTTGAGTCTCTGAACATGTTCAGATTGTCAAATGCCCGACAAAACTTGAACAAATCACTTTGACGTCGCATGGACGTATTTATAAAGGAATGCTGCGTCGGTTTGAACATATGGGGAGGATGAACGAAGACAAAAGAATAGCATGACGAAAGAAATCAATCGAGCGAATATAAGGAAGGGCTCTGAATGGACGTCCCAGGCAGAAAACTCACGCCTGTATCCCAGAGAGTTAGACAGAGAACAGGGACTGCCACTTACCACGATCCTAACAAATCAATTTCGCTTCCTCAACGTTCATTAGTCGTTGCATGCACGCACGCCGGTTTCGGGCACTTTTCAATCGATTTCCATTGTTGCGCATAATTAGGCCTCTGGTTTCCACCTACCCCTTCGGGATAACGGCGTGAGTTTGTGCATACGAAAATACCGTTGATACGTTAACTCACCTTCAAAGACACGCCTCTGCCAAACGTAACATCACCGGACACCGTGAGATGGTCCAGCTCAATCAGATCCGGTATCGTCGCGAATCTATTCAAGAACTCCTTCACTTTGGCAAAGTTATTGTCACCCAGCTTCACCAAGGGCGTGGTGGGAAACATCCTCTGCGGGGACATCACTAGAGAGCCGTGCGACAGGCTGTATAGATTGGACATCACTAGGAGCAAGTCCGAGGTCTTTTTCACGGGCAAGAACCGACTTCGCGGTACATTGACGCCTATGCCACCGTCGAAGCACTTCATGGCTGCGCCCACGGCCGTTTCTAGTTGTATCACGTCGAGGCCGTCGCTCAGATGCTTGTTGTTAACGATTATCTCCATGTTCAGAGAGCCTTGCTCGACGACTCTCTGAATGGCGTCCAGCTTCGCCCAGAGATTGTTGGTGTTGAAGAACTTGAATTGGGAGACGGATTTGAAGTCGTCGACGTGTTCTTTGGGGACCTGGGCGATTTCCAGCAGTCGCAGTTTGTCTTCGTACTGGATGAGGGTTCCGCCCTTTACGTCGGCTCGGGTTTTGTCCGTCACCTGGAAATTATAAGAACCAGATGTAGTGTGGTGTGGTGGTCCTGCGGTTGACTGGTATAAAATGCTTATGGCAATAAGCCCGCCGAATTGTACGATTTTTTTATGTGAGTGGAACAAAAGTATAAAAAAATAAATGAATTAATGATTGATTGAATGAATAAATAAATAAATGTGGTACGAACCCCAGGGTTCTAACGACGAACATGCAGTGGAAGCAAGTGGAGCTTGATGCATAATTGGTTATAGGGTAGCCTTGGAAGTTTAAATTTGAATTTAATATATCGGATAAATTTCTTTTCAATGCTCTATAACTTATTTATATATACTTTATAACTGGGTTTCCGATTTGTGAAGCATATTCGAGGTGGCTCCTGACAAATACACAATAAATATTTTTTTACGAATTTAAGGCGACGCAGATTTTTGCAGGAGCGTATAATAAATCCTAAGTCCTTGTAATCTTTATTAGTAATTGAATTTATGTGAGTGTCACAGATAAGTTTATAATCCATAATGATTTTAAAAAACTATTTGGAGGAAAAAAATTCTACCCATGCCGGGACTTGAACCCGCGTCCTCTGGCTAACCGTGCCAGCACTCTCCCAACTGAGCTAATTGGCAAGTGCAGGCATCGGCGAAGTTTCGAACCTCTTTAAAAACTTCTCTGTATTACGTACAGGCAGCGACATCTGGCTGAAGTAATTTACATCACTTGCAGCCCCGAGTACCCACTTTTATGCAGTTAGGTTTTACATCGGAATTGTATCGCTGTACCTACATGTAAATTGTCCTCAGCACGGAATAGTGCAACAAAAAGAATAAATCCATAATTATGCCAAGGTCTGATGGACACATGTTTATGAATGTGTCAATCAATCCGATTGACACATGTTTATGTAAATAAATTTATCTTTATCTATGAATTGTATTGTAGTTTTATGAAACGCGGCCCGGAGCACCTCCGCTCCGCCAAACAGGCAGCTTATGTACGTTTTATGTCCGAGTTTCCTCACCTCCATGACGAACTCAGACACGGTCTTCGAGGCGTCAGGATTGAGGAGCAAGTTGAGGATGTTCAGGTCGACGGTGGCGCCCAGGTTGTCGATGTTGCTGATGAAGCAGTAGGTGCGACCCTCCTGGATGAACTTCTTTAGCAGCCCCGAGTTCGAGAAGGACTCGTAGAAGTCGCCGTGCCCGGGCGGGTACCATCTGTGGGTGGATGGTACAGGAAGTCTTAAGGGGGTCCCTCAAGGCAATTCCGATACAAACGCACTTTGGTTTTGCCCGTACAGAACATTGCAGAAGCCTGCTTTTAAGTAAATATTTACCTGTAGTAGTAGGAGGCTCTGCTCTTTCTACACTATATTCTAATAAATGTGCTTATTAATCAATTATGTTACATTACTTAAGAGGAAAAAAAAAAACCCAGGTCATTGGACGTTTACATGTTTGTGATGTCGTTGTTTCTGGTTCCCACGACACAGGGTATCCTAGTGTGGGGCCAGAAGCAATGTATGTGCCTGTATGTAAATGTTTATGTTTATGTTTACTAGTGGGCATACATAAAATCTTTTCCAATGATAACTTATTTCAGGTACATAGGCAAAAGCTTTCCTTGATTTAGAAGAACTGCAGTCACAGTAAAAGAGTCCGAATATCCGGCCATATTACGCTCTGGGATGTCCGAAGAGTCCGGGAGGGTCGCAGAGGGCGGCCAGCTGTTTGGAGAAAATCAAAGCGTTCCCTGAGATAAGAAGGAGAGCAAGTTTTATTTAATACACCGTAGAGAGTGGACAAAATATGAGCATCCCTGCGGAAACGAATGTTGAGCCAGAGGAGAGCTCTCCTCTGGTTTCTTGTACACTAACAATCGGTTAATCTACTGTTAAGAGCTGTCAGTTGTCAAAAGTGCATAAAAAAACAACTGACATCTGTTAACAGAAGATTAACTGACTGTTAGCGTTCAAGAAACCGGAGCTTAGCTCAAGGCATTCGCCTCGATTCCTTCAGGGTCTGAATTTTCATCCTTATCTTAAGCGACTGACCTCTGTCTGGATACTGTCTGTGTTTTTATTATAACACCCAAGATACCGTTTGTTATTGCCCAATTGATGATTGTGTATCTTTCGAAATGAAAAATAAGGTCCGAAATCAAATCCGAATGAACTTTAAAGTGGTAGGTACCTAATTGTCAGCGGTAGTCCAGAGCTCGCTGATATGAAAAAACGTTGACCCTAAAACGATAAGCAAAGACAAAAACGACAATCGAGAACGGATGGACTTTTGTAAAATTAAATCGCATCCACAGAGCACAACTTTAGTCTAGACATACCACTTATAATAATTAATTACTTATATTAGGGTTCAGCAAACAACATAAAACTAAGTAGTCGGTTTAGTTTACTATTTAGGTAAAACTAAATATTCTTAAAAAGCTATTTAGATGACCTCATCCAAGTGGCAGGAAGGCGCTGGATGCAGGCCGCTTCCAACCGGTCTTTTTGGAAATCCATGGAGGAGGCCTATGTCCAGCAGTGGACCTCTTGTGGCTGAATGATGATGATGATGATGATTTAGAGGCTAAAAATTCCACCCATGTCGGGACTTGAACCCGCGACCTCTGGCTAACCGTGCCAGAGGTCGCGGGTTCAAGTCCCGGCATGGGTGGAACTTTTAGCCTCTAAATAGGCTTTTAAAATTGTCCTCAGCACGGGTTAGTGCAACACAAAGAATATAAAACTAAATAGTAAACTAAACCAACTAAACTAATCAAAAATACCGGCCCGGGACACCCGATCTAAAAGTTTCCATGACGCTAGCAACGTTCCCCCGCCGCACCGCCAGGGAAATCTAGACCAACTATGCGGTGTTATAATAGATATAATAAGTAACTTAAACACAACACAATCACTCGTCCTGGCACCAAACTAGGATACCCTGTGCTGTGGTAACCAGGCAAGGGCATCACAAACATGGACCGGGGCCTGAGGGAATTGTTCTGATGACCGTAGGTCCCTAACTATAAGTAATTTTCAAGGTACAAGGTCGCCAAATTGAATGCTGTAATCATCATCATCAGCATCAGACATAGGCCTCCTTCGTGATTTTCATAAGCATGAGGGGTTTTGCCATAATGCTGTAATAATAAATAGAAAAAAATCAATGATTACTTCTATTTTTCAGATTAATTATGTTTCTTTCGTTAGGCAGGCCTTCCAACGATCTTATTCACATGCGGATTGCTTTTCAAGAAAGAAGGTTTATTACTTTTGAGTAAAAAGGATAAGACGGTGCGGTGGTAGCCTAGTGGGTGGAACACTGGACTCGGAAACGGAAGACCCAGGTGCGATTCCCAGTGCGGGCATGTACCTATGACTTTGTTTTGTAAGTTATGTACATTAGTGAAGTTATAGTAGCAATACCACTCGCTAACTGTGAAGGAAACATCGTGAGGAAACCTGAGTGTCTGAGCTATTCATATAGCTCAGCACTTGAAATCGCCAATCCGCGGTGGGCACGCATGGTGATCAAGCCCATACTCTCTCCCTGAGAGGCCTGTGCCCTGCAGTGGCACGTATACAGGGCGTTCCACGGCTATGCCAAATGAAGGGAAAGTACCTTGAATATTGTAGATGGAACATGGGTCACCGATGTAACGTCGTATGTCCTTACGGCAATGGAAGTTGTTAAATGTTAAATGTCAAATGTTAGAATTCATGGTCTCCCTTTAATAAAGAGTAATAACTGACACTACGAGTATGTTATTTAGTAAAAAATAATCCTTATGATGAAGCCTTTCGATTGATGATTGTATGATGAACCTACAGGGTAATTGTTTTTTCGTGTTCGATTAGCGGGTTCGGTTTCCGGTTCAAACACGTAATTATTAAAAAAATCTATGAATGCAGTTTAAAATGTTTTTTAAATTAAAGCAATCTCTTATTTCAGCAAAATGTTCCATGTACAATATTCAAGGTAAGTACTTTTTCCCCATGTGATATGGCCGTGGGACGCCCTGTATAGGCTGCTTATGTCGTTTGTGAATCAAAAGCAAACTACATTTGTAAGGGCATCGCTCGTTAAGCGATGGTGGGTTACAGCATAAACCCACCAAGTGGGTTTCTGCACTATATGCTGTAACTTTACTGGACTGAATAAATAAACATAAACATTTACATATAGGCACATACATTGCTTCTGGCCCCACACTAGGATACCCTGTGTCGTGGGAACCAGAAACAACGACATCACAAACATGTAAACATCCAAGACCTGGGGTTTTTTTTTTGTCCCCAGCCGGGATTCGAACCCGGGACCTCTCGCATGGTATGCAGATGCACTACCGCTGCGCCACGAGCTCGTCTTTTTTTTGTATTTTGCGTTGTATTTTTGTTAAGAGGTGGTCTTAAAAGGCTCTAACACCGAACACTTACGCCTCAATATCGTCGTGGACATCGGGGTCCTTCGCGACGGGCAGTAGGGACTCCCGGTTGAACCGGGGATGGCAGGACTGGTTGAAGGTGTGGATCTCCAGCTTCAGACCCTTGTACTTGCGGATAATCTTCTGAGTATCATCATCGGTGTTGAATGAATTCATAAGGACCAAGGGGACGTTGCATTTGTATGTCTTGTTGAGGTGCTGTGAAGAAAAATTAAAAAAGTAAAAGAAAAATACCAACAGTTTTGAAAACCTATTCGGACCTAACCTAACCCGCGACCTCTGGCTCACCGTGCCAGCGCTCACCCAACTGAGCTAATGGGCAAGTGCAGGCATCTTCGAAATTTTGAGCCTCTTTACAAAACTTCTCTGTGTTACGTACAGGCAGCGACATCTGGCCGAAGAAATTTACATCACTGGCAGCCCCGAGTAACCCACTTTGCAGTTAGGTTTTTACATCGGAATGATATCACTGTAATAGGCCACACACATAGTTTTTGTTGGTAAAAGAGTATTAACCGGTTTTCCGAACACCCATATCTCCCAATTAGTTCGGATAATCGACGTTCTACAGTAGATTTAAAATGAAAATTAAAATGTGGTGCCGCTAGGGTAACTGCATGGAGCCGATTAAGTGAACTGATGGTTCAAGACTCACCTCAATCTGCTGCACGATCAAATCCAGGGACGTCAGCTCGTTCCTGACTTGTATCACCGACCTGGGTCCTTTGCATCCCATGGAGGGCCCCAGACCGCCGTTAAGCTTGACCAAGACCAGTTTATACAGCATTTGGTCTCTCTCTTGCCCAAAGACTCACCTCAATCTGCTGCACGGTCAAATCCAGGAACGTCAGCTCGTTCCTGACTTGTATCACCGACTTGGGCCCTTTGCATCCCATGGAGGTTCCCAGACCGCCGTTGAGCTTGACCACGACCAGTTTGTCCAGCATCTGGTGGACGTGATCCGTGGTCGGTGTCGGGAGCGAGCTGTAGTCGATGACAGCGCCCTCTGGAAGCTTCTCGATCTTCTCCCATGACACTGACGGGCCCTCTGCAATACGGTAAAAATATTTTTAATGCATGTCATAGTGTATATTTGAAATCTAGCTATAGTGGGCAGCCAAGAATCTGCTGTAGAGGTGCTTGAACTTCCGGTGCTTCTTCTCGACCTGGGCCCGCCTAGCGTCGGACTCCACCTCGTCATTATCATCCTCTCGAATTCTCTACTCTTTCTTTCTTTTTCTCTACTTTTTAGGGTTCCTTGCCTCAAAACGAAAAACGGAACCCTTATAGGATCAGTTTCTTGTCCGTCCGTGCGTTCGTCTGTCTGTCAAGACCCTATGTCAGGAACGCGTGGAGGTATCGATATGAAATTAAAACTATATTACTCAGGTCAGCTGTGAAAACATCAAACTTACACGAAAAAAAAGGTACGACCGTTTATGCCGCAAAAAAAAAATTATACACTCTCAATTAAGGGAAAATTTATAGGGTACTTTCCGTTGACCTACAACTATGAAATTTGGTAAGTAATATCGTCGTACACTACAACCACAGGAAACGTCTGAAAACTAAACTATTGGTAAAATCATTAAAAAAAATGTCTTTGAAGTTCGGGAAAAGCTCGGAAAAATTGCGAGACTCGATTCCTGATCTATTTATAATACTACTAGGTACTAGGTTCGGTACTACGGTACTAGGTACCTACAAATTGGTACGGAACCCTCGGTGAGCGAGTCCGACTCGCACTTCTCCGGTTTTTTTATCTCTTTCCCTAACTTTCTTGTGAGTTACTAACTCAGCAGACAAAACCCTCTGTTTCTACAAAAAACTTCTACAAAAATACCAGTATTAAGAGCAACTCACGTTCAGCCAAGAATCTGCTGTAGAGGTTCTTGAACCCCCGGTACTCCTTCTCGACCTGGCCGCGCCTGGCATCGGGCACCGCCGCCAGGAGTTTCTCCAGCTCCACCTCGAGCCGGCCCAGCGCATCGCGCTTCGTCGCCTCCTTGAAGTCCCGCGAGCCGGACGGGGTGCGCTGGCTGCGCCGGATCTGGGGGAAGGCAGGACACTTTAAAGGCGGAAACAGATTATTGAAACGCGACGCGACCCGACCCGACGCGACGCGTGTTGAGTCAGATCAAATCTTACTATTTTCTATGATCAGAATCACATTAGCAACATCCGACGTTGTCCGACGCAACGCAACTAATCATACAAGTTAGGTCGTCGCGTCGGGTCGGGCCGCGTCGGGTGGCGTGTTATTAGTGTGTCGGTGTTCTTACGCGGAGCACGCTGTCTCGTTCGCACAATCTAACTCTTTTTGTGATTGTATACCTTGGTATACCTTGCAAAAATATGGTCTTATAAGTAAATAAATAAATAAGAAAACCGCAATGTACCCTGCATTGGGTACATTGCCCTAGAAAGAGGGTTCTTTTATCTGCTTTACAGAACTAACTACGTAACATTTTGTACGAAATGTTACTTTTATAAGTTGGTTGCTCGTTAACTAGCAAAGCCTACCTAGCCGTGATACTTTTCCTTTTAAGTTCATTTTACGTGCTACTACCCTGAATTTTTTCACGTTTCTACAATCAGCCGTTTATCCAGGAGAGGGGGGGGGGAGGGACGCCCTACTCGGACAAAAATTTGCGCTTTAAAGCTTAATATTTCGCAAACGGACGCAGTCGGGTTGTTGGCTATTTTTTTATTTAAGTCTTTATTTTTGTCTGTTTAGGGATTTTTGTTTTTGTTGGATTTATGCTGGAAAACTCGCGCACACACGACGAATCGACTGACTTATTTGTCAAAATCTGACCATTGGTTAAGGAGTTATAAGGGAAGATAGAATCGGACATCATAAGATAAGAATATTCTTTATTGTATACCGGAAAAAATGTTACGGAAACAGCAATGACAAAAGAAAAGATACAATTGGCCGCCTTATTGCTAATAGCAATTTCTTCCAGGCAACCTCATATCGGAGATTTGCCGAAGGAGAAATAGACACGGGTAGTCGGTGCAAATACGAATATGAATTTCATATATATGTCGTAGCCATATCGTAGATTGTGCCATATCATGATGTGGTTAGCCATATCACGAAATGTGTCCTTTTCATGAAAAGGCCAAGTCAAACTGGCCGTATCGTTTAAGCATCAACGTTTGACGATATGGCAATCTACGTTTTGCCATATCATAATGTAGGGTACCTATGACTTTTCCATGCACCAACCTTATTTAATTTTGACATATTTACTGCATTGAGCTAAAAAATAGATTGAAGATGCCTAACGTATTTAGTGTTTTGGTGCATTTGAACCTTATAGGTTGAATAAAATACCAATAAAAGAAGCAACAGTTTATATTTTATCACTCGTAAAATACAATGCGGTACAATGATTACAACAAAATGAGATTGCTGCCCTACTTTCCTCATTTTGCACAGTATTTACGGGAATATTGCCGTCACTAGAAATATTTTCTGTCGCCTCCATGGTAGAAATACACAACAACTAACATCAGCGCCTCTAACGGTGGATAATGGAAGTATTTTACGATATGGCCGCTAACGTTTGGCCGCATCATGAAATAGTCATGCATTTCGCTATTCAAATCGTCAAACGTCGGTCGCTCATTGATCTGGCTAAGCCATTTCATGATACGGCCAGTTTGACTTGGCCTTTTCATGAAAAGGACACATTTCGTGATATGGCTAACCACATCATGATATGGTCAATTCTATATGGCTACGACATATACACCATGAATTTCGGGTGGTTTGAAAGCCATAGCAAAATGAACGTGTTTTACAATAGCTATTAAATACGCGTTTGTTTTTTTTTTTTTTTAGAAAGGCAATTCCCAAAAATGTCTCGAAACAAACTCGAATCTATTAGAACCATTACTAGCCAGCCAGAGCCTTGCGTGCGCGCCGCGGGTCCGCAGGTGATTGTTCTGACAGACGGAGAGGCAATACTAAATGCTCTCGTATTTTTTAAAGGATCTTTCTCATCTCGAAAGCTGATTTCTCAGCTCATTTTTTTTAATTAGGTCCATATTAAAATTAGATGACAATATGTATACTAATTACGTAATCGTGGCTTTCAAACCACCCAGATTTCAGCCAATATACTTATACGATGACTTATTGTTAGGCTTATTTAAAAAATGCACAATTCCTGAAACCCCAATTACGTGTTTTACAACGACTTTCGTTGCATGATGTTTTTCGCAGATTTTTATTTTTCGAAATATCATGGTTTATATGATTTTATTGAATTCGGTATTTGACACGATCAACAATAAATTATTTCATATGCTCGATTAAAACAAATATTACAAAATATCTCGGAAAATGTATCTCTTTTAGTCAATTACTACTTATTACAATTTTTAAATAGATTAAACGTAAAAAGAGTGCTTTGAAATGTGACGTCATAAGCCAGTAAGTCCGGAACTCATTTGATATTTTGTCAAATACCCAATTCTAACTTTATCAAAGTCGCAATCAGTCTTCACCTCTTCACTAAAGCATTGTCCAACACAGAAGGATGTTCATTCTGTTTGACACATATAGCTTAATCATCCCAAGCAGAAAAATCGTATATTTATAAATCTAAATAAGGAAAATAATGAAAAAAATTGTCATTGGTCGTAAAACAGAAGTTTGGCAAACAAAAGACAAACTCTAACTGACATACGGAATTAGCATTGTCCTAAATATTGACAATAGTTACAAATTATACTTAATTTTAAAGGTATAAAGTCAGTAAATGTAATGCTACAAATTATAAATTTATAGTATTCAGTGCTTTGTTGTATTTTTGTGAATAAGTGAGCGACTAATTCGACCTTTTAACGTTCGTTTCAAATGGGAATGAAAGTAAGTTTAATATTTTTGGATAATGTTTCAAGATAATGCCATTTCGGTACTCCGTATAATCTATAATCTATAATATATCTTTTACGTTTGCACATGTTAGGAGTTTTGTTTATTTAAAGAGTTCTCGAGTCATGGTATCACTAGAAACTGACATGCATGATGCACTTCCGTTTTCGTACTCTTTTTTTTCGCTCTCAAAATTAATTAAAGCAGCCCAAATGGAAATATTCAGCTCAGGCTCACAAAATGACCAACTTTTCCGAAAAAAAAATAAAAACAGAACTTATTTGTTTTAGGACAATGCCCACTGCGCATTTTAAAAATAACCCTTCATAGGTGAGTCACGGAACATAATAATCGCCTTTGCGTCCGTTATGGAGCACTGCCTGAGAGTTTAACACTTTTTCGGATGACTAAAATGTCCCGATTCAAGAGCGGCAGGCCCTACTGCATGTGGGACATAAAGAAGAGCCTTAGTCGGGTCGGTACGGATTTGATGACTCCTGCCTGACTCTTTTGTCGTGTTTTTACAAACGAGAGTCCTAGAGCTAACACAGCTGCCCGGTCTCACAGAACGAGCATCTACAAATATCGAACATTTACATGAGCACCCTGTTTCATAAAGAGCAGGTTGAGTTATCTATCATGGTTATCACTGATATATTCGGTTATCTATCACAGATCGCTGAGATATTATAGTAGTAATTGTGGAAAAATTGTTATGTAACTAATTTCATAATCTAGCGAAACTTTGTGAAGTTAACTTCCAAGTCTGATATGATATGTCACATGTCATGTGACCTCGATTATTATCGTGTGTCATGTCTCAGAGATATCTACCTAGATATCTCTCGGCCATAACATGAAAACCGATGGCCTGCCACACCTATGTAGTAGGTATATCCACATCCTGGGGTGGCCTAGGCTATCCTGATGTAAGCCTGGTGACCATTCTGAGGTGGGCCTACTCCATTCTGGTGGGCCCGGCTCCACCTATCTAAGCCATTGCTATTCATTCATTGAACAGACGTACCTAATAGCAGCCTTAAAAAACTCGATTCCTTAAAACACTCATCGATTGTAGTTTAACTTGGTCTTTCCCTTTACGACGTACTATCTAAACTGCAATTGAGGAGTGTTTTAGAGGAACAGTGTTTTAGAAATAACACTTTTAATCCCTTGTCGGTCCAGCGGACTTGACTTGAAAAACAGGTCGCGGATTCGATTCCCACTGGAGGCCGTTTAATTTTTAAAAATAGCCTAGGCCTGGGTGTATTTTTATGATTCGGATGTTGCATGGTTATCATAACACAGGGTATCCTAGTTTGGGGCCAGGTCAAGTGATTGTGTTGTGTGGAAGTCGTTGTTACCCGACTGCGGTGGTGTCTAAGGAGGGTTATGTGTTTGGCTCGTATCCATGTATATGTCGTAGCCATATCATAGAATTGACCATATCATGGTGTGGTTAGCCATATCATGAAATGTGTCCTTTTCATGAAAAGGCCAAATCAAACTGGCGGTATCATGAAATGGCTTAGCCAGATCAATGAGCGACCGACGTTTGACGATTTGAATAGCGAAATGCATGACTATTTCATGATGCGGCCAAACGTTAGCGGCCATATCGTAAAATACTTCCATTATCCACCGGTAGAGGCGCTGATGTTAGTTTGTTGTGTATTTCTACCATGGAGGCGACAGAAAATATTTCTAGTGACGGCAATATTCCCGTAAATACTGTGCAAAATGAGGAAAGTAGGGCAGCAATCTCATTTTGTTGTAATCATTGTACCGCATTGTATTTTACGAGTGATAAAATAGAAAGTGTTGCTTCTTTTATTGGTATTTTATTCAACCTATAAGGTTCAAATGCACCAAAACACTAAATACGTTAGGCATCTTCTATCTATTTTTCAGCTCAATGCAGTAAATATGTCAAAATTAAATAAGGTTGGTGCATGGAAAAGTCATAGGTACCCTACATTATGATATGGCAAAACGTAGATTGCCATATCGTCAAACGTTGATGCTTAAACGATACGGCCAGTTTGACTTGGCCTTTTCATGAAAAGGGTACATTTCGTGATATGGCTAACCACATCATGATATGGCACAATCTACGATATGGCTACGACATATATATCATCAGTTATCATTTTATGAGGCAATAAATCCTTTTTTATCTTTATCTATTATCTGGCAGAAACTTTACACAGGGCGCGAATTAGATTAGATTAGAACACTTTATTGTACACAACAGAAAACAAAATACATTAAAAGGCTTAAATGTCTAAGTTTTGCCGTATACAATTGGCGGTCTTATCGCTAAAAACGATCTCTTCCAGACAACCTTAGGATCATCATCATCATCATTCAGCCACAAGGAGTCCACTGCTGGACATAGGCCTCCTCCATGGATTTCCAAAACGACCGGTTGGAAGCGGCTTGCATCTTCATCATCCACTAGCTTGCTGGACCGAAAATCTGGCAGCCGCTGTATAAAGATGGCCGAGGACACAAAGAAGTGGCGGCGTGCCTTCAGGGAAGCCGTATCCAGCAGTGGACGAATGTTGTGGACGGATGAGAGGACTCAAATATTTCAACGCAATATTTCACTCGGTAAGATGAGAAAGCATTGTTTCAAAGCAAAGATCACAACTGAAACTCATAATGAGTTTCAATAAAAAAAAAAGGAAACAATGAAAACTTTTGCTATATTCATGCAGTAACATAAGCGGTAGAACACCGGCTTCTCATTCGGGAGCTCGTGGGTTTGAATCCCGGCGTGTACCGATTGGCAATTTCAAGCGCTGAGGTGTGTGAACAAAAAAAAAAGTAAAAAAAATAATTATTCAAAGATACACAGAAACTGTGACTTATTGAACGTTACAAGAAAAACTAGGTGTCCGTTTCAAAGTCTAGATCATTTGGAGAAAAAACATATCTTCTAAATAGCTAGTACTAGGATGCATTGAACTGGCTATAATTCCACACATCTTTGTCATCTAAATGCTATAGTAGCCCTTTTGGCATAAAGTGCGCTTTACACATTTTTTGAACCGCACTTCAGGCAAGCTTATTATATGTTCAGGGATGTTATTGTAAAAACGTATACAATGCCCCATAAAGGATGTATTAACCTTTGCCAGCCTAAATCTTGGGAAAGAAAGTTTTTGTTTTTACATCGTGTTGGCTACCTACGGTTTTAAAATTACTTATAATTTTCCTGACGTACATAATATTCTCATAGATATACTGATACTAATATTCTCATAGATATACTATCTCATAGATATACTGAACATCACAAACCCTCAGGTTTCCTCACGATATTTTCTTTTACCATTAGCGAGTGGTATTGCTACTATAACTTCACAAATGTACATAATTTAGAAAACAAAGTCATAAGTACATGCCCGCACTGGGAATCAAACCTGGGTCTCTCGCTTCCGAGTCCAATGTTCGTATAACTTAAAAAACTGTACGTAACTTAAAAAACAAAGTCATTGTTACATGCAGGGATTCGAACCCACGACCTCCCGAATGAGAAGCCGGCGTTCTGCCGCTCCGCTACCACCGCTTTTATATGACATATCAGTAGTGGTATAACATATTTGTAAATATTCGTGATCTCCGACCTTTGACTCCAAACTGTGAATCTAAGTGGTAGGAACACGGAACGGTAGCAACTACCGTAACGTTGAAAAATGTTTTCTGATGTGTTAAAAGAGTCCGACAAAGAACCTAGGATCACGAACCTGGGACTAGATAGCATTTATGCCAAAAACGGCCGTTTCTGTCGTTAATGTTATCTAGTCCCAGTTTGTTTGCTTTAGATTCACGGCCATGGGTCCTAAAAATCACTATTAACATGGTTGAGAGATTGTGCAGACACTTTTTGCAAATTCGATCTGTAAAATAAGTTATGATTGTTTTTCCTCGGTGACGCTAGTTTTACTCCCTGGATCCCCTTAAGTTAAGTATTTTATTCCGCGTGGCGCCGGATTAAGAATAGCGTCACTCCATTTCCTTCCGTGGATGTCGTAGAAGGCGACTAAGGAAATCAATTACCAGGAGACGGGCAGCAGCGTCTTTCTGAGATTCCAACCGCATACTGCGATCGCCAACCCGCCTGCCAAGCGTGGCGATTACGGCGCAACCCCTCATGGTTAGGAAAACCATGAGGGAGGCCTATGTCCTGCAGTGGGCGCCATATGGCTGATGATGAAGTATTTTTTAGTACTTAGATAAAAAAAAATCTGGACGCTATTTTTTTTTTTTTTTCAAAAACTGCACCATATGTTTCTTAGTCATGGTTAGAATGTCACTAGAATTTCGGGCTTGAGACTAGGTAGGAATTGTGCCAGAAACAGCCGTTTAAGCGGAAAAGCTATTTTGTCCTAGGTCAGGGCTGGCGAACCAATGGCACATGTGCCATTGGCGGCACGTGACGAAATCATTCGGGCACGCTACGTTAATTATATTAATTTGTCAAAATTTGGTTACCCTGAAACTGAAGAGATTGAACGGCAGCTCGGCTGGACAATTTCAAAACCTAGTAAGTGACCTGAGACAAATTTTACAGGAGAGCCAAAAAACGAGTTGGTCATTTCGAGAGCTTGCCTTACTGAGAATATAAGAGCTAGAGTCTTGAGAATTAGATCAAAAGATGCTATATATCCTTGGCTTTACACAGAATTCAATAGTTATCATAAATATAGAATAGATCACGTTTTATGGCCCTTACTAATGATAAATTTGTTTTTTTAATTGAATGCATGTTTGATTGACAACTTTAAAAACCTAGCAAGGGCCGTTACTAGGTTTCTAATATTGTCAACCGCCACAATGATCATTGGATATACCTAGCAAGTGTAAATGTTGAAATGAAATCACTAATTTTACAATCATCATTTACTTTATTAATGAATAAAAAAACCTCAAAAACTTAAAAATACAACATTAATCTGTTATTATTTGCCACCCTGAAACTAAATTTTCGGATGCGTCACAAACTGGTTCAAAATTGTCTCTGATTTGAAGGCATAAGAGGCACAAGTTTGGACACAATGCCATCTTTTTTACTCTGTTTAATACCTCTTGGGCCATATTCATAACAGGTATAGGGAAGAGCGGGTGATCGTGCTCTTCCACTATAAAGGGAAATTTCCCGCCAGGCAGATCGTATGCCTGGGGACGGCCGGTCCGACTGATGTTCGTCGGACGTTATATTTATGGTATATCATGTGAAACATTTTGCTTGCGCGATGTAGGAATTTTGGAGTTTATAGTGCGCGCGCAGAGTTGACATGTGCTCGCCACATCACTCCCCTTCAAGACCGTAGCTACGCATAGCTAGGTCTGATAGGAATCGACGTCTGTGCTCTAAAGCCTGCAAGTGCCAGGAGGCGCTGAGTCAGTGAGTCGACTAGCGGTTGAGGGTGTTCGGCGGCTAACAGTCACTTCACCGGCGACAGTACCATGGGGACCGCGCATGTGGTAGGAACCGGTGAAGGCTGCTGTACCACTGGCAATGTGCGCTATTGCTGTGTGGCTGCCGTGCCGAGGGGTTGGGGGAGATCACCATCAGTACCAGTAGTCGGTGCGTTGACTGTAGTGGTACTGATGAGGTGAGAGGGAAGAGGATGCTGGCGTTGCTTTGAGACTGATTGTATGTGGGGTGCTGCGAGAGCGAAGGAAGGTTGACATTGTTCTGTCGAGGGTCACCACTATAGGGAAGAGCGGGTGATCGTGCTCTTCCACTATAAATTTCCCACCAGGCAGATCGTATGCCTGGGGACGGCCGGTCCGACTGATGTTCGTCGGACGTTATATTTATGGTATATCATGTGAAGCATTTTGCTTGCGCGATGTAGGAATTTTGGAGTTTATAGTGCGCGCGCAGAGTTGACATGTGCTCGCCACAACAGGTACCGGCAGCAACTCCGCATTGAATTTTTTTCAAAAGAAAATGTAGTTCTATGTATTTCTCGTCAAAATCAACTTTAAAAACATTTTTCGGCTTCCGCTAACAGATTTGACATCCACTACCGAATTCAATGTAAAATAATGAAGTGTTTCATTAATGTTGTTGCGTGTCTGGGTTCTTTTCTTTTTTCTCCAATGGTATTTTTTTTGCACCTCCACAATATCAATATTTTTTCTGCAGCTCATCACTGCATCTTTAAAATCTTCGTAATCGTAAACGGCTTCTCGACGCTTAATTTGAGTTTCAATATTTCCATGCACGCCGTCTGCTGTCATGTGGGTATGACCTTTTGTCAAATATTTTAGATTTCTGATTTCAAACCCCCGACATTAAATTTGTCCTCGACTATACTACTCAATTCAACATTGAAAAATCCCCCAAAGGCAATGTCTCACCCAATAAAAAAACAGAAATCTCTAAAACAAATCACATTGATATATTTGAGGTTCTAGACAAACTGTGTTAAAGTTTACTGCATTAAGAAAACATAATTTTATTTACATGTCAGGGTCTTGCCGGGCATTTAGGACATTCAACATCATTTTCGACCTATAAAACTGTCGTTTAGACACAGTTTCTCAATTTCAATTGAATAACCAACAAACGATCCGCACGCGTCGAGACTTGTCGCTAGTGATTATATTCTCTGTGCTTGTCGCCTTACTGACGTTGGCGCTCGAAATCCAACCGTCTTTGACCATTTAAAAAACCTAGCAAGGCGCCAAACCACTTTAAAAACCTAGCAAGGTACACCCCTTACTAGGTTTTTAAAATAGTTTTTCGCCTTGCTAGGTTTTTCAATATTCAAAATCATATTTCTAAGGTCCTTTTAGACCTTTTGAAAATGCAGATCGATGCTTTGTGGTCTAGTAAGCTGCAAAATGCAAAAACCCGTTTTTTCTTAGATGTGTCACTTGCTAGGTTTTGAAATTGTCCAGCCGAGCTGATTAATTGAATTAAAGATGTATTGGAATTTAAAAAAATATCGTAATAAGGAAATACCAGTGCCATAATTTATGGAAACGTAGAATTCAATTCCAATCAGATTGCGCTGACTCTTTTATTTTACACACTTATCAATAAAACCTTCACATTTTTTTTACAAAAGTCCTCGGGCTGTGGTGTAGTTTTTATTAACATTTACATTTGGCACGGCAGGAGCCCATTTTTTTTCATTTTTACTAAAAAATTGCATGTACTCCAATAAATGCTCGCCATCCCTGTCCTAGGTTGTAATAAATGAACAACACTGAAAGCATTTTGGAAAGACACTTTTTCCAGAAAATATCTGTAACAGAAAATGTTTTTTTTTTTTGGCGCTACTTCACTTCATGGAGACCCATTTTTTTAATAAATAATTTTTTCAACTATCATGCCCAGGAATAATTTTTCTGTTTCACGTGACGAAAAAGTTCCGATTTTCAAGTACTCATATCTACTTAACTAAACATATTTGGCACTCTGGTGTTCTCGTCTACTATTTGAAATGATAAAGTCGTCTCAGAACACATATGATATACGTCTCAGAACACATATGGTATAAGGCACGAGTATAAGATTGATTTATCTTCTCGACTGACACCATTTATGTAACCTACAAGATATTGTTTTACATTGAAGGTCACTATAGTACGAGTTCCAGACTCTAACACTGTTGAATAAAATAATCTGCATAGTAATCACTAATGGGCTTGCTATAATTTCATTACTTTTAACATACCATAAACTCACGCCTGTATTCCGGAGGGGTAGGCAGAGACCAGAGTTTGCCACTCGCCACGATTCTGACAGAACTCTGTCGCTTCATGGCAAGATTTTTGAGGTTTTTTAGGGTTTCGGACCGCAAAAGGAAAAAACGGAACCATAGATGTAGCCTGTGGTGTATCTAAGTTGCCACAAAAGGCAGCTGACTCAGCGTTGTGCTGAGGAAGTGATCCCTCAGCGCTGATTTTCAGCCAGTGCCTACGGTAACCCATAATTGTACTACGGAGTGCGTGCCGTGGTGCACCCTATTCTTTTTATTTATTATAATATGTAAGTACCTACAAATTTGTACGGAACCCTCGGTGGGCGAGTCCGACTCGCACTTGTCTGGTTTTTATTTAACTTTGCTTCCGCAGTTGAGGAACTATCATGACAAAACAACACTCCTCAAAAGTGCAGATTCATGTTAGTTACGTGATTCGAACTTGAACCGTACATTATCGTTATTTACTCATAGGTAACCTTACTCTAACCCAGGGTTGTATTCAGAGTATGAGGTGTATAGAGCTAATGCTGATGACATAGACAGAGCCAGTGACAATAAAAACCGGCCAAGTGCGAGTCGAACTCGCGCACGAAGGGTTCCGTACCATTCATTATCTATACATTAAACACAAAGATCGGGACAAAACGACAAAAAGTCACGTTTGTTGTATGGGAGCCCCTCCTTAAAGATTTATTTTACTTTAATTTATTTGTTTATTTTTGAAGCGAATATGGAACTAAATATATTATGCACTTTGGCCAATTAAGATGACAGCTGTTAAGCTGCCAGCACACGAGCACCCGATAGTTCAGGAGCATGTTTCTATGAGGCTGTGGACAATAATTTAAGGTGACCGTGAATGGCCGTCCGTTGATTGGCACAAATTGCTTTGAATTGCATCACATTTTGACATCAGGATAGATAGAATACACTCCGTGGCAAAGTTCCGTTCGGAGTCTCTCTGATAAGATTTAAACATACCACCGATTCCTAGCTTTGGAACCAGGTGAGAGTTTGATAAAGTCTACTTACTTATAAGTAGAATCACTAGCTCTTAAGATACAGGACTTCTCCTAGTTTAAGAGTTAGAGTTTAACTGCCTTATGTACCTACATTCTCAAAGTAATTATTTGTAATACGTTTATGTTTTGTGGACCTTTACTTGTTTCATTTCATTTTCATGAACAGGAAGTAGATATATAAAAAAAAATGAATTGCATCACATTAGAATACACTCTGTGGCAAATTAAAGTCCCGTTTTGAATGCATCACATATTGACTTAAGGATAGATAAAAATATATACACTCCGTGGCAAATTAAAGGCAAATTTTGAATTGCATCACATTTTGACATAAGGATAGATAAAATATACTATGTGGCAAATTAAAGTTCCGTTTTGAATTGCATCACATTTTGACATAAGAATAGATAGAATACACTCTGTGGCATATTAAAGTTCCGTTTTGAATTGCATCACATTTTGACATAAGGAAAAATAGAATTCACTCCTTGGCAAATTAAAGTTCCGTTTTGAATTGCATCACATTTTGACATAAGGATAGATAGAATACACTCTGTGGCATATTAAAGTTCCCTTTTGAATTGCATCACATTTTGACATAAGGATAGATAGAATACACTCCGTGGCAAATTAAAGTTCCGTTTTGAATCGCATCACATTTTGACATAAGGATAGATAGAATACACTCTGTGGCATATTAAAGTTCCCTTTTGAATTGCATCACATTTTGACATAAGGATAGGTAGAATACACTCCGTGGCAAATTAAAGTTCCGTTTTGAATCGCATCACATTTTGACATAAGGATAGATAGAATACACTCTGTGGCATATTAAAGTTCCTTTTTGAATTGCATCACATTTTCCTTTCCACGCGCCTGTTCTTAGTGCACTTAAAAACTTCATAATTTCAAGAGACGATATTAGAAGTGGAAGGAATGGACAATATTTAGGTGTTTAAAGGACGAAACACACCAACGAGGTGGCGGGCGGTGGCGGTCCATACAAACGTCATTTACTGCAGTAGTATCTATGGACCGCCCCAGCACCGCCGCGCCACCGCGTTAGAGTGTTTCTTCCTTAACATGATTCCTCTAAAATACTTCTGCTCTTGCAGCTTAAATAATCTGTGGTTACGTCTTTCCCCTTTCCACTGACTATTTAAAGTGCCTCTGAGGAGCGTTTTAACGAATCGTGTTTTATAAATAAGACCGTGTTTCTCTAGCCTCTCTTTAGGTCGAGGCCTCAGATAACTACGTAAATCGAAAGCCTTCACCACAGGCTAATTAAACTGCATTTGAGGAATGTTTTAGAGAAATCTTGTTCTTATAAACAACATGAGTAACTCCTTTTCAACAAAATTTGCAGGAGATGTCATAGTCCAATAGACTTTGGTTTTCATTTATCTATTTGTAAGATAAGATAAGAATATTCTTTATTGTATACCGAAAAAAAATGTTTATAAAATGTGCATTTGTTAAAAATATTATAAAAGCCTAGCAATACACACGCTATTAATACACACGTACGAATTACACTAAGGTTGACCGCGACACAGGCTCGGCCTAGTGCGGCTGCCCGCGAGTCCGTAGTAGCACTGTTCTTGTTTACATCTATGACTCGATACCCGATACTCTTTCGTTCTGTCAACGGGTGCTAATTATGATTCTGCGTATCCTACCCGACTCCCACGACACAGGCTGTGCCTAGTGTGGGAGTTGCAGTTATTCATATCTGTAATGCCTTGATTTTTAATAAACAATTTTTTTTTTTTTTTTATAACACCGATAGCCTTCACATATTACAAGCAAGAAACACGTCATGTCATACATATCATATTATTATCTAATATATAAAAATCTCGTGTCACAGTGTCTGTTATCGAACACCTCCGAAACGGCTTCACGGATTTTTGTATCTTTGGTAGGTCTGGGAATAGGTCGCAGCGTAAGCTAATTAATATGGCAACACAACGTTTCCCACCTAGTATTATATATAATGCAGCCTTTAAACATCCCACTGCAGGGCACAGGCCTTCTCTCAGAGAGTGTGGGCTTCATCACCACGCGTGCCCACCGCGGAGTGGCAATTTCAATCGCTGAAGTATTGTTATAGGGAAACGGTGGTGACTGGTAGTGCAGCGGTAGAAAGCTGGCCTCACGTTTATGAGGTCCTGGACTCAATCCTGGCATGTACCAATTAATTTGTTTTCTAAGATTAGATTAGATTAGAACACTTTATTGTACACACCAGAAAACAAAATACATTAAAAGGCTTAAATGTCTAAGTTTCGCCGTATACAATTGGCGGTCTTATCGCTAAAAGCGATCTCTTCCAGGCAACGTACATTTTCGATTTTGTAGTGGCAATACCACTATTATGATTGAGGTACATTTGCTTTCATCTTTTTATAGCGCCTCTTCATCACTGAAGGTTGGCAGTCAGCTCTTTATAACGGTCTCTCTTCAGTGCAATTCTGAACAGCTCCTCAGTGGTTTTAACACCGGTCCACTCTTTAATTTTGCTTTTGAAGGTTATAAAACATTTTTTTCCTTTAAAAGACAAAAAGTACCCGAAACCGGCGTGCGTGCATGCAAAGACTAATGAATGTTGATGATGCGAAAGAGGTCTGTCAGGATCGTGGCAAGATGCAGGCCCTAGTCTCTGCTTACCCTTCCATGATGCAGGCGCGAGGTTATGCAATGTAATGCACGTTTGACACGATTCCTTTAATCTTAGGCCTCGTCAGGCTTTGAACTGCAGCGCCTTCGTACGGACACAGAGTCGCCGATGTATGTTAATCAAATCAACAAATAAATACGAGTCAACACATTGGCCAGTGTTTCATTTTGCATTAGGAGACTTTGTGGGGACAAACGTTGTTCAAGTGGATTAAAAACGTAAAACTAAAGGGTTCGTCTGGGACTACGCAATATTTTATCTTGCCGAAAAAAAATTGCCAAGATAAAATATAAAATGGTCTTCTTACGCAATGTTTGCCTACTTATAAAAAAAATAGTACACCTAGCAGTCGAATTAATCTACAGAACTAAAAAAGCCGCACGTAGTCCCTTAGTTTTTTTGTTTTTAATCCATTTCAACAACATTAAAATTTGTCCTGAGTCTCCTAATAGTCTTTTTCTTTTCAACTTAATAATTATTCTTTTTTTTTCAAGTTCAATCTTAACAATAAAGTTAAATAGCATAAGCAGCCTATATACGTCCCACCGTGGGGCACATGCCTTCTCTCAGGGAGAGAGTATGGGCTTAATCACCACGCGTGCCTACCGATTGGCGATTTCAAGCGCTGAGGCATATGAATAGCTCAGACACTCAGGTTTCCTTCACCGTTAGCGAGTGGTATTGCTACTATAACTTTACAAATGTACATAACTTAAAAAACAAAGTCATAGGTGCATGCTCGCATTGGGAATCGAACCTGGGTCTCCCGCTTCCGAGTCCAATGTTCTACCCACTAGGCTACCACCGCCAAAGTTAAATAAAAAACAGAGATATTATTCCTAGATGATAGGATATTGTTGGATAGGTAGGTAGCTGACACTGTCTATTGAGGGATTTCGATTACAATGTTTTTCGAAGAAAACGTGTTTCCGGTAGTATTCACAAGAACATAAACTTTTTCACTGCGTTATACCAACTAACAAGATTTTGCTAAGAACTCATTAGGGTTAGACTCAATTAACTGTTATCAGAATCGTAAATACTAACACCACAGCAAGCATAGGTATCACAGCCATTACCTGTTGTATATTTTTACGTAACGAACGGATTTATATTACAACAAACAAGACTTTAAGGAACCATTTGAGCTACATGAAACAATCGCAAAAACACCAACTACATACCTTACTCAGCACATCCATGGTAGAAGAAAAAACTGCTTCTCTGCCACAAAACTACACACAAACGATGCGACAATCCTACTTTTATGATAGTCGAGTAATAAAGTTGTAGGTACCTCACAGAACACGTGTCCTCAGCGACACTGTCCGATGAATTATGAACGAATGGGGCGGTACGGTACAAACATACTACGTAGGATATACGTATCGAGTCGTGATACCAGCAGGCCTATCGCAAGTTTCACTTTACGTCTAGCTCTGCCCTACTATCACGTAACTGTCCACTCTATCGGATTACACATTTTGACGACTCCCAATTATTATAATCCCATTATTATTCTGTATAACATAGTATAGTATTGTTCACGGTTGTACCACACCGCGGTATGTGACGCTCGCGGTGTAGCCCCAGGCACTGACTGAAAATCAGCGCTGAAGGCTTGACCCTCAGCATACTGCTGAGTCAGTTGTTTTCCTTTCTTTTTTATAAAATTTCTGTTGTAATATTTTCTTGGTTGTTTTTTTGTGTTGTTATTGTGGCGTGTGCACTGATTTTATAATCAGTGCACACGCCACAATAACAACACAAAAAAAAAGGGTCAGAATATCTATGTGTTGGACAGTTCGGAGTAGGTTGAATCAGACAAGTCCATACAGTGGAGAACCTACGTAGTAGAGCCCCTGGTACGAATATTCATGAGCATTAACATGCCACTCCCTAACCGTAAACAGAAACATCGTGAGGAGACATTTTGTTAGAGTCATATTTATTTCTTTAATTTAATTTTTTTTCTCACTGCTTTTTCCAATTTTAAGTTCTCGTCGTGCGAGGATATTGTCGCCATCACTATTTGGGAATGATACGGATAGCTCTGAAGATGAGAAATATATTATGTTGATTAAGAGTCTTATTTATTAAAAAAAAACACCCTAAAGACGGAGTTTCAGCCGGTTTGTGTCTGGAATTCCTGCCACCGGCTGGAACCGGCTTTATAGGCATAGGGCCAGTTTCTGAATTGAGAATTTCGCTAAGTAAATAGTTAACTGTAGTGCTGTCTCTCCGAATTACTCAGAAAAGAGCGTGACAGAACGTTATTTAAGTATTTACTTTATGAAATTCTCAATTCAGAAACCGGCCCATAGCGTCTTAAGATTCTATGAGAATCTATCTTTTTTTTTATAAATAAGACCGTATTTCTTTAGACGTCACTCGTTAGTCGCGCGCAGATTTTATCGTAAAGTGAAGTCTGTGATAGGCCTGCTGATCTAAGTGGTTTTGATCGCCTCGATGAGGATAGTAAGGGAGGTGGGGTCATCGGATAGTGGTTAGTTGGACCAACGACCGAGTGATTATAAATAAAGTTAATGAACCAATTGTTGTTACATTTATTTTATACCTACGCAAAACAAGAATAGTTTAGTAGACATTTATATAAAAGGTCAAACTCCAGGGACAACTTAGAAAAATATGTTTCTTATCACGTTTGAATTATTAATTGAATTATTATGTCTTATGCGTTAAATTACATAATTGAGTAAGAAAACTTCTCGAATATTTGGAATTTTAAATACATTTATATCAGTTTCATAAATAAATATGAACAAATAGTAAGGTCTCTCTAAATTGTCATGGAATGGATGGATAAAGGATGGTCTAAAATCATGAAAAAAGCATATTTTGTAGGGCTATCGTTCAGGTATCAGTATCACACAGTTTTTTTTTTTTTTTTCAATTCGCTTGAACACTAATACTCAAATTCCCAATAATACTTGCCGACGGTGACGAAAATATCGTGAAAATACGGAGTGCCTGAGGTACATACTTAGCGCTAGAAATCGCCAATCCACGGTGGGCACGCGTGCTAAATAAGCCCAAACTCTCTCTCTGAGAGAAGGCCTGCGTCCTGCAGAAGGACTTTCATAGGCTGCTTATTATTTTATTGTTGACGAAAAAAGCGAATGTAAATTGTGTAAAAATACATTTTGAATAGCAAGGTTGTTAGTAAAATGAGAAAGTTAAAAGTCGGATGTACCATTCTAAAACTGGGTAAAAGAATTATTGAAATCGGATAAGTAGTTTAGGAGATTGTCCCCTACATACAAACTTTTCCTCTTTATAATATTAGTATGGATTACTATTACATTGCCGGTGGTTCAATAGGTACTCTATACAACCCCCAGGCGTTGTACACAATACCTAGGTAAAGTATGTATGTAACTTTGGCCTTTGCATCTACGTAATGAGATGATTTATACAGCGTCCAGTGGCACCTTCACTCACACTAGAACTAGATGGGTGAAGAGACCACTCGGACGCTGCAGTGCCTGGGACATTGTTTCTCTTTTAGATGTAGTAGGGTTAATGAATGATAATAAGATGCACTTCTGATGATAAGATAATCTTGTAAAATATACAGGTGGAACGAAAAAACCCATAAAGTAGATTCAAAACTGGGGGTTCTACCAATAAGAACAAATTTTACTTTGAAATCGCTATGGGCAAAGTTCAAAGCTTTCCCCATAATGAAATTTGTTTTCATAGAAGATGCAAGAATAAAAATATACTTAAAGGGCTCCATAGAGTAACACTAGCGCCACCGAGGAAAAAGAATCATAGAATACCTTCTTTTGAGATCATATTTGCAAAAAGTGTTTGTACAATCTCTCAATCGTGTTAATAGTGATTTTTAGGACCCATGGCCGTGAACGTAGGCAAAAAAACTCTGGACTAGATAGCATGCTATCTAGTCTGAAGGTCAATGATCCTAAGTTCTCAGTTGTGGGTGCTAAATAGTGATATCAACGTGATTGAGAGACTGTAGAGACACTTTTTCCAAATTCGATCTGTAATAAAGGAAGTGATTAATTATTCCTCAGTGGGTGCTAGTGTTATTCTATGGAGCCCGTTAATGGTTCAATTCTACTGATAGCAGTTGTGCCACGGACACTAGAGCTACAATGTGATGGATGTTAACTACACAAACGGATAAAATTTCCATTATGGACCGTCACTTTGGATATTCATATTTTTTGTGTAGATATTACTCATTAATACAAATGCAAACACGAAATATAAAGGTGCGGAGGGCCACGGTTTACGAGATATACATTTTTAAAGTTTCCATACAAATTGTAAAATGCATGCCATTTGCTAATTTTTAGTGTTGCAAAGTGTTGTCACGCTTGTGCCAACGATAAAAAAAAAAAAAGAAGCACAGTTTAGAGAGTAAAAACGAAACGCAATTTTGGCGAGTGCGAATATTATAGACGGAAAAAAAGGAAAAGTCGAATTGGTTAGCACATATTACTAACACACAGTAAACAATAGGTTACTAAGAATGTTTACTACAGGTTATGATTTCACAAAAATACTTAGAGAACACAAAATTTGTTAACATGAACGGAACGCGACGCGGCGTCATTTTATCTGTCAGTCATCGTTTGTTGCCCTTGCAGTTGAGATCGTTTTACGTACTCCTGTAATCCTTACAACGTTTGACTATCATGGCGTCTCCGAAGCCCTGTGTTTCTGTGTCTGAAGAGTCGAGTGATGTGCGAGTGATGGACTCTGTTGAGCCACTTGTCACGGCCTCCTCTTCGGTGCCTCGTAGTGCGCGAGTGATGGACTCTATTGAGCCGCTTGTGCCTACTGGGTTAGTGCAAGTGTTGGACTCTAATGAGCCACTTGTGTCGTCAGTCCCTGACGAAGCAGTTGCTGGTCCCAGTGGTATGGCTGATCCCAGTGGAATGGCTCGTCCCAGTGGAATGGCTGGTCCCAGTGGGATGGCTGGTCGCAGTGGAGTTGCAGCTGGCTCTAGTGGTAGCTTAACCGCTATCGCTAGTTCTTCGGAAGATGATGATGAGGACATAGCTCCTGCGAAGAAGCTACTTCTTGGGGCATCTGGCAGACGAATGAATCCTTATTCGGATGAGTTAAGGTAATTATTGATTTATTGTTATAAATATAATATAAGGGAAAGATATTGGGTGGTTACAATAGAAATATAGGTGCGACGAAGCGCGTAGCGTAGCGGAGCGCGTAGGAGCGTTAGGTTCAACGTTGAAGAACTCACCTCCTACCCTACACCTCAACATTATTATTTAAATAAAAGAGTAAATATTAGGGGGTCACAACAGACACTGTGTAAGACACCTCTTCCTCCCTTGCCTCCCCAAACTTCTATGCCAAAGGTACTTTTCTATAATTTACCCCTTTTTTATTTGTTTCAGATCTATGTGGAACTGGAGAAAGATTTTCTCTAAATTGGGAACGCATGAACAATGTCTTCAGTTCGCGGAGGAGAGAGGACTCATCCCGAGACAAAAAATGTGTTCTTATCACCGGTCACAAATGAAATTGACGAAAGAATCTGGCCAAGTTGGCAAGTTTAGATGTCGCAAAAATAACTGCCGGACAAAACCAGTCTCCCGGGCTAGTGGGACATGGTTTGAAAATGCACGCTTGGCCCTTACATTGATTTTCCAAATCATGTATGCCTTTAGTGAGGGCCTTTCGTATCACCAAACCAAAAAAGAATTGGCAAATGATGACAGTCCGGTAGTTTCATCAAGAACGGTGGCTGATTGGTTCAATTATTGTCGGGAGGCAATTGTTATTTATGAACTGGAAGGACAAAGGGCCCAAGGGAAGATAGGGGGCCCTAATAAGGTGGTCCAAATTGATGAGTCCAAGTTTGGAAAACGCAAATACAACCGTGGCAGACATATTGAAGGACATTGGGTCATCGGAATGATTGAAGATGGTAGCGACAATTTGCGGCTGGAAGTGTGTCCTGATAATGAAAGGTCTGCGGACATATTGGTGCCACTAATTAAAAAACATGTTGAGGAAGGCTCCATCATCCATACAGATTATTGGAGAGCATATCTGAGCCTTCCTCAGCATGGATATATTCATAAAAGAGTCAATCACAGTGACCCCACAAATAAATTTGTGGCACCTGATGGGACACACACCCAGCGTATCGAGAGCCAGTGGAGAGGGTTAAAAAAACAATTTAGGCAGCAGCAACATAAACACGATTTTGCAGACTGGCTGTGTGAGTACGCATGGAGGCGAAGAATAATGATAAACCATTTAGATGCATACGAAGAATTAATAAACGCGGTGAAACATGTCTATAGGTGCAATTAAATAATAATGTATAAAATGACGTGTTTTATTCTCACTATAAGAAAACCTTTTACCTTCCCCATACTAAGCTCCACCCATTTCGTTTTAATACCAAAATTGTGCTATTCTAACCTCAAAATTCTCAAAATTTAAAACATGAATATCACCATAACCATGGGGTTCCGCGGGGCGGGGATGGTACCGGGGGGTTCCCCCGCCCCCCTCCCCCCCCTCCCCCCGCCCCTTACCCCTCTAATCGATGGTCCATAATGGAAATTTTTTCCATTTTTACTTTTGTATGCGACCAAAAACTGCCAAAAAGTATGAAGATACTACCCGTAATGGAAACTAGACTGTGTGTGCACATGTGTCTAATGTTATGTTTACCTGCACAGTTCGGGGATCCCTCGATTAAAAAAACCAAGTTCGATTCCAAGACGTGGAAAAAATTTAACATTTGTGTATACTAGTGACTGCAACTGCGGTGAAACCCAAATGGTGTTATGTTCATTTATTAGTTTAAAGCCTATTTTATTTTCCTTGCTTAAAATATTTGTAAAATATGACTAAATTAACAATGTGTATTTTAAAAATACTGGAGTTTAGAAGAAATTACAGATATTTGAAAATATTTATTATAATCCGACGCACACTTGACCGGTTTTTACACCGAATTTGAGGACAGACCTATTACAGCGCAAATCGAATGGTTAGTGGAGACGAGCTTAGGTCTGGGCCTAAGATAGTAAGTAAATAAATTATGTATGTGCTCTGGAGTACCAAATATAATGTTCTTATCTTATCTTATGTAATTATTTTGAAAAGTCTAACTTATTTGTTGTTATATTCTTTTTGTTGCACTAACCTATACTGAGGACAATTTTAAATACCTATTTAGAGGCAAAAAATTTCACCCATGCCGGGACTTGAACCCGCGACCTCTGGCTTACCGCACCAGCACTCTCCCAACTGAGAGGTTTGTAAAGAGGCTCGAAATTTCGGCGATGCCTGCACCTGCCCATTAGCTCAGTTGGGAGAGCGTTGGTACAGTAAGCCAGAGGTCGCGGGTTCAAGTCCCGGCTTGGGTGGATTTTTTAGCCTCTAAATAGGTTTTTATCCGTTGTCGTCGCCACTGAAAAGCTCGGTGATAAGAAACTACCGAAAAAGAATTGAGGTTTTGGTTACATAAAAGTTACGATACTAATCTGTGTTTATTTACACATCACTGCGTCTCCACGAGTCGTTAGATAATTTCAACGACCTCTAAGTTCTCACAAGGTCACCAATGATAGATAGGTATATGAAAATAATAGCAGGCAAATAACTTGATAAGTATTGACCACTTCGGCTAAGATAATAACCTACGTTACCTTCTTATCGGAGTCGCCATTATCAGCCATTGTAATCTTCGGCCGTGGAGCGGATGCCAGATGAGTTAATTTATTCTTAGGACTACGTAATTGGTCGGAAGATAAGAATCTTTGTTTTGCCGATTTCGACGAATTTTTGACAATCATCCGGTGAGCGATGTGTTGCCAACCTTATCAAACTAAAAAGCTGTAAATCAGCCCAAAACGACAGCAGAAAACAGAAAAATGCGAGACTTGAATCCTAAACTATTTATAATATGTAAGTATGTATAAATTTGTACGGAACCCTTGATGGGCGATTCCGACTAGCACCTAGCTTTTTTTTTTTAATTATTAATACACATTTATTACAATAGTAGTATTTCACAAAGCAGAATAATTATGCACCTTATTAAAGTAGCACCAAAAGCTATGGAGCGAGCCGAGCCACGCCAGACAAAAGTCGACGACAGTAGCAAAAAAGACTAAATATAAATGGAATGGGCGGGGAACCTGGCAATGCGAGGAGACGGCAAGGCCGCGTTTCATGTAGGTAACTACAATTCATAGTTTATTATTACAATTCGATGTACATTGCGTAACTATCTTCGGACTTGTTAATCGGTAGGTTAATCGACTTCGCAATGTTATTGTCACAGTAAGCCATGAATTGTAGTTCTATGAAACAGGCGCCCGGTGGACCACGGCAATTACAGAGCAACGGCTGAGAACAGGACGATGTCCAGTGGGCAGGCGATGGTCGGACGATGTCGTTGAGTTGGCGGAGATCCGCGGATGCGGATAGCAAGGGACCGTGAGAGACCTACCTACCTCAGAATACCAACCCCAGGATTGGTATTAAAGAGCATGCCTTTCCGAGCCGAGACCCCCTGGAAAATAGCCCTAGATACACCACTGGTTGTTCCATTTATTAGACTAGCAATCCAGCTTTTCTTCATTAGTATTATGTAATAATTTTCGATTGATGCGATGCTCGTGATATAATTGTTTAGTTCGTGAACGACCTAGTTCAACGAGTAACTAACCACCGGTTTCTGAATTGAGAATTTTACTAATGAAATCCAAGTACAAATCGAGTGCAGTAAAATGTATAAAAGCATTAGGTTTAAGCAAAAGAAAAAAAGACAAACTAACAATATTGATTGTCGGTCGGTCTCGTTCTTTTTTAAGCATCTGAAACGACAGAACGTTAATGAACGATTAATCTTATTTTCGTTGAGATAATATGTCGTTTCCACTATCTCGTATCTAGTGCTTTGATTAGATCCGATCGCTAAGTATTGTCATCATGCTTCGGTCACCAAGTTCCACAAAAGATCTTAACAATACCGATTAAATAAGCTGAAACTCGAAGAGTCAGCTGTTCAGTGATCATTCCATTTGTCACTCGATCTTCTCGTTCAATCGTTCACGAAACTAGATCGTTTTATAAGAATTTAATTCTCCACGATAGTTCCATCGATCACTTGATGAGATCGCTCCTTAGTTCCAAAACGTAGTTTAACTTGTAACGTTCATTAAGTCGCAGTTTCTGTGCTACTTTGAATAAAAAAAATTGTTTTTTTTTTTATTTTTGATCCGTGAGATTATTTGTTCACGAAATAAATGGTTCTATTTAAAAGGATAGATAAATCATTTACTTAAACAAAACACACACACGTATACAAATTGATACACTTCGGCCGTCTACAGAACCGGAGTTTCAGTACACATGAAATTACAAGTAACAGTAGAAATAAAACATAGAACAATACAGTAGCATAAATGAAAGCAAAAGCACTAAGATTTTCAATACTACACGCTACGGCCATGTACCAATTGGAGTGACAACGTAGGTATGGCAAATTTAAATGAAAAACTTCAGCGCTGTTATTCTGCCGTTACCGTTGTGAGCGGCATGCAGCGCCTAGAGAGGTGAGGTAGTCAAAATGGTAAACCGGAACAATAAAAATGTAACTGAACAATGAAATATAAAATATCCACATGTTATTATTTTATTAATTTATCCTGAGGCGAGGATGGCCTAGATGGCGAGGATAAAATGTAAGTTGTATTATAAATAATTAAATAAGTAAATTAATTTTAAAGATGTCAAAAATAGAACAAATTATAATTATAAATAGCACTATGCTCGAAAACAGTCGTGAGCCAAATGATATACTACATACTACCTGTTTCTGAATTGAGAATTTATCAAAATAAATTTCATATAAATATGAAAACAATAGTTGCGTAGTTACGTCACAATTCTCTATTTAGAAACCGGCGGTAAGATGCCAAGGCCAAAAAAGTTAATCTACTGTAAAAACACTAAAGTTGGCAACACTAAACTACTATCATTATTTGCAAATGGCGAAACGAAACGCACTGGGATTTACTTTTGTACAAAAAATAATGCGGTAATTAAATAGTTTACCTAGATATATGCTGTAATTTTGTAAAAAATATAAAAATATCATTCCATGGTTTTACGCATAACAAATAGGATTAAATAAGAGAAAAAAAATCAACTATTGTTTACTTCCCGGAACTCAGCTGTAGAATAAAACGCAACATAACTGAGGCGGGAAACGAAGTTTTTTGAAACGCATTTAGATACTAGGTAGGTACCTAGGTACGCATGTTATACGTATTGTATTAGTAGTAAAAAACAAACCGGCCGAGTGCGAGTCGGACTGGCGCACGAAGGGTTTCCCTACCATTATCTATACAACATTAGACAAAAATCGGATTTGAGAACAGCGTTATCTATAGAAACCAACAAGCGATTAACATATCGCACCTTCGGTAGTACAAGGGCACAACTTACAAAAAATGGTAAAATGAGTTAAGTATGCAGAAATGCCTTGAAAACATTCCTCTATCTAGTGGGATACAGACTTCCTTAAATTCATTTAAAAAGTGACTTTTTAACTGAATCTGATGGGAGTCTTTATCCCACCAGATAGAGGAGTGTTTTAGGGCATTTCTGCATACTTAACTCATTTTACCGTTTTTTGTAATTCGTGCCCTTGTACTACCGAAGGTGCGATATAATGAAGCGAAGCTGATGAAACGGTAAAGGAGGCGGGCGGGAACAATGCGGCGGCGCGGATTCATCTCACGAAGCTCCAGGGAACGGAGGTGAAGCAGGCATTGACGCGACTCAAGCCGAAACGCTCGGCAGGGCCGGACGGCATCCCAGCCTTCCTCATAAGAGACTGCCGTATGGTACTCACCGAGCCGCTGCTTCACATTTACAACGTCTATTTAGAGAACTCGGTTTTTCTGGAACGGTGGAAAACAACCAAGGTTGTTCCAGTTCCTAAATGTGCTGCCGGGTCTAGTGTGGAGGGGTATAGACCAGTAGCGATTTTGTCCACACTCGCAAAGGTGGACAAAATCGCTACTGGTGATGATAGTATCATCATCATCATCAACCCATTATGTCCCCACCGAAGGGCACGAGTCTCTTCCCTGAGGAAGGTATAGGCCATACTCCACCACGGGGGCCAAGTCCGGATTGGTGGAGGCTTGTAGACTAGTGGCTCGTCTACTGTCAGAAGTTGTCAAGCCGCCCTAAGGCCTCTGACTTGGCTTAACGACTGCCATCTATCGACGGCAGCCGGCACCAACAGCTTAACGTGCCTTGCGAAGCACGGAACCGCTCGGAAAAATGCCACTAGCGTTAGGCATAGACGGCAACCCATCCATGCACTGAACGCGCCCTGTGTTGCTTAACCTTCGTGATCGTTTAAGATCACTCAGGCAGCCGGGGCTACGAGCGATTTCCATAGTATAAGAGGACCTTATCTCATCACATAAGTAGATATGTACTATTTGACCGCAGCAAATATCAGGAGGTACCTAACTATTTTTGTTAGACCTTATAGAAAAATACTAATAGCATATCAAATTAACTTATCCTTTGTTTTGGTGCGCATTTAGTAGTTTTTATACATATAAAAAAAAGAAATCAGTTTTTTTTTTTGGTTTCCGGTTAAGTACTTTTGTGAAACAGTGCGCCCAACAAAAGAAATCTAACTTAGCTTGTTGGATTGACCAGATGGTGAGAACTGAATGAATAGACATTGAACTGGTTTGCGAAAATTGGTGTTTTGGTGTTAAAATCGTTTTTATTGTTATGGCTTTCGAATAAGCAAACTTACACACACACTCACAAAATTAGACGTAGATATCTATGCTATTTTACACTTAATGTAACATTTATTAAGCTATTTTGTAACTCTAAAAATTGGCTAATTAAAGATATTTTTATTATATAGTTAACATGGGTAGGTACTTATTATATATATATTCAATATTATTCTTCCTGCAATCCACTCCATCCAAATGTTGTCTGGAAGAGATCGCTCTAAGCGATAAGACCGCCAATTGTATACCACTACTTAGATATAAGAAACTATTTGTCATAATATCTTTCATCTGGGTGTGCAATAAAGTGTTCTCTATCTAGCTATCTACTTTTCAAACACCACTCAAAGTCCACTTAGAAAGAGCATTGATTGATTGTTAATTATAATGGCAGAATCGATGCAGGAATTCAGTGGAATGGTCCACAATACTGCCTCCTGAATCATGGCATGCATTTGGACAAGACTAAGTTTATATTCTTTTCGTTGCACTAACCCGTGCTGCGGACAATTTGAAAAACCTATTTAGGTGCTAAAACTTCCACCCATGCCGGGACTTGAACCCGCGACCTCTGGCTAACTTAATACAGAGAAGTTTGTAAAAAGGTTCGAAATTTCGCCGATGCCTGCACTTGTCCATTAGCTCAGTTGGAAGAGCGTTGGCACCACAGAACATGTGGCTGGCACGGTTAGCCAGAGGTCGCGGGTTCAAGTCCCGGCATGGGTGGAATTTTAGCCTCTAGATAAGTTTTTAAGACTAAGGTTACCTATGTTCAATGATAGAATCATGCTGGAGCCGATCTTCGTCGGTGAGGTGGCCCTCGAATCTGTCCGAGAATATGCCTACTTAGAGCAGACTTTCAACCAGTGTGTTCTGCCCATCCTCACGTATGGGGGCGAAACATGGACGCTCACGAAGCAGAATATGAGAATATGCACCGGGTCAAAGTGGCACGAAGAGCTATGGAGCGAGCCATGCTGTCTGCGACTAGTAGATAGAGTACCAAATGCCGTCATCCGACGTCGGACGAAGGTTGATGATATTGGTGACCGAATCTCGAGTCTGAAGTGGCCATGGTCGGGACACCTGGCGAGGCGGGAAGGCGGCAGGTGGACCAGGGCAGCAGCGGAGTGGCGGCGGAGAACCGGCGGTCAGTCGGTAGACCAGCAGCCCGATGGTCGGACGATGTAGTCAGGTCGGCAGGGGGGCCGTGGACGCGGATGGCGAGGGACCGCCCTAGTAGCATTTTTGATCGGCCACAATTGGCCAACGGTAGGGTTATTGATGGGATATGGTTAGTTAAATCGCCCACATGGAATTTGTATTGGCCCCACGAAGATCAATAACGCTATTATGCCGAGCTGATTCCCAACAGTGGGCCTTGATGCTTTTTTGCTACGGTTGGCCGAACAACGTTGGAACAACTACAGTAAATAAAGATTGGCCCAACAGAAATTTGAGACAACTGGCCAACGGTAGGAACATTGTTAAAATATGGTTAGTTAAATCACTCACATGCAACTTGTATTGGCCCAACAAAGACTCAATATCGGTTATTATGCCGAATGATTACCAACATTGGGCCTCTCTCGAGTGCGAGGGGGTTGCAGAGGGTGCAGGGGAGGGGTGGTCGCCGCGCGCGCCACTAGGGCGTCCGCCATTTTGTGTGAATCATTTTATTTCGAGTTCGACGTGGTGCGGCAAGAAAAATATAAAATCTTAAAAGCTTGTGAGCGAGTGAAGTGAAATGTCAAGTTTTCGTGATTCTCACTCATGTATTATAAGGTGCTGGAGTTTGAAGACAATGCCAAAGGAAAGCTGGTTTATGCTACGTAAAAAAGAATGCCTGTGGCCGCCATATAAAACATAGAGTACAAATATTTGGTGTCGCAAGACTTGCCCGACGAAAACTGGGCCATGTATGCTGTTGAGCATAATATGTATGAAACTGGTAAGTCGGCTTTGATCATTTGTAGTTTATAATATACCTAGGTACTACCTAATTGGCACTTCCTAACCTCTTTGCACGCCTACTAATCTTTCTTTCACCTCCTGCCGTCGACTGGAAGAAAATGCTTGTGCATTAAGTCTGCCGTATTGTACATTAGGCTAGTGCAATAAAAGTATTAAATAACAATAATAATCCGATTTGAAAGACAAAGGTACCTAGTTGTTCTAACGGTTTTACATACTAACCTTTTGTACAATTACATTCTGACCTTTTGTATGCCGGTTTGTTCGTGAACCCAAACTAGCACTAATGGCTTTTTAGTCAAATACTATTTTATAATAGTTTAAAACATTCATTTTCAGATGATTTAAAATCAGCGAGGGAAAAGTGCAAAAAAGCAGAAAGTGAGTCTAACCTAGTCTCAGAAAACAGTGTTATAGTATTTCAAGGCAAAAAGTACGCTTTCCGAGTGAGTTGTATTGTAGCTAATGCACCAACAAGAGCTTTTTTTTAATGTATAAAATCGCACAACTCTCTATATGGCTGCGAGAAATGTACACAAGAAGGAATTTACATTGGTAGAACAACATGGCAAAATACTTCAAATTCAAATCTTAGAGCTGATGATTATTTTCACAAACAACTATATGAAGATCGCCAATTAACTAAAACTATTCTAACAGAAATTAATATTGGGTTAGTTACAGAAGTCCTTCTGGATTACATGCACGGTAAAAAAATCGTCAACGCCGACAATAATAAAGGAGAAAAATACTAATAACTAAAATAGTTTTAGATGACGGTTGCAATATTAGTATTAATTCCTGTTTCAATACCAAAGATGGAGATATTTTAAGAGTAAAAGCTATCAAAAAGATTGAGAATAGTAATTATTTCTCATTAGATTGATTATTTTTTTAATAAGACTTTTACAAAAGAACTGGATGGAGACGAGAAGTGTAATGACCAATGCTCACGTGTTTCATACGACGTTTTTCAACACACTTGCGAGGAAAAGTAAATAAAAGTTCACATTTATTTAAACTTAACAAACAGAAACCCATTTAAAAGATGGCGGCCGTAATTTTATTTTTTCGCGCGCTCAGCGCTGCATGTGCGCGCAAGTCTGAGATAAGGGCACCGGCAAAGTAGCTAATCAGCCACATATTTATAAATTTTGAAATTGGGTATTTATAAGTAAAAATACACCGTCAAAATATAAATACCAACAAGCTAACAAGCAGTTTCATGAAATTCTTTAATTATTTATCACATTTTGAATTTAATTTTATATTTACGCAAATAACTACTTAGCTGTTTTCGAAACATTAATACTTCTTGCTAATATTTAAAAAGATATGTAATGAAAAGGCACTAGTGCGATAATGTAATGTAAAAGGCACGGCATGGGTAATATTCTGCATTATCAGTGTAAATACGCTGTAATAAGACCTACTTTACGAGCAGGTGTGTTGAAAAAAATGTTTTCTATTACCTAATTTTTATGATAACGATCTTGTGTGCATTCCATATGAACAGAAACTTGCGCCATTGAATAATTTTATATATTATTAGACACATAAGATGTAATTACAGCCTAATTTTAATAAATTTTTATTGAGTATAAGGCTCAATAAACAATGTTTTTAATTTCTTTATTGTAATTCTCTCACTCTCACATACATACGTATGTTTATTATTTGAAAGTGTGCTTAATGTAATATTTTAAATCAATGAAGCATTGTGACAAAATGTGATAGTGATTGAAAACAGAGAGTTTTATATTACCCATATGATCCTACTGGATATGTACTATAGGGGAAAATTCGGCAGATCCACTTTTCGCTCTTATTATGATTGTGATAAGAGCGAAAAGTGGATCTGCAGATTTTTCCCCCATTGTACCTAACCAGCATCCCAACAACGTTGGTTAAATGTATCATTCCTATACAAAGGCCCTACGAGAAATACATTACGTGGCCCTTTGTAGGATTCCTATACAAAGGTCCTACGGAGAAATACATTATGTGGCCAACTGTAGAATTTCTATACAAAGGCCCTACAGAGAAATACATTATGTGGCCCTCTGTAGGAGTTTTCACATCGGCCCTCCGTTGTCGGCCCTTCAGCAAAACATGCGGCCAAATCTAACCGTTGTCCAACCAAAGTCATGTATGTGGCCCAACCAAATGCCTACCAAAAATGCTACTAGGGCGCGAAAGATGGCGTGATGGGGAAAAGGCCTATACCCAGCAGTGGGCAGAGGTGGGCTGATGATGATGATGGGAGCAGCAACTGGGAGAAAGAGGCCGCGAGAAGGATCCAAGTAGGCTGGGCTCTGCCCTCGTTTTCTCCTTGGCTGTTCCCCAGAGCCTGGAGACAAGAGTCTTCAACCAGTACGTTCTGCTAGTTACCTAGTTACCTATAACCTATGGTGCTAAAACGTGGACGCCGACGGTAGAACTAGTCTACCGATTCAAAGTCACTCAGCAAACTATGGAACGGGCTATGCTCGGAGTACCTTTGATAGATCACATGATCAATTTCTCAAAGAACTTGACATAGCTTATACAAATATCCAGGTGAAGTGGGAGTTGTTCAGGTATTAAGTGAGCAGATTTATTACAATTGTTTACCCCCCCCCCCCCCCTTACTCCTCGACGTTGGTATAATATGCATTTTTCTTTTAATGTAAGGACTTCAACGCACATAATATTTATAACTTTAATTTGTCTATTTGAAACATCTCTTTGTAGAAAATCCGAAAAAGTAAAAAATGTAATCATCATCCAGACCCGTCGACCCTCCATGTCATAAAAAATAAGCTTCGGAGCCACTTAACAGAATCGAGGACCAGTGGTGTCTAATCGCAACTTAAACACGACCTTATATTAATAGCAGTAGTGGAGGTTATAGTTTGAGCCATCTACAACTCAACATTGGGCTGCTCGGACCGTCTCTTTATGTCGATAAGCGACCCCACGTTGATGGCAGCAGAGATGAGAATGCAACCGACGGTGGCGCCTCCCAGGACGTATTGGAAGCGCCAGTTGTGAATGTGGCAGAATCCTCGGTCGGCAAATGCGCAGGTCCAATCTGGAGGAAATAAAAATGAGGTTAAGGTCATGGCACATTATACCGGCACCACCGCGACTCAGCTGCAGCACCTAGAATTCAACCTAGTCGTCAGCACACTAACCACGCGTCGCCCGCGAGGTGAAAGCTCGCCGTATGCAGGGTGCAAGCTTGCTGCCACCGCAAATATATAATTTATTCGATTATTGATATTATAATAAAATAAATTATACATTTCGTTCCGTTCCGTGTGGTGCTGGATTAAGAATAGCGTCTCTCCATTTCCTTCCGTGGATGTCGTAGAAGGCGACTAAGGAAATCAATTACCAGGAGACGGGCAGCAGCGTCTTCCTGAGATTCCTAAGTAACTGTAACTAAGTATAGGAAAACTTTCTTATTTTATTATCTATCTAAAACGAAGGTCATGTCGAACGCCCACCCCAATAACATTGGGGAGCTCGACTCTCGAAGTTGTAGACGAATACGTCTACTTAGGACAAACAGTCCAACTAGGCCGGTCCAACTTCGTGAAAGAGGTCAATAGTCGAATCCAACCCGGCTGGGCAGCATTCGGGAAACTTAGAAAAGTCTTTCGAAAAGAGGTATATTACCTCAATCGAATCGGTGATGAATTATGGCACTGAAACGTGGTCTCTCACTATGGGCCTCATAAGAAGGCTCAAGGTCACGCAACGAGCTATGGAAAGGGCTATGCTCGGAATTTCTCAACGAGATCGAATCAGAAATGATGAGATCCGTAGACGAACGAAAGGCGTCGACATAGCCCAGCGGATTAGTAAGTTGAAGTGGCAGTGGGCGGGGCACATAGCACGCAGAACTGATGGCCGATGGGGCCGAAATGTTCTCGAATGGAGACCACATATCGGCAAGCGCAGCGTAGGACGACCAGCCACAAGATGGACAGAGGACCTCATCCAAGTGGCAGGAAGGCGCTGGATGCAGGCCGCTTCCAACCGGTCTTTTTGGAAATCCATGGAGGAGGACTATGTCCAGCAGTGGACTTCTTGTGGCTGAATGATGATAATGATGATGATGATGATCTATCAAACCCTCAGACCACATTAATTAAAAGTATACTTACTCATTTTATTACAATCACTAAAAATGTTAAATTGTGCGAGCGAGACAACATGCTCCACGTATGAACAGTCTTAAGGCCGTTGTTACGTTTGGCAGCAGTCTCGCTCGCACAATGAGTCTTTACAAGATTTTTAAAAACCGGCCAAGTGCGAGTATGCTGTCTCGCTCGCAAAATTTAATCATTTTAGTGATTGTAATAAAATTATAGGTATACATTCGATAAATGTGTTTCTTATGCTGTACTAAGTTTTTGATTGAGGGAATTTGATTCCAAAATTAATAATTCGGGCAAACTTTTCTTTATTAAAAACTACGTATAGGAAAACATAAATATTTTTAAAATTTTCATTATTTGATTATGCATGAAACCCTCAGACATTTATCAACAGTCTAGGTACTCATATTATTCAATTGTACTGTACTATATTATTGTTTAATTCTCGTATGTAATATCTGGTGTACATACAATAAAGAATATTGTATCTATCTATTATTACAATACTAGCCGTTGCCAGCGACTTCGTTCGCGTGGTAATTTTGATGTGAGTTTTTCCGGAATAAAAAAATAGCCTATGTGCTAATCCAGACTATAATCTATGTCTGTGCAAAATTTCATCCGGATCCGTTCAGCCGTTTTTGCGTGAAAGAGTAACAACCATCCATCCATACATACATCCATAACTTTCGCGTTTATAATATTAGTAAGGATTTAAGAAAAAAATTGTGCGAACGATACATCACGCTCCACGTAAGAACAGCATTAAGGCACTTACGGCTGATCCACGTAAACAGCAGATGCCCTGCCACGAAGGCCAGCAGCGCCACTGCAGAGCTGGTGACCCCCAGCGCCAAGGACTTGTCTCTCGCGTCCACTGAGCGCAGGACTAGCATGCAGTGCAGGAGAATCGACATCACTGGAAGGGAGACGTGCGTAGTGTGAATGGGGTTTACCGGAGCAGGAGACGGGACAACGGGAAGACGGAGTTTTGTCAAATTTTTGGAGTTTTAGTGTGAATTTTCTTTTCCAAAAAAAATTTTAAATAAAAAATAAAAAGCGACTTCGAAACACTACAGCACTAAAAAGTTAGAAATAATTTAAATAATTAGAAGTATTTATACATAGGTAGGTATTGTAGAAGTATTATTTGGAGTCGGTGCCCAAAATATATGTGCTGGTCATGAAACCACCGAAACCACTGAAGGGCACCGACTACAAGTTATACTTCTACAATACCTACATACTTCTAATTATTTAAATTATTTCTGACTTTTTAGTGCTGTAGTGTTTCGAAGTCGCTTTTTATTTTTTATTTAAAATTTTCTATTTTTCAATTTTTAGTAGGGGAGCGGGAGAAAAATAAACATGTCCCTTATAACCATAATGTACCCTACTTAATTTGTTGCTTTAAAATTTAATGTTCTAAATTTCCATCTCCGAAAGTCTTCACCAGAACATCACCAAGTTAACTTGGGACTACTTTTACGCTATTTTATGAAATATATGGATATTACTGGAGGATGGGCCCCATTAGGGCTTATTTATTGCTGTCCATCCATTGAAGAGTTCCGTTCCCCATCTCTGAAAGTCTTCATCAGATATTCACCAAATTAAAATGGGACCAATGGGACGTTATATCTGTTCGAACAAAAAAATAATTGTCGAAATCGGTTAAGATTTGATTGAGTTATAGAGGAACATAGCCAAAAAAAACGCGTCGATTTGATAACCTCCTCCTTTTTTGAAGTCTGTTAAGACTGGTAGGTCTTATTTATATAATAAAATAAAGAGTTTAAGCCGGTTTATAACAGGAAATCCGCCGCATTAACCCCCCGTATTGAGAGTGTTTTAGTAGAATCGAGTTTTTTTAAATAAGGCCGCAATTTTTATTAAATGGTTCATTAAGTAGCAATGTATGGGATACTTTGAATAAATAAAAAAATATATATTTTCAATTTGAATTTGACGGATGGTGGAGGAAGGCGGTCACGGAGAGGCCGAGAACTGGCTCATTTAGCGGGTGAGCCGAAAGTTATAAGTTAAGCTAGGTGTCCATTTCAAAATCTAGATCATTTTGGAGAAAAAATTAAACAAAAACCTCCAAACGTGTCCAAACTAACGGCCTTGTTTATAAAAACACGATTGCCCTAAAGCACTCCTAAGAGGCAGAAGAGGTTTATTTAATCTGTGGTTACGATTTTTCCTTGTAAAATCTCCACCACAGACTATTATAATCGGCGTTTTAAGGAATCGTATTTTTTTTATAAATAAGATAGTCTTTTCAATCGACCAATCGATAGATCGACAGTAAAGCCTGCTTTTCACGATCTTAAGGCTGGTTTACATTTGCTAAATTTCCGTGCTATTTAAGCATTGATTTTTAAGCATGCTAAATAAAAGAGTGCTAAAAAAAGACGCCGATTTACATTTGCTATTCTTTTTTCATCATAAAAGATAGAAAATGCGAAGAAAGCACTCGCATTGCAAGTCGAAAATATGGAATCTCTAATAATTTTGCAAGCTGTTGAAATAATATCACAGTTATTGGCTGAACGCCTGAAAAACAGGATACTTAACAGATTAAAGTTTTTTCAATTTCTGCATACGCATTGTCTCTTAGAATTTTGTTTTTGTAGCTTTCACTGTAGGAATCCCACAGGCACTCATGTTTTTCATATTCGTTTATTAGTTTAATTGTTAAATCGCGTGTCCATTTTACTTGCGACGCCATTTTTGTTGCTTTTTAAAGCACAGATCATGGATAAAAAATCTGACCATCAGTCAGATTTTTTTGCCTGCTAAAAAGGAAAGCGTATTTACATTTGCTAAATGCATGCTTTTTTAGTATGGTCTAAAAAAGCGTGCTAAAAAAGTATAAAAAAATAGCAAATGTAAACCAGCCATTAGTTCGCTCGAACCTAAAATTACTAATGCCCGGTTCCTATATTCAAGAACGACTCGTTTTGCTTAGGTACGGATGGTTAAAATGTCTGCTCAAGTATTCCTCTTACAAACGGTTTCGAATAACGTACTGTACGATAAATGTACGGAGATGACAATTTGTAAAGTTCCTAACAATTTTTTAAACATTAACCAGCTATTCAAGTTACGGGACGCTTGTTAAGCACAAGTTACCGGTTACCAATAACGATTCGTTAAATATAGGAACCGGGCATAAGTAGATGCTATTTGTATCGTGTAAGCCATCACCGGCGAACACCATACGAGTAGCATCCTTGTCGAATCTTTAGTGTGTTCGGCTGACTCGGACGTCCGAGCGCACTAAGATAGTGAAAACAATTTTTGGTTGATTGTTCGTCCGAATCGTCCGTCACTTATGTAGGTTCTGGAATACCAGCGTCATAGGTTGTCAACCGGGAACCTGTGACATTTGCTGAGTCAAGAACCTTTACCATGGCACACAGCGTCTCCACCATATCACTTCACCACTACTGTGTGATTGTTTAAAATTAGATTCTTATTACTTTTTACTTTAAGCGTGTTTCCTGGCTTCGCGTTTTATTATTTGTAAGATTCTATGTGTGTTGTGGTATCTGAATAAACATTTTTTAAATTTCAATTTCAAAACGCGGCTCTAACTAAACCGACACTTACCCGACACAGTGAGGAACGCGACGAAGAGCACCTGGTGCAGGGAGTAGACACCGTAACACGAGGAGCCGTTGCAGACGCCTTCGAAGGCCTCGCCCGGGGGCGCTGAGGAATTCGCGCTTCGGCATGACGTCAGCATGCTGGCGGAGCAGACATTACCCCTTCTTACCCACGGTCCACCTCCTGAGACCACCTGGGTGACCCCTGGGATTTTTTTTTACAATGGACCACCTTTGTTCACCTGGGTGTTCCTTGGGAAATATTACTTTTCCACCGTACACCTTGATATCGAAATTTTCTAAAGGCCGAGGTGAACTGTCACCAATAAAAAATTAAGAGCCGTTTAATGTTTTATGGGAGAGGTGAACCGTTGTAAAAAATTAAATCCCACGCTTCCCAGGTGGTCTCGGGAGGTGGACAATGGGTAAGAATGGGACATTATGAACTGCCTATTTGTGGATGTCTGTTATTGACCTTGTGAACTGTTTCTATATAATTGTTATTGTCGGAGACATGGATACCTGAAGTGCGGGGGGCCCTAAGTACTGATTGGCTAAAGCCCCACGCACCGCCGCGGCCGCCGCCTGCGCCGCGGGCGGCACCGCGTCAACGCCAAGGGGACCGGAGCTTTCTTCTCGCTTGGACTACGGTTCGATTAGGTCGTTGCACTTACAACATTTATTTTTATTTATTATCTCGAATTATACATCTTTGTACCAGTAAATATACAGTCCACTCATCTGAATTCCTGTTAGGCTAGGACCCTAACAGTGATCAAATTATTTGTTTTCGCTGTTGATATCCTTGGACCGGATTTTTCAATAGTCAGAAAAAACTTCAGACTGATGTCACTGTCTTGTCGTATGATTTATTTTTATGTCGCATGCAATTTATTCTCCAGTTAGGTTTTATCAGACTCTTGAAAAATTGGCCCTAAATAAAATAAATAAATAAATTATTAGGGTTCCGTACCCAAAGGGTAATAAGTACTAAGGGTACTATTACTAAGACTCGGCTGTCCATCCGTCCGTCCGTCCGCCCGTCCGTCTGTCACCAGACTGTATCTCATGAACCGTCATAGCTAGGCAGTTGAAATTTTCACAGATGATGTATTTCTGTTGCCGCTATAACAACAAATACTAAAAACAGAATAAAATAAATAAATCTAATGTTGTATAGATAATGGTAAGGAACCCGTCGTGCGCGAGTCCAACTCGCACTTGGCCGGTTTTTATATAATATTAGGGGTTAAAGTATGAAATTGCCGTTTTATTGCAATAGGTTCTTTGAATTGACATAGAATCTTCATGGTTTGAGGTTTTCGAATGAAACTTTTTTCAAATGGTTTCTATAATGTTCTTTTTTTTTAAAATGTGAAACATTTGAATATCGACTTTCAATTGTTTTTGTTATTCAATTTAGACAAGAAAGATGGATACTGCGAAAATTCGAGTGATTTTTGAATACGAGTTCCGACGCGGAACTAACGCGGCAGAAACAGCCCGCAATATCAATGCTGCGTTTGGAGAGGGGTCTACTAATGAACGCACCGTGCGATTTTGGTTTAAACGCTTTCGTGATGGAAATTTCGACTTAAAGAACGAGCCACGAGGAAGACCGCCCACACAGGTGAATAACGATGAATTAAGAGAGATAGTGGAAGCCGACCCTAGTCAAACTACCCAGGAATTAGCGGCATGGTTTAACGTTACCTTACCCACAATATTGACTCACTTGCGTCAAATCAATAAAATAAAAAAATACGAAAAATGGGTGCCTCATGATTTGACTGATCTGCAGAAAGAAACGCGTGCTGAAACTTGTGTTGCCTTGTTGAACCGGTACAGAAATGAAGGAATATTGGATCGAATTGTAACATGTGATGAAAAGTGGATTCTTTATGATAACCGGAAAAGAAAAATGCAATGGCTGACCCCAGGTCAAATGCCACAACAGTATTCAAAAATCACTCGAATTTTCGCAGTATCCATCTTTCTTGTCTAAATTGAATAACAAAAACAATTGAAAGTCGATATTTAAATGTTTCACATTTTTTAAAAAAAGAACATCATAGAAACCATTTGAAAAAAGTTTCATTCGAAAACCTCAAACCATGAAGATTCTATGTCAATTCAAAGAACCTATTGCAATAAAACGGCAATTTCATACTTTAACCCCTAATACATTATGTTATTTCACTCAGGCAAAGACCAGGGTTTGCCACTTCCCACAAACCTGACCAACCGCAATCAAATCAAATCAAAATTTTTTATTCAAAGTAGCACAGAAACTGCGACTTAATGAACGTTACAAGTTAAACTAGGTGTCGATTTCAAAATTTAGATCATTTTGGAGAAAAAATGGTCAAAAAAACTCCGAACTTAGTCTTTTCAAGTCCTTAGTTAACAGAGTTTTTATAAATATTCTAAAACCTGGAACTCATGCATTGAACTGGCTTTAATTCCAGACATCACTGTCATCTAAATAATCTAGCTTTTTTGGCACAAAGTGTGCTTTATACATATTTGAACCGCGTTTCTGGCAAGCTTATTATATCCTCAGGAATCTTATTGTAGAAACGTATACAATTCCCCATAAAGGATGTATTAACCTTTGCCAGCCTAAATTTTTGGAACGAAAGTTATGTCTATTTCTAGATAGTATTACATTGTGTTGGCTACCTACAGTTTTAAAGTCACTGATATTTTTCCTAACGTACATAATATTTTCATAGATATACTGACTAGCAACTGTTAGGATATTAGTTTCTTAAATGAAATCTCTTAACGAATCTCTACTGCCTAGCTTATATATGAATCTGATCGTTCTCTTCTGCAGAACCAAGATGGTCTCAATGTCTGCTGCCCGACCCCACAGTAGTATACCATAGGACATAATACTATGGAAGTAACTAAAATAAACAAGCCTAGCAGTTGCGACATCAGTTAGTTCCCGGATTCTTTTAACTGCATATGCTGCACTCACCTCTTTCGTTAAATCAACATTCATTAGTCGTTGCATGCGCGCACGCCGGTTTCGGGTGCGTTTATGTCTTATAACATTACTTATAATGTTTCCAGAATATTTAACTCTAAGCAAGTCAGTTTCGAATTTATAAAAAGTTCTTATCAGTGTACTGTTAGAGTCGACAGTACATACACTTAGATTTTAATTGCAAAATCGCCCGTAACGTAACTAGGTTTTACCTACACTACTGTTGTAACATTCTACTTATGTTTTCAATACTTGACTTATAATTACTACTGTTGTAGCGCAGACAACAAAACACTCAATTTAAGCAATTTCACATGATGGTATAATATTCACATCGATATCGTAAAATCTCATTATAACATCAATAAAACGCGACCAACTTGATTGCAGGGCCAATCAGGTTGGTCGCGTTTTATTGAAGCGCGCAGCTGCGCTCTCATTGGTTAAATTTTAATGGCGGCAAAATCACTGTGATTATACACGTACGCGTGAATTTAATTTTTAATTGCATTAGTGAAGATAAAGTAGTGTATGCAACTGCATATAACACGGGTATTAAGACACTCGTTACTATTATGAAACTCGCTGCGCTCGTTTCATAAACTCACACTCGTGTTTTAATACCCTTCATTATATGACAGTTGCATAAACTACTATTACCTACACTACTGTGCACGGGATTCTACGGTGATGAAGATTGATATTGGCAATTCATTCACTCATTCATTCATTCACTCACTCACTCACTCACTCATTTATTTTCCAGCAAGCGTTTGACTAGTGCTGGGCATCGTAAGATAACTCACTTGGTGCCGTGGAAGTCGACTCTTCGCTCGCAGCCAGCGTGGCACGGCGAGAAGTAGGTCGTCTTATCGGCCATCGAACACACCGGGAACATACTGTTGTAGCTTTTCGCGCACCTGCGCACAGCAACAGCAACAACAAACTAAAGATGTGCGCCAAGTTTATTGTGTTGAAACTTGAAACGTCTATTTTAAAGTATGTTTATACTTTAAAACTTAAACTTGCATTAAAATTAACAGTTGGGGACCGACCGAGCCCCGGTATCAGGAGGCTTGACACGTGTAAAATTAAGTAACATATAACGGAGTGACGGCCGTGAACCGGACAACAGCGATGGTTGGACGATGTGGTCAGAGGTGCGACCACGTAAGTCCTACGCTGTATAGAGTGGTCTGATTTTTTCTACTCCGAACTGTCAAACATTATATTTATTTACTGTATTTTGACAGTTTGGAGTCGTCTAAATGCCTAACCCGATAGAGTGGAAAGTTACGTGATGCAAGGGCAGGTCGGCAGAGGGTCTGTGGATGCGAATGGGGAGACCGCGACAAATGGCATGATGGGGAAACGATCACCTGTGCCCTCCTCAAAGCCCACTTCTGCCCTCCAGCAGAGGGCAGAGGTGGGCTGATGATGATGAAGCATATGTATACAAATTTTATTTTTTAAACAAAGTGCTGTCAGTTAGACATTCAAGCCTTATTCTATAGCGGAAAACGTCTACTTTGAGGCTGTTTATAATTTTTTAGCGACCATAATTATTTTGTGTGCAGATGTGCAGGCTTTTTATTATAGCGATGTTTTTTCTAAAATTGGGGTTTGTAGCGTCCTGTAGGTATCTACTATCGCAACGGGTAATTATATTGCTCGTGACATCGTCAATACTTTATCATCAGCCACCCAACGCCCACTGCAGGACACAGGCCTCCTCCGTGGTTTAACCATAACTATGAGGGGTTTTGCCATAATCGCCACGCTTGGCAGGCGGGTTGGCGATCGCAGTATGCGGTTGGAATTTCAGGAAGATGCTGCTGCTCGTCTTCTGGTAATTTATTTCCTTAGTCACCTTCTAGGACATCCACGGAAGGAAATTGAGTGACGCTATTCTTAATCTGGCGCCACACGGATGATGACGCCCACGCCACAAGCGTGGCGATTATGGAAAAACCCCTTATGGTTATGAAAACCACGAAAGAGGCCTATGTCCTGCAGTGGGCGTCAAATGACTGATGATAATGATGATGAGATTAATAGGAGAGCTAAAGGGAAAGCATTTGCCCAGCAGTGGGACAAAATGGAGCCTACACAAAAAAAACAGGTACTTCAATAAACAATAAACTTTGCAAAACAGTGTTTTTCTTCCTGGAGGACGTTTTATGGTAGTTACCTACCATGAAACGATAGACCTTTGCTTTGACAGTTAATTCAATTTGAGTGGGAAACTTGCTCGAGTGGAGGAAATCCACGACGATTTATAACACCGTTTTTCTTAGTCGATCAAGAGTAGAGTCAGAGGAAGCTTTGAAGCGTAATGGAATCGGTGTATCTTCAAAGCAATTATCCAAGGTGCATACATATAGATAAGATAAGAATATAAAGAGTACATTAAGAAAAAACAAACATAAAATACTTACAAAGATACAGTACAATCGGCGGCCTTATTGCTTATATAAATTTCTTCCAGACAACTCACGATGGAGAGTTGTTGAAGTAAAAGTGAGACGGGTAGTCGGTGCAAATGTAATAACAATAGGTATATGGTATGAAGAACGAATAGCCTCACCCGCAACCATAACTGAGACTCGGTTGCTGGTAGACCAGGTCGGTCTGGGCCAGGCCCTGGAGCCTAGGGCTGCTGCATCTGAGCAGCGTCAGGACGACAACGGCTACCGTCGCGATGGCCGCCAGGCAGGCCGTCTTCTTGACGGCTGTCAGCTTGTCGAACTCAAGTGCGGTGGGCGCCGCGAGCTGATAGCCCAACACCTGGAAATAATTAAGTTGTTTTTATATCATTTTATTAGGGTTCCGTGCCCGAAGGGTGCCAAACGGCACCCTATTACTAAGACCACTGTCCGTCTGCCTGTCTGGCTGTCGGTCACCAGGCTGTATCTCATGAACAGTGATAGCTAGACAGTTGAAATTTTCACAGATTATGTATTTCTGTTGCCGCTATAATAACAAATACTAAAAACAGAATAAAATAAATATTTAAGGGCTCCCCTACAACAAACGTTATTTTTTTTCTGTTTTTTGCTCGATGTCAATAAGGGCAGCAGGCAGACGCTTGAAATATTCACAGAATATTTAGTTATACGAGTATATTCGCTTCAAAAATAAATAATTAAATTATAGTACATTATGATACAAGTGTGGTATGTTGGTCATTACACACGAGTCGGTTTTTAAGCCTGAGCCGAAGGCGAAGGCTTAATGGAGACGAGAAGTGTAATGACCAATGCTCACGTGTTCCATACGACGTTTTTCAACACACTTGCGAGGAAAAGTAAATAAAAAAACAACACTAACGAAATGCAATACTGTAAATAAACTTAACAAACAGAAACCCATTTAAAAGATGGCGGCCGTAATTTTATTTTTTCGCGCGCTCAGCGCTGCATGCGCGCGCAAGTCTGAGATAAGGGCACCGGCAAAGTAGCTAATCAGCCACATATTTATAAATTTTGAAATTGGGTATTTATAGGTAAAAAATACACCGTCAAAATATAAATACCAACAAGCTAACAAGCAGTTTCATGAAATTCTTTAATTATTTATCACATTTTGAATTTAATTTTATATTTACGCAAATAACTACTTAGCTGTTTTCGAAACATTAATACTTCTTGCTAATATTTAAAAAGATATGTAATGAAAAGGCACTAGTGCGATAATGTAATGTAAAAGGCACGGCATGGGTAATATTCTGCATTATCAGTGTAAATACGCTGTAATAAGACCTACTTTACGAGCAGGTGTGTTGAAAAAATATTTAAGGGGGGCTCCTATACAACAAACGTGATTTTTTGCCGTTTTTCTCGTGTAATGTTGTATAGATAATAGTACGGAGCCCTTCGTGCGCGAGTTCGACTCGCACTTACTGGTTTTCGATACACGCGGTGGTATAGTGTGAAGGCTTCAGCGCTTGAAATTGCCAATCCGCGGTGGACACGCGTGGTAATTAAGCCCACACGCACTCTCTGAGATAATGCCTGTGCCTTGCAATGGGACGTATATTATAGTAACACCGACACAATTGAATGTCTATTAATTTCAGTCAAATGACGCATTATGCATTATATACTGATTCATTCTACATAATATGTGTAAAACCATCGTCGAAAGGTTCACATGTTAAATTTGCAAGAATATAATTAGGACGTCGGTGTTATTCAGGGTAAGCGAGAGGTAGAACCTCAGAGTCGGCACTCGTCCCGTCTCGTCCCATCCCAACCTGTCCTATCCCATCCCACCGCATCCCATGTATACCATCCCATCCATCTCATCCCACACCATCCTATTCTATTATATTCTGTTCTATTCTTTCGGGGATGCTCCTTGAACCGCTCTGTAGAATGACTCTTACGACTCACAATAATCATCATCAGGATGGGCAACATCCGGATAAAGTCGGCCTGGTTGGCGGCCTGGCTGATGACGAACACCAGCAGATACTTCGCCCGCACTAAGTCTTCGTTGTGGAATGCGAAGCCCCAGACGGCCGCTGCGATGACGCCCGCTGAGATGGCGTGTCGAACCGCCGTCGGGTTATTGAACACGCGGGCCAGGGTTCGGAAAAAGTCTGAAAGGCGGTAGCGATGTGAATTCAGGAGGCTTGATTAAAAAATATGTGAAACTAACTTTTGTTTTTATAGCGAATAAAATTTTTGACTTTGACTATAACATCGCTCCGCTTAATTTGTGTAATTGTGAGCTATGATGTGCTTCATAAATTGTGATTTTAGTTGAAGTAAATCGTCCTATCTGTCTATTTCGTATGCCTATCAATTCATTTCTCGCACCACCTGTGGTTCGCCGGTAGAAAATGTTTGTAGCATTAAGTCCGTCACATTGCCGTTGTATTTTTTACTTTTTTAATAAACGTAATAATAATAATAATAAAAATCTTTGAGAAAAGATGGTTAGCGTGGAGTTTCTCGCTGCTTTCTGTCCTACTGAATCACAGCTCAGAAATTATAACGCTGAGATAAATTTCTGAGCGGTGGTAGCCTAGTGGGTAGAACATTGGACTCGGAAGCGAGAGACCCAGATTCTATTCCCAGTGGGGGCATGTACCTATGACTTTGTTTTCTAAGTTATGTACGTTTGTGAAGTTATAGTAGCAATAACACTCGTTAACGGTGAATGAAAACATCGTGAGGAAACCTGACTGTCTAACCTATTCACGTACCTCAGAGCTTGAAATCGCCAATCCGCGGTGGGCACGTCCTATACACGTCCCACTGTGCCCTACAGTGGGACGTGTATAGGCTGCTTATGTTACAGTGGGACGTATATAGGCTGCTTATGTTATGTATGTAAATTTCTGGAAAAGTGCATTATCCACGCCTGATTCCTAATAGTATAAATTTACCCCTGCCCCCCATTTTCTTCAGCGTCAACTCGTCCTCGCTTGGCGGCACACTTCGTAAGGTCCACAGGATAACACCCTTGATTAGCAGCGGAATCAACAGCCCCAGGACCTGGAGCCACATCCTGGTCCGGATTATGTCGACGATGGCCGCTTTGGATAACACCAGCACAAACACTCGGACGCCAAGGACTATGCCTGGAAGCAGTGATAAGACAACATAAAGATAACATAAAAAGTGTTTATTCTTAACAACCTATTGATAGATAGTATTTTCTGGCGGCGTGATAGAAAAAACTAAGTATATAGGGTGTCTGCCTCGTTGATCTAGGGGTATCACATCTGATTGCCATCCCGGAGGTTGGGGCCTCGATTCCCACTGGAGGCCTCCTTAATTTGTACACATGGCCGTATGTCTCAGTCTGGGTGTATTTCCATGTTACTGATGTCCTTGTCCGGTTACCACATCACAGGGTATCCTTGTTGGGGACCGCGACAAGTCTCTGTATTTTGTGAAAGTAATTTATTTTTTATTTAACAATAGGTTTAAAAAACCATTCCCCAACCTCACACAGAGATATAGATTTAACGTGTTAATTTCACGATATTATACGCGCCCTCTATGCCTTTATTTCGTAAACAAAATAAACATAAAAAACCGGCCAAGTGCGAGTCGGTCCGTATGTCACCAGGCTGTATCTCAGAACCGTGATACTTAGACAGTTGAAATTTTCACAGATGATGTATTTCTGTTGCCGCTATAACAACAAATACTAAAACAGAATTTAATAAATATTTAAGGGGGCCTCCCACTTTGCCGTCTTTTGCTCGATATTAATAACGGCAACAAGCAGAGGCTTGAAATATTCAAATGTCGTATAGATAATGGTAGGGAACCCTTCGTGCGCGCGTCCGTCTCACTCTTGGCCGGTTTCTTTTTCTTTCACCTAAATCCTTGATAGTATTCTTCGAGTCGAAGTCGTCGATGCCCGCCACGCCGTGGGCGATGATGGATACGCGGGCCAGAGCTGACACCAGACCTAGGATCACCACGAAGGCCAGTCGGGTGTAGACCACGGCGTCGGACGAACGCCGCGCTGCCTCGGCGTTGCAGAGGTCTAGAAGGGTGGACGAGAAACTGGTAGGTACACCGTCGTAATAAACAGGGTTTAGTTCTTCTCTCATATCGGCAAGCGCAGCGTAGGACGACCAGCCACAAGATGGACAGATGACCTCATCCAAGTGGCAGGAAGACGCTGGATGCAGGCGGCTTCCAACCGGTCTTTTTGGAAATCCATGGAGGAGGCGTATGTCCAGCAGTGGACTTCTTGTGGCTGAATGATGATGATGAGTTCTTCACTAGAAATATTTTTGTTCATGACGATGGGTACCTACCTTTAACCACTGGAGCATAAGCAGTACTATATGTTCTTAGTAATTGTTACCTCGGCAAGATAGCTTGTAAAAATATGTATGTAAAGGACAATGGGCAAAAATGTATGGCGCTTGTCCCATCGGCGGCCACATCTGTCCTGTATATTTTTCAGTCGACAATTATGTATATATTAAGACTGCAAAAAATTATTTCGGCAACTTGTTTAGATAAAAAGTTATAAAGCGTTGATCATATAAAAGAATCGAATTAATTAAACCGAATGTACGTAAATGATAAAACGTAATGCATATCTAAGTATAAGATAATGATGGATTAAATAAAACTAAAGGTTTATTGGTTATTAAATACATCGATATATTGACAGACACATATACAATGCTCGTATATAATGCTAGTATATAATGCTAGTATTCCTTTAAAAAAGAAAATGATGGGATTCAATTGTCGTCTACAATAACATCGTTTAAAAAAGAGCTGGTAAACGGATCTCTTCCTCTTGGTTTCTCGCCCACCCTAAATACCACACTACACACATAATGTGGGCACAGCAACCAAGAGTGCGTTTACCGCTTAGACAACTGCAATAGTAGTTTTCTATGGCTTCTCTGCCGCTTTTCTCTCTATCTACTATAATGTACGAATAATATATTTTTGACCTAGTATGTCTAGATTGTATTCGACATCTTAGCAGCCAAAGATTTGTTGCTGTGATGCCGTACCTGCCTAGGCCTGTAACATCGGGATCCCTATACGTTCCTATATTATAGAGACCTTGTCGCACATGCTCCGCATAATAGCTGCGGGCTAGCTTCACTTGGTATGTACCAAGTGCAAAAATGGTTAAATCCTCCTCAGTCAGCAAAGGTTTTCCTGTAATGCTATCGAAACTAGCCCGTCTACGATTAAGGTTGTTGGCTAGGACATACTCTGCTAGGTTATTTGGTTGGTTCATTCTTTGGTTTATAACCTCTATAAATTTTTCAGCGTGAACGCTATCTGACAATGGTTCTCTATCAGTATTTTAACTATTTTTTTTTCCCAAACTGTATTTCATAGTACTCATTGAACAATATTTGTTGTCAAAGATCTCCCCTTTCTAATGACACTAGTTTCATTGATGGCCGCTCATGGGCCGCAATGCCCAATGTCCTTTGCTTGTTTTTCCTTTCAATTTATTGTTGGTGGCAATAAATATTTTTTTACTCTGTAAATGTGAAGTCGCGACTTTCCCATTTTAGCGCCGAAAAACGCGTGACTCGTGCCATCATGCTACTCATGCAAAGCCACATTTCATAGAACTACAATTATTGGATTACTATGACAATCCGATGTACGTTGCATAGCCAATTAACCCACAAATTAGGAAGTAGAACTGCACTAGCCGGCTTCGCAATTTATACTTATCGAATTGTCATAATGAGCCCAAAGTCAGGGTGAGCCCATTTTGCAACATCATTATACGTAGATAAGCAGTATTTTAAGATTGTAAATTACGTTCCATTTGACAACCTAATCTCGCTAACTTTTTGGGTGTGACCAAAGATAAATAAGTTGAATAAAAACGAACTAAACAGCATTACAACAACATGTACCGGCTGCTTATCGCATTAGCCCTATCAGTGATCGAAAACTTATTGAAGCAAGCAAAATTTGGAAGTCTAGTGGACACTTTATATAAATTATTATCACCTTGATATGTAATAAAACCCTACATAACTTTCAGTACCTAACATAGTTTAAAATATAAATAAAAAAAAATGTAACTAAGAACTAGTTTGGTATTTAAACCTTTTAATTAATTATGCCGCATATTAATTTGCGGAAATCTGTTATTGGCTTTAAAATTTAGTTACTTTATTAACATTAATACACTTAAGTTAAAATTAAGCTGTTGATTTCCTAAACTTAAAATAAAATAAAAATTTTCGGAACGTTCGTGAATGTGCTAATAAGACCATCTGTAGCTACAACATCCTTAGATCCTATCTTAGAGCAGTATGCGCCAAGTCACTGGATTAAAACTTAGGCCTTTGCATCTACGTAATGAGATGAATTTATACAGCGTCCAGTGGCACCTTCACTCACACTAGATGTGTCGGACGAGTGTCGGACGAGTGTCGGACGCTACAGTGCCTGGGTCATTGTATTTTAGATGGAGTAGCCCGCAGGAAAGACAAGTCTACGTGCGGAGCCAACTAAGCCGCGGGTTTCCTCACGATGTTTTCTTTCACGGTTAGCGTGTGGTATTGCTACTACAAATTCGCAGATGTAGGTACGTAACTTTGAAAATAAACTAAGTCATAGGTACCCACATGCCCGCACTGGCATGTAAATCGCTAATCCGCGGTGGGCACGCGTGGTGATTAAGCCTATACTTTCCCTGAGAGAAGGTCTGTGCCGCTGTGCCCGACAGTGGGACATATATATATATATATATATATATATATATATATATATATATATATATATATATATATATATATATATATATATATATATATATATATATATAGACTGCTTATGATACTTAAAATTCAGTGATTTGCATTACTACGTAATTCGGTTTTGCATATCGATACAAACAATAGAGACTATACTAAATGGTTTAGGCCCAAATTGTTGCAACGCTGACTGCGTTATAAGCTCATGCCGAGTTCACTTGTTAGGGTCTCGTTTTGAGGGGCATAATGCCCGACAGCCGGTTAACCCCTGAACTGCTCTCGCGGAGTGCAACGTATAGGGACGTAATTTATGTAGATGAGAGATTCTCAAAAGGCGTCATCACAGATATTCTTTGGGCGTCATTTTTTATTCATTATAGCCCAGAAAAAACATATTTACCTTTAGCCCATTTCAAGATCGACATTGTTGTGGATAAAAAATGGAAAAAATATCCCCACTTAGTCTTTTCAAACTTTATGGTGGGAGTTAAAAAATTTAGCTGGTTATTATTAGTGGCATTTCGAGTAGGTATATCGTATGTAAGTAGGTACAGTTTACCAAATTCTAACTTTATATTTTTGTGGCAAAGTCTCCCGTAACGTAACGTAGTGTACTGCTGACCGTTAGGTCAAGAGTCAAGCACTAAATTAATAACAAGACAAAACAAAGTGATAAGACCGGTCAGAGACTGCAGACTTTATGTAAATAACTAAGATTTAACTTAGATTTAACTATTAACTAAAACAACAATTATCTGCATGGTGTTAGAAGTTATTGAAATCTCGTATGCCTTCCACTTAATTTCCTGCACCACCTGTGGTTGACTAGTAGAAAATGCTTATAGCATTAAGTCCGCCTCGTTACCAGTGTATTTTTTTACTTATATATAATAAACGTATTGAACGTATTATAAAAGTACTAGAAAAGGATCGTAGGATATTGCGCGAGATTACGAATGATAATGTATGCATGTAATTTCTGAACAAAATTTTCGACTCACCCGCGGTGGTCCAATCCGTGGTCTCAAAGCCCAGGAAGAACAGAGGTAGGGCAGCCACCGCAGCGGCCGACAGCCATGATACCATAGTGCGCACGCGCCGCTCCTGCCCCCACCAGCCGATCAACGGCGCTAGTAGAGTCTCCAGCACAGAGATCATAACGATAATGACGTCTGCGATAAAAAAAAAAAACAATCTTGAAAATACCCCGAAAGAGTAAATCAAGTCGAGGATGACACACACCAACGCGATGGCGGTCCATACATAAATCATTTACGGAACTAGTATGTTGTATGGACCGCCACCGCCACCGCCATCACCACCGCCAACGCCACCGCATTGGTGTCATACGAACAAATGAGGAACAAAGGAGACATCGAACTGGCAAAGGCGATGTAATACGAGTAGCACCCACCAGCTCGCTGGACCGACGACATGAGGTAGATTGCTGGCAGGGCTGGGTGAAGAGGGCCGAGGACAGAAAGGAAAATAATTGGCGTGCCCTCGGGAAAGCAGCAGTGAACGAGTTCGGGCTGACTGATTTGATTACACAACAAAAACAGGACTGGGACCTCCTATTCAGTACCTATTGTAATTCCTGTATCATGAGGCCCCGACATGGGCCACTATCAATCTTAAAAACCTATTTAGAGGCTAAAAATTCCACCCATGCCGGGACGTGAACCCGCGACCTTTGGCTAAGCGTGCCAGCGCTCTCTCAACTGAGCCAATGGGCAAGTGCAGGCGTCGGCGAAATTTCGAACCTTTACAAACTTCTCTGTATTACGTACAGGCAGCGACATCAGGCTGAAGCTATTCAAGTCCTCATGGGTGGAATTTTAGCCTCTAAATTTTAAAACTGTCCTCAGTACGGATTAGTGCAACAAAAAGAATATGAGCACTATCAATAAATCAGTCAGTTTATGATCACTACTGGACATAACCTCCCTTCCCCCTCAAGGCACGCCACTTCTTTCTGCCCTCGGTCCTCCTCATCCAGCGGCTGCCAGCGATCAGCCTCAGATCATCGTTCCAGCGAGCTGGTGGGCGTCCGCAGCTGCGTTTACCAGTTCGTGGTTGTCGCATGTCCATCTTACCTTTAACAAAGGACGGTAGCTCTGCCAGCTCAGCACTGAAGCGCAGGATTGAGTAGGCAGCAGCCTCGTTCATGGTTAGGCCGAGTATGGCGCCCATCGTTCCCCCGTGGAACAAGCGGTCTTTGAACACTTTCTGGCGGAAGCATGACGCGATGCGCTTGAAGCCTGGAAACGACTCTGAATGACAAAAAGCCCGGCCGCCTGCCCTGGATCAACGATTTTTCCGACCCGGGGCAAAAGCTTGACATTGGCGACCCATGAACCCCTTCCTGTTGTCTCTAACTTCTAACTTTGCGTATCTATTACTTTCGAACGCAAGTCGCCAGTCCGTTGCAAATTAGACAGACCTAAGCTTCAGCCCTGGCTCAAAATATCTCTACGGCTGCCACGGCTTGAAATGCCGCTATATCTTATCCTCCTTTATTCCATAGCTTTATGTTAAAAGAAATTACGAGTATGCAACGCTTGTTATCGGTCAGTTCAATTATCTGTAACATAGTGTTGCGATATTCAACAGTTAATTTGCTAATTATCGTGGTGGACTTATTGTACGAGTATATGGTTTTGAAGACTTTCGTGATTGTATCTACATAGACATAATATAATAATCGTCGGATATCGATAAGAATCCAGTCTTTGTAATTACTTATGTCTTAGTACATAGTATCTAGTTATCCTGCAGCGTGTAGATTTCAATACTATATTGATTACCTACAAGGTCTAACGGTAAAGGAAAACTTCGTGAGCACCGTTGTGAACACAGAACACAGTGAACACCTGTTCACAATTCAAATAGGTACCTAGGTCAGAAATGTAAACGAAATCTGGTTGTACAAACATTTTTCTACTCTCTGGTCTATTGTACAGGGTGTCAAAATTAAGGGGCCCTTAAGGCCAGCTGTCCGCCACTTCAAACAACTAATTCATATTATTTATGATAAAAAAGGTTATAATTATACACTAAAACAGTAATAGCGAGATCGCCTATCTCTTTTAGTAAATTTAATGTGATATGTAATCCCACCAAAACCTTTTCATGTAAAATATTGCCAAGACGAGACCATATACCTCGCACTGTCAAAAATTTATCAGATCTCATGTAGAGCCAAGCTTCTAACTGTTAGCAGTGGTCTCGTCTTGGCAACATTTTCATGAAAATGTTTTGGTACAATTTCACTTCTTTTGGTAAGTTAATTATGGCAATATACTTTTATTTTGTTCATATTTTCTTTCTCCTAATTTAAAGAGTGGGGGGTGATTTACTAAAACCGTAACCGTTTATAACATGGAGTCCCTTTATCAATTTTCAGACCTCTAGAATCAAAATTTGCGGAAGTCACACACAAACTTCCATCCCTCTTCCAGCTTAAGGCGCTGGAGGCTAAAAGTTCCAAGTTTTAGAATTGTTTCGTTGTTTGTGTACAAGCTTACACACCGAATTTCAGCTTTCTAGCACTTCAGAAAGTATCATTTGTATTTTGATGATCATCAGTGAGTCAGTGACGACGGGGTTTTTAGATATCAATAAAATCTAAAGTATAAGAGATATGTAATTGAAACTTTATATATTTAATGAGTTCACTATTGGCATCATATCCCGAGAATTTTCTTTATCTGGTATAATCCAAACTCAAGTTATGAGGGTTCGAAAAACGACGAAGCGTTTCGAGAAAAGGTACTAGTGCCCTTGGGCATCGCTTGGCTGGTCTTGACGGGAGATGTACCTAATGTAGAGGTGCACATAATGAATCATCAGCCACGTACCATTCTTATGCACCAAGGGTTGCTGTTCTTCCAAAGGCTCCATATTTTCGAATTTATTCACACCTCGTATTTTACATTAGACAGAAATACACGACCACTCAACAAATAGAGAGTATATAATGGGCTGAGGGTTACGTAAAAAATGCACAATTCGGTATTTCACACGATCAACAATAAATTATTTCATATGCTCGATTAAAACAAAAATTACAAAATATCTCGGAAAATGTATCTCTTTTAGTCAATTACTAGTTATTAAAATTTTTAAATAGATTAAACATAAAAAGAGTGCTCTGAAATGTGACGTCATAAGCCAGTATTTTCATACAAAATTCCGTTTTAGAAGTAACTCATTTGATATTTTGTCAAATACCCAATTCCTAAAAGACGTAATTAAGTGTTTGCTATTTAGTTGTGTTCCACGTGTTGTTTTACACTTTTTCTGCTTGGTAAGGAGTGGCGCTGTTAGATAGATATTGCTTAAACCATATGTGTTGGATAGAGAGACGTTCTTCTATGTATGGCAACTACTTATCGGAGTCTTCGACAGTGTGAAAGCGCAAATCTAATAGAATTATTTAAGTTCTTTCGGAAAATTGGAGAAAAAACTCTTAAAACAAAAGTTGTTTCAAAACACTAACTCTAATTGGGGCGTTTCAGGAATTTTTGAGGGCATTTTTGAGGAAACCCTATACTTTTTATTTAAATGAGAACAGAAGCACAGGTATAGGAGTTATCAGATTCAAAAATTAGATAAGAGGAAAATCCAGATTTCTCAGAATACATCCAGAATTTTCTGAATATATTTTATGTTACAGTAAAAAATGTAAGTACCTACTTAACACTAATTGAATTTTATTTTTATATTTACAGATCTTGTTTATTGTTATTCCTTTCAGAATTTGTAATTCAATAAATATAAATGATAATGTCCGCACAACAAAAAAATAAAAAATACCAGACAAATAATATTTTTTTCCTTTTTTCATGACAGGAAATTAATACTGGATTATCTGGCGATTCTGAAATTTTTCTGTTGTCTGGTAGCACTGCTTATAACTACTATACTGCACGCAATTCACACTTATTTTGATTCACTCCAAAATTCCCAACACTATAGACTACATATTTTCACTCAAAGGGGTAAATAGAATGGAACCAGAGTCAAAAAGAGTAAAAAAAGTCAAAGCTTTGCTCTTCTACTATTGTTTTAGAAATCGTATTAATAATTTTATCTGACACAATACTTATTTCCACAAACTTATCAAACGAGCGAGCAATCGGAATGACTCAATCGATTAAAGATTAGAGCATACTGGCCACACTGAAGTCTCACCGACGACGACGCATAAAATTTTATCTGACACAATATTATTTTCACAAACTTATCAAATGAGCGAGCAATCTGAATAACTCAATCGATTAAAGAGTAGAGCAAACTGGCTACACTGAAGTCACACCGACGACGCATAAAATCATTTACCCGCGATAAACACAATTGGATAAACCTATCTTTTAAGGATTTTTAACTGACGAAAATTAGGTGGTCCTATGTTAAACGTGTTAACATAAAAAGTATAATTCGATTAGAATTAGATTAGACACGATGATTAGAATTAGTTTCAGAAACTTTTGTTTTGCAAGTTATTCTATAATTTCATGAAATTCGCCCTACTCGCGCTCTACCGATCTCGCAGCCTTCGATATACAGGGTGTAACAAATACATCAGAAAATTGAAGGTTCTACTCGTCATACGAACAAATTACTATGGGGGAAACTTTGAAATCGCGAGAAAAATTGTAACCGTTCCATACTAAAGTTACCATGGTCTGTGAAGTGATAGTTAAAAATATAGATGTCTAACTAGCGCTAAAAATGGCCCCACGTCGGGATGGCGGGCGGGGTTTGTCAATTGTGTTTCCAATCCGAGCGAGTTCAGTATCACCCGGCAAAATATCATTGGTTCGTGGCCCGACACGCACTTGGCCGGTTTTTTTAATATTCGCAAGTGCGTAGATAATATGATAATTAATTATTGTATGTTCGGAACAAGTCCAATACAAATTAAAAATAAAGTTAAATTAAATATATAATTAGTATGTAAGTATTTGATTCATATCACTACTTACCATTACATGGAAACTCCATTTTCTCCGCAGTAAAATAATGACACCGTATCACAACAAGTCTTCGAAATAATTTGTTACGTCAATGTCTGTTAGATTAGATTAGATTAAAAGAATTCCTTACATATCTGAGTAATACTATTGTGATTTTTAAGAAATCAATCTTCAATGAACTTGAGACACACTATTCAGTTCTTCTCCACCAGGGGTTCATTTTACACTTTACCTTTTAATAAGTATTCAATATATTACCATAATAAAACTAGTTTGTATATACGATACTAATACTCCTTACTTTATTATTTAAATAACTTTTTAATTTAATGAAGCACTTCGTAGGTATCAACCGAGAATTCTAAAGAAACTTGTGTAGTTTGGATTCCGCGCCGTCCCCTTCGATCATCAAAATTAAGTCATGTAGGTAAATATTAAATATCGTCGGTCGGAATTGAGGGCGGTTGGACAGATTTGGCAAATTTTTTAAAACCTTCCTGAAACGAAAAAGGGTTGGAAAGAAAAATTTAAAATTGAAAAAAATTAGAAATACTAAAAGCGCTTTTCTGCGGGATTTCACAGGACAGCACAGTATCTATCGGATGACCTAAGTAAAAGGGGTATATTTAAGTTTAATATATAATCTCGTGTCACAGTGTTTGTTATCGAACTCCTCCGCAACGGCTTCACTGATTTTCATGATGTTTTTACGTTTATTTGGTAGGTCTGAGAAGAGTTCGAAGGCTAATTAATATGCCAAAACAACGTTTGCCGAGTCAGCTAGTGTACTACAAAATATTACCACCGAAACTATGATCTAATAAATGTTTGTTTTATAATATTACGGATAGATTATAGATATAGAACTATAAACAAGTCTGGCCACTTAAAACTTTAAGAAATCTTCTGTGAACTTTAAAATTTATAGTTGGGGACCGAAGCTTAAGACAACTACCACTAAGTGATCAGACATGACACTTCTGCGAAATTAAGAACACATTCTCTTGTTGAAGTTTACAAAACGCAATTAGATATAGAAATCTTTAACCTTATAGCGGAAGCTATCAATTTTTAGAGCTGTTTATTAATTTAAAGTGGCAGACTATTTTTTGTAGCCTGATATCTTTTTATTATAAGTAATTGGTTTATTTTATTGCAGTGCACCAATGTTCACAGTGCGAAGTAGCATTATTTACGTTAGAGCCATAGTTTTATTAGTGAATTCCTTTGTTTTTAAAATAAAAAATCTAAGCAACGACCACTCTCAACTAACACAGAGATACAACTGGATAGTGTCAACTGCATCTCAATGAACAAGATAGCCCAACAAGTTGTCTCGCAATACTGTCGGAAACGACGTACCTACCGCACTATAGAAAAACAACACCTCGCACTATACCGTCTAATGAATCAGAGATTAAGGGGCTCAATGATAAAGAACATGGGTGGCCAACACGACTGCTAGTCCAGTCGATCGTGGCAAGGCAAAAAAAAATACGTAGACCAGACTGCGCAATGTAATCACCAACTGCTGCACGCATCATCTTGTATAATTTTTCAATCGCTGTTTCAAGAAGTATGTAATTTCTAGATCGCACAGGGTTTCGTTGGTAAACAGGAGATCTTGGGTCTCATCAAGTTGGCCACTCCTGATATAGAATATTCTTATCTTCACTAGCGCCAACAATAGGCATGCCATGACAGTAATTAATTGTAAATGTATTTGTTTAATAAGACCTGCATTCTGGAATTTCATATTTATTTTTATTTATTTATTAAGACCGGGATTGATAATTAATACGATAATTAAAATCTACGAAATTCCTATGTTCGGTATATTAAGTTGAATACCAATCACAGCGAATGACGTCACTATTGAAGACACGCGAAACGTAGTAAACAAACGGCGAGTTCTCTGTGGTTTTATTTATGATTAAAAATTTAATTAATTATTCTTGTTTGTAATTTATCTCAAATCCCGAGTGAAATGACACGGATCTTGGGACAAGGGCTTACTAAAGCAACCACTGCTAATCCGCCTAAAATCGATGTGTTGATGTTGGGAGAATTTTAGCATCGGTAATGCCTTTTGTTCAGCAGAGTTTAGAAAGGCACTCAGGTTTCCTCACGATGTTTTCCTTCACAGTTAGCGAGCGGTATTGTACGAAACTTAGAAAAACAAAGTCATTAGTACATGCCGGGATTCAAACCCACGACCTCCCGAATAAAAACCCGGCGTTCTACCGCTCCGCTACCGCCGCTTGCTTAACTAACTAACTTGAAATATTATTGGCTATAAAATCTATACAATGCCGGATTATAAACATTGCCTATAACATATAAGTATATAACATATGTATGATTGTATTGGGTTGACATACAGTACCTAATAATTATTGTACACTTTCCTCCCTTGTTTATAATGTTCGTATCACCACATCAAGGGTTGGCTGGAAGAGATTTCTGCTGAAATAAGCTCGCCATGTACACTTTAATTCTGTAAATGTTTTGTTTTATTCATGTAATTTTATCTGTGCAATAAAGTATAAAGTAGATCTCAAACATTGTACTCTGATGTGTAGAATGAGGAATATTCTTATCTTAACTTACTATTGAGGCTACGATGTAAATTAAATAAATACTCACGTCGAAATAATCTTCACAAAAATAAAGTTGAGTACTAGGCAATGTTCCTGCTGTCGTATCTCGTATTTTTTTGTGTTTTGGAACGAACACACATAACTTATTCGAGGTTTGTATTGACGTGTTCCCACACTGCGAGACCGCACACATAATCGTAAGTTATTAAATGGTTTAATACGCGTATGCGAAACCACTAGATTTGCTGTGTGGACTAGTCATAGTAGAAATTGACTAGTAGTCAACTGTGACGTCACTAGCGACGCCATGACACTGGCGAGTTTCGGTGGGAACATTAAATTTAAAAAATAAAATGTCTTTATTACGACTTAACCTTATCTGTGGCCAAAAATATGAAACCGATAGTTTTTCAAATTTTGTCATCATGCCTATTCGCGGTGAGCATAAGTGGTGAATAAGCCCATACTCTCTCTCTCTCTCTCTCTGAGAGAGAAGGCCTGTGCCCTGCAGTGGGACTTAAAGGCTACACTTATCGTATATAATAAAGAACGGTGAATATAATGACACTTTCTTTTATTTACATAATAAATTAATACATTAACAACGAGATATACAGACACTAATATACATATAGGTAATATGAATATATTTTCAAAACATTAAATTCTTTCACAATATAACATCAATTTAAATATTAGGGGTTAAAGTATGAAATTGCCGTTTTATTGCAACAGGTTCTTTGAATTGACATAGAATCTTCATGGTTTGAGGTTTTCGAATGAAACTTTTTTCAAATGGTTTCTATGATGTTCTTTTTTTAAAAAATGTGAAACATTTGAATATCGACTTTCAATTGTTTTTGTTATTGAATTTAGACAAGAAAGATGGATACTGCGAAAATTCGAGTGATTATGAGGCACCCATTTTTCGTATTGTTTTTATTTTATTGATTTGACGCAAGTGAGTCAATATTGTGGGTAAGGTAACGTTAAACCATGCCGCTAATTCCTGGGTAGTTTGACTAGGGTCGGCTTCCACTATCTCTCTTAATTCATCGTTATTCACCTGTGTGGGCGGTCTTCCTCGTGGCTCGTTCTTTAAGTCGAAATTTCCATCACGAAAGCGTTTAAACCAAAATCGCACGGTGCGTTCATTAGTAGACCCCTCTCCAAACGCAGCATTGATATTGCGGGCTGTTTCTGCCGCGTTAGTTCCGCGTCGGAACTCGTATTCAAAAATCACTCGAATTTTCGCAGTATCGATCTTTCTTGTCTAAATTGAATAACAAAAACAATTGAAAGTCGATATTCAAATGTTTCACATTTTTTAAAAAAAAGAACATCATAGAAAACATTTGAAAAAAGTTTCATTCGAAAACCTCAAACCATGAAGATTCTATGTCAATTCAAAGAACCTATTGCAATAAAACGGCAATTTCATACTTTAACCCCTATTAGCTAGGTATACTTTATTCAATATGTAATTTGATCGCGAAAGTATGGTACAAATTGTGTGTATAATGTGTCACAAAAAGACATTCCTTAATTCAGAAACATTTTTCAATTATTACATATTTTAAGCTTATGCCCAAAAGTGTGGCTACAAGTAGATAAAGCTTTTGTTCTTTTTTTTTACACTGCAAGTTGATAATTCATTTATTGGCAATCCTACATTCATTTCAGCCTTTGCGAATATGCATTATTTGTTCCTTCGTTAATTTTGGACCTTTAATTTGCAACAATGAACAGAATTGGAACCATTACAATATTTGTTTGACACAATTCTTTACTGGTCTATAAAAAAGACTTAGTCAATTTCAACTTTATGAAATGCTAATTTGGGTTCAATATCGCACATCACACAAAATCTTTAATACTGACTGTACAAATACTATATTTCGTAGTGCACGTTGTGTAAACTAAACAATGGCCACGTTTTTGGAGCGGCGGCGTGTGAATGTCTGAAGAATCTTTTCTTCCGTAAGTCCTCAGGATGGGTATGCAGTGATACCAAGACTTTTCGATAGAAACGTAGGTTTCATTAGGGATGAAATACAAAAGATGCTTGCGTTAACGCGATCGTGGAAGATAGATTAAGTCACAGTGTTGCCGCTAGGCGGCGCAACAATCGTATAAAAACGCCTGAACCAAAAATGGTACCAACTGCAAACTTAAGGAGTATTAATATTTGCAAAGTGAAAGTGAACTACATTTATAAATATAGACATAAGCTTACATAATTAAAACTTTTATTTTATATTTTATAAAAAACTACAACATTGAGGTGATGTTTTCTGGTGTGTACAACAAAGACAGCTTAGTCGGCCTAGTCCAAAGGAAAGACAAGTCAACACGTGCGGAGCCAACCAAACCGCGGGTTTCCTCGCGATGTTTACCTTCACCGTTAGCGTGGTCAGGATGGTATAGGTGCTGGGCAAGCCTACTCCATCTATAAAACCATTTCCCAGGCACTGCAGCGTCCGAGTGGTCCCTTCACCCATCTAGTGTGAGTGAAGGTGCCACTGGACGCTGCATAAATCATCTCGAGTTTTTTAACAATAAAGAATATTCTTATAAAAAAACCTATTTAGAGGCTGAAAATTCCACCCATGCCGGGACTTGAACCTCTGGCTAACCGTGCCAGCGCTCTCCCAACTGAGCTAACACTTATAGGTATCAAGTTAGTGGTAAGTGTAATCCGATTAACGCATTGATTGAATTGAAACTTATTATTACCGAGGCCGTTATTTCATAAAGCTACAGTTAATAAACTCACAATAATCGTTTTAGCCTCATATGAACACACGATTTTTTGCTTGGACGCAAATAAATGACAGTTGTAATTGAATCGTGTGATTTTAAAACGACACATGTCCTTTCATTACAACTTTGCAGGAAATAGAAAAAACTGATTTATTCAAATACTAATATCTACAACAGCAATATTTTAGCATATTATATTGATTTCTGTATGAATAAACGACAATTTTTTTTTCTAATGTAAATCAATAGGTAGGTGTACATAATTTAATAAAAAAAAATGGGCAAGTGTTATTTTAAAAACACATGTGACTTGTGTTGTTTTAAAATCACACGATTCAATTTGAGTTTTTTTTTTTTTCTAATTTCAGCGTTATGAAACAAGGTTCAGTTTTCTGTTTGATGTGCAAATGTGCAAGTTACAGTTATCTTTGTCTCATTGTATCTCTACAACGCTTAGTCAAGTGCATACATACTTTGGCCATGACTGTCTTGCTAGCTGTAACTAAGTTGCTGGATACAGTGCTGGGGTTGAGTCCGGGTGAATTCAGTTCGAAGTCCACTGTAAATGAGGATAAAAGTTCTGGTTAAAATTTATTACAACTGTGTTCGCATAATAAAATGAAAACCGTCAAATGCGCGCCGGGCCATGCGCAATGTAGGGTTCCGGAAAAAAGAGGGTTTTTTTTATCTGCTTTGAACTAACAACTTCATCGAAGGCATTTTCAACGGATTTTGTACGAAATTTTACTTTTATAAGTTGGTTGCATATTACTCGTTAACTAGTAAAGCCTAGTTAGCCGTGATACTTTTCCTTTTAATTTCAATATATGTGCTACTACTACCCTCAATTTTTTCGCGTTTCTACAATTAACCATTTAGCGAGGAGAGGGGGGGGGAGAGGCGCCCTACTCGGACACAAAATTTGTGCTTTAAAGCTTAATATTTCGCAAACGGAACCCTAAATCAAAAAGTCTTCCTACACCCACAATATGTTTAACGACCAATCTAACGATGCCCCACAGACGAGAAAAAAAACAATCCTCACTTTTCTTGTTAGGGGAGGTACAGTAAAAAAAAAGGTTTTTTTCCAACATTTTATTCTTTCACTGCGTCGGCGTGATAAATATATATACAGCTTTCTAGTAGCACCGGTCTTTGCGCTCGGCCGCGGACAGACAGACAGACAAGACGGACATGGCGAAACTATAAAGGTTCCTTGTCGGACTACGGAACCCTCAAAAACCGGCCGAGCGTGTGTTGTAATCGCGTTCTGTACCACCACATACATAATTAATATTCCCAAAAACTACGAAATTTCCAAAAAACTCCTCAGTTTCTCGTACGCAAACTATCTGTTCTACTGAATCTGTCAGTTGTTTTTAGGGTTCCGTACCCGAAGGGTCCCAAACGGGACCCTATTAGATACATAGATAAATCGTTTATTAAATTGCCGCAACACTTACTAAGACTTCACTGTCCGTCTGTCTGTCTATCAGTCTGTTCGTCCGCACGAGTCCAACTCGCACTTGGCGGGTTTTTTCTGTATGCAAATGGCATTGTCTTAAAAAAATAACTTCTGTTGTTATTCTTTTTATTTCAAGAATATACCTAGGTGATTTTGAGAGCCTGTTCGAATTGGGCTGCTCTAATTAATTTTAAAGCAAAAGTCAACGAAACCGTACGAACTTCAAGCACGGAAGTACGTCATCAACTGAGATCCTACGAGCTGTCAGTTTCTCGTGATAGCACGATTCGATACAAGAACTCTTTAAATAAACAGAACTACAAATATCCTAATCTATGCAATCGTAAAAGATACCGATATGTCAATAACTTGGCGTTATTCATTCAAAAATATTGAAAATACTTTCATCTTTTTTTCTTTCTAATCTGTGACTTTCATTCGCGTGTAAAACGAACTTTAGTAAGGTCGAATTTGCCATAAAAAAAGCGAAATCGGTGAATATTATTAATTTATCACTGTAGCATTATATTAACTAACCTTATAACTTTAAAATGAAGTGTCATTTGTAACTATTGTCAATATTTAGGACAATGCCCATTGGCCAATCGACAGCTATTAACAGTAGATTATTGGTAGTGTGTAACTGCGACACGTCGTTCTTTGTGCAATTTGGAGCAAAAACATTTTGATTTTAAGACAACATAAAACAGAGGAGCTCACCTTCAGCGTGGCACCACCCTCCTTGGCCAGTTCCCGTTCCATTTTCTCCATCTCATCCCGCCGCTGCTGGGCCCTGACCACCTTCTCCGGGTCCTTGACCCCGCGTCCCGCCTCGTCCACCCGCCGGCGCTCGGCCGCCTCCACCTGCTGCCGCCTCCTGGTCTCCTGGTACATTCGGGGAAACGTTGCGAAGCTGTAGCTTTATTTCTAAATTCTAACACATAGCAAGAAAAATTCTAGTGCCAACTAACCAATCACCGTGCTAACCATGCAAGTTTGAGTTCTGCTTCGACGCAGATTTGTTCATCCTATATTTCAATTTGTAGGGACGCGGCAGAGGCTGAGGCCAGGCTTTGCCACTTGCCACAAACGTGGCAAGATCTATGATAAGTGGCAAATCCTTGAACCACCATGAGTTTGCCATCGGTAACAAGTTCATCGCACAACTCCAGCCACCTTATATCTTTCCAGAAAGCCAGGAGTGCCCTGATGTCACTGCAAGCTTCCTGAGCTTTTGAAGGGTAATTCGCTATTCAGATGTTACGAGTCCAGCCTGACACGACTTTGTAACAAATCCAGTCAGTTGCTCACTTCTCATTTAGGTAAAATTAGGTCAAGCAAGAGGATGGCCTTATTTAGATAGTTAGGCACATTCCACCTCCTGGAACACACTTAAACTATCAGTTGAGTGCTCGTCTCACACTTTTCAACAACGTATTGGGAGTGGTCCGACGTTGAATGGGTTTCTGAATCAGAACAGTCTTTCTTAGAAGTGGGTATAGGCGGGCAGGTATGTGTGATAGCGGCACGCGGCTGACGGCACGGGGAGATGCATGACTGGCTCGCGGCAAGGCGCGGGGCCGCGTGGGTCGCCACACGGTGTTAACAAGAGCTGCTGCCCGTCCTGCAAGATGTGTCGGGCACAAAACTTGGCGGCGGGAAGCACACTTGTCACGCACCGCACGCCGTCCTCTACGAAAGTGCAGCGCGGCCGGTTTCGAACACGATCATTCAATTCTGCCTGTTTTCTTGTCAGCTTCCACAACAGCACGGCGTCCGCGCCGTGTTTTCGGCGAAGCCCAGCGTAGGCCTTCAACTTACACAGCTGCCGGCACTCCTTCACCGTCAGCGAATCGCGCACTTGCGAGCTGGTGCTGCAATATTGTTCTTTTTCAACTTTCAGCGTCCTCAGGTAAGTGAAGCGCGCTTGCTGCAGAAGCACTATTAGCCGCCTCATCTGTCCGACATAGCCGGCCTGTAGTTACTTGAGGTAGTCCATCGCTTCACTCGCGGCCTCCTCAGCCGTGAATACGCCTGCGTGTCTGAGCGAGCGCTCGTCTAGCGTTGCTTTCCGTCCCATTCGCGTACGCCATGAAGCTCGCGTACGCCGTCTCCGTCACCCCTGTGACGTTTATATGCCTGAAAGGGTCGACCTGAAGCGCTGTGACGTCTTGCCCCGCCGGGTCGTGGTCGTACGCGGTCTGTACTGTCTCTGGCTTTACATAATGCTGCAACCGGTTAAAGAGTCTCAGAGGTGTTCACTGGGGGCAGGGGCGCCGTCGCACGCTGCCGTGCCACCAGTTTAGCACGCTCAAACACAGATCTTTCTAATTACTGGGTGGCCCAATGGGTTCAGTACACTGTTGTACATTGCAAGACACAGCACACCGCTTGTACGGTGCTGTGGCATCCTGAAGAAAATTCAAAGCACAGTATTATCATGATTAGATAGCACTGGCAATCGGAATTCAAAGGCCTTGTTTAGGCAAGAACGCAAATGGGCTGTTAACTTTTTGGTGAGCGGTGCATTAAGATTTTCCTCTTCTTGATTTGAAACCATCTTTGGGCCTGTAGCTTGATAGACTTGATGTTAGTGACGTGGATCACAGACGATGGCCTGCTACAGCCCAGAGTCCTGACGTTTTTTTCAGGTGTGTCCTTTCTGGGAAGGTTGAGACAACCGCCTCTGGTTGAATGTGGTTCTATCAGATCTAAATTTCATGGTTATTTACATTGAGGTCTTCTGCAATTACTTATGAACTCGCTTTTTAGTTTTCTAAGGTTTAGCAGGAAGCTGGCAGCGACATTGAAGTGTTGTTGGCTTTCTGAAAAGGGATAGGCTGGCTCGAGCAGTTTCTGACCGAGAATTACCCATCAAATAACCAGTTTGTTGTAAATTGTTGACTAACCACAGACAGTATCTTTTTTTTATATGTCAAATTACAAAATAACCTATGTACAAGAAACTGGGGCTTAACGTGGAAACCTAACAGGTCACGAAAGAGGAAAATGTATCTTATCTGATCGGAGTACGAGTCATTACATATATTATACACATGGTAAGTGTCCAGGGATCAAGTAAATTTTAGATTTATTGATAATTTTTAGTGATTTTAATATTTGAATATTGAATTTTCTTTAAATTTTTATTAAAAATAGAGAATAACTGTCAATTCCTACTAAAGTGTGTTGAGGGTTTTTACAAAACCTTATACAATTTCTACATCGGAACTAAACAAAAATTGCATCGATATGGATCGACATCATTTGACACGAGCAGAGATGATGTTGCAAAGCTAGTTCCAGGCAACGTACTGTGGCTGTCACTCTTGGCACTACACAGAGCGTCATAAGCCGCCTCTGGACACGCTATCGTATCACGAGCAACGTGGCCGAGCGACCTGGAGGACGATCTCGCTTCACCACACGCGGACAAGACCGATACATCCAAAATACTTCTCGACGGAATCGTACCATGACCGCCCTGATGTTGGCTACAAGGCTCCACAGCTCTTCAAGCTTGCTGATAAGCGACCAAAACATCCGAAATTGTTTACGTAAAGTGGGTCTGCATTTCCGGAGGCCGCTGAGAGTTCCACCCATAGTACCCCCCCAATCTTAGGGTCCATTTAAAATGGGCTCGCGAACACAGAAATTGGGAGGAAGAAGACTAGTGCTGTGTTTGCTTTTCCGATGAATCTCGTTTCAGTATGAGGCCGGATACCAGACGTACTCGAGTTTGGAGGACCTCTGGACGTCAAAAACATTTGAAATTTTCTCAGGCAGCTCATTCATATGGAGGGGGAACAACAATGGCCGGTATTTGGATTGTGATTGGATTGACCTCAATGCTCAGATTTATGCGGACATTCGTTTCGATTCATTTCGACTAATGCACAACAATGCACGCCCACACACGGTTAGAGTCGTAACACGCACTCTTCCCGATGCTCGTATCAACATTCTGCCGTGGCCTGCTCAATCGGCAGACCTCAACCCAATTGAGCACGCATGGGATATGCGCCAAAGAAGAGCTCTGAAGAGTATGGGTGCCGTGTATACCCCACAACAACTTTTTGACTCGTTAGAAAGAATATGGGCGGCCATTCCTAAAAGTAATTTTGATGAACTGATTTTAAGCATGCGAAATCCCCGTGATTGTGATTCGCGTCAATGGTGGAAACACAGATAATGAATATTTTTTATTTTTACCATAAAAATTTTAGGAAATCCTAATTTTTGGCTTATATTGCCATTTCATTCAAGGATCTGCAAGGATCTGTGCTTAGCCCAACACTTTTTGGCGTGTTTCTGACAGATCTGAAACAGATTGTTTATCCACAACTATCATTTTTTGCAGATGATACAAAATTTATGGGTGATCTAAACATATAATACAGAAAGATATCCACCACATGTATCAGAGGACCCAAGACTGGCTCATCACACTGAACGAATCCTAATGCACCGTTTTGCATATTGGAAATAAAAACCCAACCCAACCATGTAGCATTACACTAATCAGCTAGAAGTCATTGAATGCCAAAAGTATGTAGAAGTCAATATCGCCTTAAACCTGAAATGGGACACTCATATACTTGAAATCACAAAGAAAACCAACTCCATTCTCTACATTATAAGCAAGGCATTTCCATACAATAGATAAAGAAACTGTACAAAACCTATGTTCAACACTATTACAATATGCATTTCAGATATGGAACCCCTATTTCAAGAAAGACATTAAATAAACTTGTGATAGTCAACAAAGAGCTACAAAATTGGACCCAGCCTTAAAAACAATCCCTAATAATACAGATTGGATGCATAGCATAAGCACAGGTAGTAGGGCAGAGGGCACAGATTACTCTCTTAGAGAGAGAGTATGGGCTTAATCACCACGCGTGCATGCGGTAGATTGGTGATTTCAAGCGCCACTCAAACACTCAGGTTTCCTCACAATGTTTTCCTCCACTGTTAGCGAGTGGTATTGCTACTATAACTTCACATATGTACATAACTTAGAAAACAAAGTCATAGGTACATGCCCGCACTGGGAATCGAACCTGGGCCTCTTGATTCAGAGTCCAATGTTCTACCCACTAGGCTACCACCGCTACCATGGGATGAACTAGGGCTAACTACTTTGGAACAGCATAGAGAATGAGGTGACCTAAAGACATACCAAATCTTGAACAGTTACTATAATGTACCGGACCTTGCTAAAATGCTATACAAAATTAATAAAAACAAATCTCTGAGAAGGCACTCACTGAAATTGGCTAAGCAACAATGGGCAAGCAATCCCAGAAGACACTTCTTGTCGAGTGTGTACATATCATGTTTGTGCACTTGTAAAATGTACTTATTGATATACATTTTACAAGTGCACAAATGTGATATACACACATCAGCTTAAAGCTGCTTGTGTATTAATGAATAATAATAATTGACGACATTAACCTTAAAATTAATTTTAAAACAGGAATTAAAGTAAGAAGCATGTCTGGAAGACTACATTTGGTGGGTATCATTTGGATAGTTTTTTATAGTTAAAAATATACTTGATCCCTAGACACTTGATGTGTGCATAGGCCTTTGATATATTATGTAAAATATGTTGGGCTAAAACTGTGAACAACCCAGCAGGGTTACAAGATTTAAAGGATTTTAAGCTCTATTATGAAGATGAACGAAATCGCGGCCTTATTAAAAAAGTAAAAAAAAAAAAAAGTAAAAAAGTTCTTTATTAATAAAAATTATTGCCTGATATATTTTGTTTGGCGTCGTACTCAGTATAGGTTGTTTTTTCCTATTGGCAGAGTCAATCGAGCTACGGTCTATGGCACATATTTTGATTCTTAAATATTATTTATTAGTATAATATAAGGTGATGAGTGAGAGTACAAAGGAAATGAGATGATTAGAAGAAATGTTCATGACAATATCGATTGGTGCAAACATCGTGACATATGGAGCAACGATGGACTTACCGCATCTGGAGTAAGCACATCAGACGCTGAAGGTCTACAACAGGAGGTGATAATCCCCATTTTTAAGTTTAATCTGATTTAACCTCATAAATTCTGCTCAATTCTCACACAAATCATCAGTAAAATTGCGTAAACAACTTTTTGACAGTTGATTGATTTTTTTGACAGATTTGAATATGTGTAGATGCGTTCCTATCTTCTTATCGATTTTATTTTGATAAGGTTGTTGAGATAAACGAAACTTTTTCGTAATCAGCCAGACAAGAGTCAACCAATCGAAACAAAAGAGTTAATTAATTCAAGTAATTTTGTTTAATTCCACTTTCCCCAATCCTACACCATTCAAGTACACGATGGGAAGGCGATGAGAAAAGCATGTCGATGTCGCAGTAAATTCAAACACTTTTTACCATTTTCTTCCAAATCGCCTGAATACTAGCCATTATACAAACTCTCAATGAGGTTTGCTAAGTCAGGATTGAGCAATCAAAATGCAATTTATAACGTAAATGTAATAGATACTAATTTTGTTACAAAACAAGAAAATCAATACTTCACAAAAGGCAAGAACTCAGAGCCAGAGTAAGTAGTGTAAAAACATCGGTATGGCTATTATGAAAAATCCGTCTGCATTAGATATTACATATTTTGTTTTACTATTCACGTATATTTGCAGTATATGTATGCAGAATAAATAAAAATTGCAAGGAATTTTATATAGTTATGTTTTAATTTGGCTATCGTTTTAATTCTAGCGATCGATTCGATTGACTTCACTAGTTCACTCTCTTTTTTTTTTGTCGATAAGTACAACACTAGCGCAAGGTAACATTTTTGTGGAAGGACTGTCGAAAAATTCGAATTATATTACAAATTACGCCTCAAAATGCTATCCCGAGTAGCTTTGCGTTCAGGTAAGTCTTTGTTATACATAATATACAGTCGAAGAATTCATGTTATTTCTAAAATCAGTTGAACAACCTAACCTCTTTGGTTACACAGGTTTATGTAACCACTTCGACTGACAGGCTCTGCGGGTCTTCTATCCCGGTTTTTTTTGTGGCCAGTTAATGAATTTTGATCAAATTACGTCGTGTTTTCGAAATAACGGTCTATTGAGACCCAACGTAGACCAGAATCTTACCTGAATATGAGATCAGTTAATAGCATATTGTCAGCTGGTAATTGATTAGCAGTTTCTGGTAACAACTTGATTCAACTTCATGACTATAGTTGTAAACAGGGCTCCGGTAAGTATACAGACTGCACTTATATTACTGAACACCTCTATTTAAGTACAAGGCATCTTTAGCTAAATCTTTCAATGAAGATATCTTTTCCAGTCATAAAGTTGAACTGAGCTGTGCACTAACCTCCATGGTGCCAATCATGGAGAAGAGTGATAGGGCGTTTATACGTCCCTCAGTGCCATAAAGGTATAAAAAATATATTTTTTTAAATTGTGTGGTGTACTGTAGCTGGGTGGGTAATCATTGAAAGAGCTGCAAATATTAGAACATAGGTACATGAAAAGTCAACTGTGGGATTGTTCAAACATCTAGGGCGCTACTACGTAATTACTCACCTGTATGGAGTTCTCCTACTCCAAACTGTCACATACAGCACACACATTTTGCATACACATGTGCACAGTTATGTGTCAGAAGTGCTGTGCCAAAGTGTAACTAAATAGTAAATAGTAAATAGATATGAATTCGAGACATTCTATATTAAATAATGATATTAACTAATGGGTTTACTTGTGATTGTTCCTTAGGTAAAGAAAGATAAAAAAATTTAAAAGTAAAAAAAAATTGGTTTATTTCCTTTGTATCAGTTTTATGTATTTCATTTAAATTAGACTTTTATTGTTTTTTTTTTTAATTTATTAAAAAGAATACCATTAAGTTAACTAATGATAAATAGTTGCCATATTTAACAAAAAATGTTATAGACTTATTAAAGAGTTCTCCTAAAACCCAATATTTTTTTAAAATGCACTATTATTTTTGTCGTATTGAAAAAACATGAACAAATAAAATAGTCTAAATTAATAACTAGTTAGGTTTCACTGCAGTCACGATCACTTATATTCACAGACGTTATGGGCCTGTTCCTGAATTGAGAAATTTACTAAGTAAATACTTAAGTAACGTTCTGTCAGCAATCATCATCCTCATCATCAGCCTATGCTTGTCCACTGCTGGACATAGGCCTCTCCTATTGCACGCCACTGAGCACGGTCCTCGGCTACTCTCATCCAGCTCTTGCCAGCCGTCCTGCGAAGATCATCGCTCCACCGAGTCTGAGGACGTCCTACACTAAGTGTACCAATCCGCGGTCTCCACTCAAGAACTCGTCTACCCCATCGGTTATCAGTTCTTCGGATGATATGGCCGGCCCACTGCCCCTTCAGCATGCTAATTCGGTGGGCTATGTCGGTGACTTTGGTTCTCTGTCGGATCACCTCGTTTACGAATTCGATCTTTCAGAGAAACGTCAGCTATACAGTTAACTAATTACTTAGCGAAATTCTCAATTCAGAAACTGGCCCTAAGTTTTTGTGAATCTTGTAATTTGTTCGAATTTTGTTTATTCAAAATTTATTGGTCTTAGAAAACTTAAAATTTTGGGGAATTCCCGAATCATGGAGCATTGGGCCACAGTTTCTGTGCTACTTGGAATAAAACATTTTTGAACCTGGATAGAATATTATTTATTGCACACAGAAATTACATTACAGAAATTAAATTAATCGAAATATGGTACAATTAGCGGCCCTTATTACTAAAAGCAATTTCTTCCAGGCAACCATAGAGACTAGAAAGAAATTAGAGACGAGTAGTGGGTGCAATTAAAAAAATATCGTCAAGAGTTGAAAAATTATATAAAGCTACTTAAACTATAAATAAATATAAACTTAGTTATCTTAACAGGTTTATTTCCTAACCCCCAGCTGCGGCCCGACAGTCCGTGACGACCGCCCTGGTGGCCCGCGGCTCATCCTCAGGTGTCCGTGACGAAAAGAACTTCCCGCGTCCCGTGCGCGGGGAGCCCGGCAAGGTCCGTCTCGGTTTCATTCCAGAGGAATGGTAAGAGATGCCAAACTTCATATAGCAATGAAAATTTAAAAATTTAGGGAGAGATTCGAAACAGTGGATGCAATAATGCTCAACCAGATACTTAGTTTGCATAAAAATTAAATATAGCCAATAATGTAAAAGAGGTTTATATGTAATCTAAAACTGAGTTACCTGGGAAGAATATAAAGTATTTTCTCGTAATTCATCATCAATTTCCTGTTTCGAAACTTAAGTGGCGTATAAAGAAAAAAATTTATTCCTACGTAACTGGTATCATATGAAGACGTCTTTTTCTTTTTTCGCAACTGGTTACGAACCTACAGTTTCGTACGCGGACGAAAGGGTACAGTTGCATACAAAAACCCCACAATTTATTGCCTGTACAGTAAGCACTTGGCAAATATGGTCTATTATTAATAAACAAAAGCTCTGAAGGCAAAGCATCCCGCCTGTAAAAAAACTAAGGGCGGAGAACCTGTGGGTACCTTAAGTAAACGTAAATAAATAGAAAATAGTGAGCAAACTTTTGTGTGTTGCAAATTCTCCTGTAACCCTCCTCGTCCTCAGATTCTATTGTAACTATCCTGTTACAGAGAATTTGTATAGGCCTGGCAACTCACAGGTCACCGCACCTTAACTCCAGCGCACTCAAGCCCGCTGCTTTGCGATTATCAGGCGATTTAAGGCGTTTTCCAGGCACCACAAACAAATCATTCTTCAGCGTCGATAGGGATTGATTCAATATAAACCACCAAATAACACATAGAGCGCATCTCCTTTCACGTTAGAAATTTTCGCCAATGTAAAAGTGTGCGGGCATGTACCTATGCTTTGTTTTCTAAGTTATGTACGTTTGTGAAGTTATAGTAGCAAGACCACTCGTTAACGGTGAAGGAAAACATCGTGAGGAACCCTGGGTGTCTGAGCTATTCACATACCTCAGCGCTTGAAATCGACAATCCGCGGTGGGCGCGCGTGGTGATTAAGCCTACTCTCTCTGAGAGAAGGCCTGTCCCCTACCAGTGGGATGTATATAGGCTGCTTATGAAAAGTGTGGCACGTCGCCGATAGGGGCGGCACGATCGTCCGGAAGGCTCCAGAGCGAGTATTCAGTTTAGATCACGGATCGCTACCAGGCTGAATAAAACTTTTATCGTCTAAAATCCGCGAGTCATTCCAAGATGTGTCAGATGTAAGAAAATAAATGAAAAGAGAATTGAAAACTCGTATTACAGTACGAAACATAATCCTGTGTTCTAATGAATGTTCATGAAGCAAAAGAGGTTACAAGCAAAAAGTCATGGCAAGATGCAAACCCTGGTCTCTGCCTACTCATTATCAGATGAATTTACGAGTGTATGTCTATGAAAAAACAAAAACCCTAACATGATGAAAGGTCTCCTGTAACCTAGAGTGCACAGATATCTATGTAAAGACAAGAAAGTAAGAATACTATATAACAAAACAAATCTTACACCTTCTAGGTTCCAGCTGTTCCATTCCAAGACCGGTGTGACCGGGCCCTACACCTTCGGCGTGGGTCTGGCCACGTACCTGTGCAGCAAGGAGATCTACGTCATGGAACACGAGTTCTACTCCGGTCTCTCCATCTTCCTCATGGTGTACGTTGCCGCTAAGAAGTTCGGACCAATGATGGCCCAGTGGCTGGACAAGGAAGTTGACGTGAGTAAAAATCATAATTAGTCTATTTTTAACTGATCGATCGTCGGTTTCTCGTACATAATGATGTACCTATTAATGTAGTGTGGACAGCTGTCAGTTGATTTTTGTATATTTCCCACTCACAGCTGTTAAGAGGAGATTAACAGACTGTTAAGTTAATGAGAAACAATTTTATTTTTTATTTTATTTAATAGGTAAACTTACAGGTTACCACTGCTTAAGTTACAGCTATAAAAATTACGTACAGTCTTGTATCTAGATACCTAGGCTGCACCCTATATCAATTATAACTTGATTGGCTTAGTAAATAAACTTACTATACGTCTTCTCGTTCCTCCCGCCCTCCAAACGCTTTGAGTTTATGGAGCTTTTCAGTATTCCACTTACCAGTCACCTGTTGCGCATCTTGAAACCAGCTGTTCCAAATAGAATTTCAAGCGTGCATTATTATATATTTGAAACGTCTACCTGTTGCCGTTATTAATATCGAGGAATAAACGGCAAAAAAATACGTTTGTTGTATGGGAGCCCCCCTTAAATATTTATTTTATTCTGTTTTTAGTATTTGTTGTTATAGCGGCAACAGAAATACATCATCTGTGCCTAGCTATCATGAGATACAGCCTGGTTACAGACAGACAGACAGACGGACGGACGGACAGACAGACGGACGGACAGACGGACGGACGGACGGTCGGATAGTTCTGTAAGGCAGATAAAAATCCCCTCTGGCCCGACACGCACTTGGCCGGTTTTTTTCTGACTGCAAATGCAGCTGAACTCGACCTACCAGATAGTTTAATATGTGGACCCCGTTTCAGTTTTGAGTCTATCGTTATGCCTTAAAATAGCGTGGAGTCTACGTTATTTTTAGCCACAAGCTCTAATGTCTGACAAGATATTTCAAAAAAATATATTAAACCTACTTTCATTCACGTATGAAACGAACGGTATTTTTGGTCACAAATATTTTAACACAGTTAATAATTAAGTTTTCACTAGGTTTTACTAATGTATTTTATTAAAATTGCATCAGCTGTTTGAAATGACACTCCTCATCGATATAAAACAATATTCTTTAAAACACTCCTCAGAGGCAGTTTAAATGGTCTGTGGTATAGGGAAATACGTAACCACAGAGAATTTAAACTGCCTCTGAGGAGTGTTTTAAGGAATCGTGGTTTATTAATAAGACCGTTAGAGTATACATAATTCACTGTGGCAAATTGCATATTACAAAGATATTTGTATTTATATAGTTCAAGCCTAACTAAAGAGCGGTGGTAGCCTAGTGGGTAGAACATTGGACTCGGAAGCGAGAGACCCAGGTTTGATTCCCAGTGCGGGCATGTACCTATGACTTTGTTTTCTAAATTATATACATTTGTGAAGTTATAGTAGCTATACCACTCGCTAACTGTGAAGGAAAACATCGTGAGGAAATCTGAGTGTCTGAGCTATTCGCATACCTCAGCGCTCTAAATCGCCAATCCGCGGTGGGCACTCACCACGCGTGCCCATACTTCTCTCTGAGAGAAGGCCTGTGCCCTACAGTGGGACGTATATAGGCTGCTTATATAAGCCTAACTAATCCCGCCCCGTCTTCCCTGCAGGCAGTAGAGGAAAACTGGAACGCCGGTCGCAAGCAAACCATCAAGAACTTAGAAGAGGCCATCGCACAGGAGAAGGAAGCGCAGTGGCGCGCTCAAGGCCAGGAGCTTCTCATGGACGCCAAGAAAGAGAATGTCTTGCTGCAACTGGAAGCGGCCTACAGGGAGCGTGCCATGCAGGCTTATACTGAGGTGGGTGGTCGTAGAGTTGGGTTAGGACGCTAGGAACTCACTAGACTCCAGTGAGTTCCTAGTGTCCTAACCCAACTCTAGTGACTAGAGGGAGGGATTTGGGCTTCGGCGATAGGATGTCACTACGTACCTAGTCTGTATACGGCGATAGGATGTCCCTAGTCTGTCTAGGGCGAAAGGATGTCACTAGAGAGTGGGCCCGTAGTACTAGAATGTGACTACCGAAGGGCTGCCTGCGAAGATTGTTCAATAGAGTAATATTAGTACGACGATGTTTGTTTCGTTGGTACTATTGGTAGTCTACTAACCAATCGTATTCTATATAACCCTCACGCGATTCGATCATCTTCGCGAGAGATGCCTATTTAATTTGCGCGGGTTATGCTACTGAAATGACTTTACTGCTATTGCTTAGTCGACTATAGAATAGAGACAATTAACGGCCATTGTCATGTTGAATTGAACAACTATGTGTGTATTAGACTCTAGTCTCTGGACAAGTGGTTGTGAAGAAGAAGACGAAGAAATACGTTTATTTAACGCCGCATAGACGTAAAACAGAAGGAAAAAATAAAATTAAAAACTAAAAAACACGACAGTACAATTAGGGGACACGAGCTATGTCCAGTCCATGCGGCGGTAAAACGGCCTCAGGGTCAGTAATTGCTACAGGTCTGTTGCCCACAGCACTGATTTTCAGCAAGGGCCTGTTCTAGTGACTCACGGAGCATCGCATCGACTCAGAGAAAGTGTATTATTAGCAAAAACAATACAATACAATACATAGAGCGACCTCAGGTAGTGATAGAAATTGCGTCATGTGGATGTTATTTCACTACTAATTTCCCCCCAGGTCAAGCGCCGCCTGGATTACCAGCTGGCGAAGAACAACCTGGAGCGCCGCCTGGCCCAGCAGCACATGGTGGACTGGATCGTGGGCGGAGTGCGCAAAGCGATCACCCCCGACCAGGAGAAGCAGACACTCGACCGCTGCATCGCCGACCTGGCTGCGCTGGCAGCCCGCAAGTGAAGGACTGGATGGGGTTAGGCTATTTATTGTAATATTATATCGATTAACACGAAGGAATAAATCGTTGTGTAAATAGATTTGGTGGTTTTGTTTTAATTTACACACGAGTATTTACAAAAACTTGGCCGGCGGCGGCGCCAGAATGCAGATAGAGTTGGATTGCTGCGCTAGAAAGAGTCAACCTACGGCGCTGGACTATTACTAGAAAGATTCTTTCTGCCTGAGGAGCCAGAATGTCACTAGAAATATTCTTTCTGCCTAAGGCGCCAGAATGTCACTAGAAAGATTCTTTCTGCCTAAGGCGCCAGAATATCACTAGAAAGATTCTTTCTGCCTGAGGAGCCAGAATGTCACTAGAAATATTCTTTCTGCCTAAGGCGCCAGAATGTCACTAGAAAGGTTCTTTCTGCCTGAGGCGCTAGAATGTCACTAGAAAGATTCTGCCTGAGGCGCCAGAATATCACTAGAAAGATTATTTCTACCTGAGGCGCTAAAATGTCACTAGAGATTCTGACTGAGGTGCCAGAATGTCACTAGAGATAGTCGGATAGCGGCCTGGGATTAGGATCTACAATGAGAAAGGAAAGACTTCTCCAGCTACAGACAGCTTATTACTAGAAACAGTCTGCCTGCGGCAATAGAATGTCACGAGAAAGATTCCGCCTGCGGTTCTAGAATGTCACTAGAGAGATTCTACCGGAGGCGCTAAAATATCACTGAGATTCTGCCTGATGCGCTAGTCACTTGAGGGATTCTGCGGCAAATTTCACTAAACAGAGATGGCATGCTGAGCAAGAAAGGGTCAATGCTAGACTGTTACTAGTTCAAATCTGCATGCGGCGATAGAATATCATTAGAGATTCCGCCTATGGTTCTAGAATGTCACCAGAGAGATTGCCTGAGGCGCTAGAATGTAACTAAAGTGTATACAGAATAAATAATAAAAAAAATGTTTTGTTACTGTGTATATTTGATAGATACAACGATTTTAATTAAATATAACGCTGCTAAAGTCTATTAACATAGTACGGACCATATATATTTTCATAGTGTCATTGATTGCACCCAAAATAGTCCATTGCATGGAAACATACCCTTTACAGCCTTTCCAAGTTACAATATACATGGTGCGACAAAAGCTTATAAGTTTATGTGCTGTGTTCGGTTTCAAAAAAATGTATGTTATTATCTGTTATACAGCGTCTAATGGCAATTTCTATCTACACTAGATAGGTAAAGTGACCACTCAGACGCTGTAATGTCAGGGACCGTTATAGAGCATATTATCCTACATAAAGCCGCGTTGACACGGTCAAAGTCACATTGGACAGAGTAGCTTTGGTCAAACTCCACTTGGCCATACCCGTTGATACATCAAAGTTCTTCACTTAATTGTGTAGCGATCGCAGTACTTTTCGAAGCCCACTTGGACGAAAGCGTCCGGTCGATTTAACTTGAACCACGTTTAACATTTCAAAGTCCAAAGTTCACTTTGTTCGATCGAACGCCATCGTCCGAATGCGCTTAGGTACCTAAGTGTTGCTACAGTCAACAGTCCGTCCGAGTAGTGAAATCTACTTTGTCCAAACAGACCTTGATCGTGTCTTTAAGCAGGACAAGTTTCCACACATAAGTTACAAAGTTAAAGCTCTGGCTTACAACGATAAATATGTCTAGCTGTAGAAATAATAAGAGGACGAACGGCAGCATCCGTGAAGCCACGATGGAGGGTTGATTGATACAGAGCTTTGACCGAGCTTCATCCAGGTCAGCGTTTCATACAACTAAAACACAATATACTTTATTACAATTCGATGTACATCGATGATTCTTGTAGCCGAGTCTGCCTACTTGTTAATCTGTGGGTTATTCGACTATGTAATGTATATCTAATTGTCATAGTAAACCGTATTGTAGTTCTATGAAAGGCATAAGAAAATCCCCTAATCTTTAGCCTGCAGCCACACAGAAGGGACGTGGGGCGGGGGCGCGGAAAAGACGCGACGCGTTGCATAGAAGTCGCGCCCTCGCCCCGCCTCTTCTGTGTGGGCTTCATCCCGTCCTTTCAGTACATTATATTTTATATAAAAGTGAATTGGATTAACGACCCGTCTCTTCCGCGCCCCCGTCCCACGTCCTTTCTGTGTGGTGATTATCTGTACAACTGACACACGCCTCACAACTAAACTAAAATATTGTGAACACCAAGTTTATTTATATCATATTATTATAAACAAATACCTAGGATTTTACGGGTGTATCGTAATCCCTTTTTTCCTCCAGAGTTTAGGTATCTATAATCATCAATACAATTATATTATTATGAGGATAACGTCAATGGCCGGAAGTAAAAAAACGGTCAAGTGTGAGTCAAAAGTTTTCGTGATAAAACGGTCAAGTGTGAGTCAAAAGTTTTCGTGATCTCGTACTGCCATAATTTATAGGTATTTGGACAGTACTTCTCTGTGAAAAAAATTATAGACACCTCTATAATAAAAATACATCAGACTACACAACTACTTCCGTCGCTGTTTTAAAAATAAATGTTTATTTATTTTTAAAATAAAAAATCTTGACTGTGAAAAAAAAACTGTTTCACACCAAAGTTCAATGCCGAATTTAATGTGAAATTGTGTTTTTTTTTTACAATTTTTACTCACACACAATAGAAGTTATTCGTATTTATGAGTAGAACCCCATTCTTTGAGAAAACAATAAGATTATATTACACCCTGCACGGGCTTATTTTAAAAATGCATCATTCCTGAGACACCCTCATTAGAGTTTGAGTTTGGCAACAACTTATGTTCCATGAGTTTTTACTCAGGTATTTTTTCCGGTTTTGTTTACGTTTATTAAATTAAAATGTATAAAATGTTTATACATTCTATTTATTAACACATGGTTAAATTTTTTTTTATTATCTATCAAACAGCCATTTCAAAACAGAAAAACAGTGTATTTTTTTAATGAAAAATTAAAGGAAACTACTCTAAATGTCATGTTTTAGGAATTGCACATTTCAGTAATAGCCCTGTATAAACTCACCACAGAACGTAGTTTCACAAACTTTTACTTGGTTTAGGGAACTTTGTTCTGAGAACATTAATTTCTACATTCTATCTGCGAATATATGCCAAGTCTGGACAAACACCGGCTGTATTAAAGCTTCAGCACATTGAAATACAAACCTTATCATAGAGCAATAAGGTAGACTTCGCTGTGGCAATATAGTTTACTAACAAGCTTTCGTAGTAAAATTGTATCAAAATTCTTGACGAGTTTTTCCGAAATATATTTTTTTTTATTTTGCTACCCCAATAATGTGCAAGGTCGGATTAGAGTATATTAATGTCTAAATACATTGTGTTACGATGCAAAATTGCATTTCGAAAGAACTCGACCTGCCCATAGTAAAAAAAATACCGCAGCAAAATTGCATAAAAATCAAATATACTAATATAAAAATAGATTCTATATATCTCTCTTTTCATTCAGTTGTGTCTACACTGTATATAGTTTTTAAGACCGATTGCTATGGAATATATTTTACACAATTGCCAAAAAAATATTACCCATATTTAAGAAAAAAAAAAACAATGACGAAGACCTTATGAGTTGGATGTACATTCATTTTTCTAGTCATCATTTTGGTGTTACTGTTATTTGTATACAGGGTGTCACATATACAAATCTCCATATACAAAATTATGAAAATGCAGGTTCATCTAGTCAATACTATTTTCAAAAATAGACAACTATTTGAATGTGGAACACATCGAGACAAAATTTACAAAATGGTTGACAGGCGCCATCTGTTGCTCGTCATTGTAAGTAAAACATACTGCGGCATCTGTATGTTGTTGTCCTTGTCTAAACTAGCTATTCCATACTAAAGTTACCACCTCCGGCATTCAAATGTACGTAACAGCTGGTATTCTTTTCAAAGTTAGTTATTTTTCCCAAAGTAAAAGTTGTTCGTATTGACGAATAAGAACTTTAATTTTCCGATGCAATGGGTATTTGGTTACACCCTGTATAATGTGGGTAATATGTTCCGGACAACGATATTCAATTAATACATGTATTATACGTACGGTACTTAAGGGGGTCCAGGGAGTGACACTGGCGTCACCGAGGAAAAAAATCATATCTTTTATTACAGATCAAATTTGCAAAATGGGTCCGTACAATCTCTCAATCATGTTAAGGTGGGACGATTCCCATACATATGATTATTTCCAAATTTGTTAAAAAAAATTACATAATTATACTCTGTCTGCATTTACTAAGATTTTTATTTGCGCCAATAAATATTTCCTTGAATAAAAAAGTAGTTTAATATGTTAATAAGATCGATAATGTTTGTATGAACTAAATTGTCGAATTCATTTAAGCTATAAAACCACTGCTTTTTTTAAGAAACTGTATATTGGCGCAAATGAAAATCTTAATTAATGCTGACAGACATAATTCCGGTGCATAATTATGTAATTAATGTAACAAATTTGGAAATAACAATTTGTATGGGAATCGTCCCACCTTAATAGTGATTTTTAAGACCCCTGCTATCTAGTCCCAGGTTCGTGACTTCCTTGTCGTGGGTCCTAAAAATCACTGTTAACATGATTGTACTGACATATTTTGCACATTTGATGTAAAGAAAGATATGATATTTTTCCTCGGTGGCGCTAGTGTTATTCCCTGGACCCCCTTAAGTAAGTGTTTAGCAGTATTATTTATTATTCCTTTCGTTACTTAAGAACTAAATTATGCTTACCTAAAACGTAACAAACTCTTGCACCATGAACAACAAAAAGATAATGATAATACAAATTAGTATTTGGTGGCTAGACTTACAATGCATAAATTAAACCATGCGGTAAAATAACCCTACATTAACTTACAAAGGAAAAATTTATTTTTCTTCCTTCGCAACAAAATATACAATATTTAATCAGTGAAAGCTATTTTCGAAGTTTCTGGCAGTTCGGGGTTAAATAAATTCATTATTGTTTCACTTTATTTCGTAAAAACTAAATGAAGGTCAATTTTTAATGTTCCGTCTGGGCTGTATTTCGCATAAGCAACTAGCATTCTTTTTTAGCTTCGAAGCCAGTACGATTATACCTCGTATAGTTGTTAGTTTTTATGTAAAGTTCACATATATCGTAAACGATTTTTGGTCAAACTTAGCCGTGCACAAAAATTTAAGGCTAAGTTTGTCCATAAAGCAGCGGCGTAACTATGACATCCGAGGCCCGTGGCAAATTAATTGGATGGGGCCCTCCCAGTAAATATAAAAAATGGTCTTTAGCTTCAGTATACATGGCCCAACTTTATTAGATTTAAAGTACTCATATATAAACATTTTAATTGTTACAAATTTTTGTTAAAAATGTGAAATTACTTCTGAACTCGCGGCGTTAGGCCTCATAGTTCGGGGGGGCCCTCGGGTCGGGGGCCCGTGACATTTTGCCAGCCCTGCCACCCTATAGTTACGCCACTGCCACAAAGATAAGTGGATTAGGATGATCATATAGGAGGATCATATCCCCGTTATATCAAACTTAGACTCCACTTCGTACAGTTTTTAGTACCATATTTATACCACCCTACAATAAGCTAAGTAAAATGTTGCATCGTTTTAGCACCCTTTTGTGAAAATCATAAGCACTTAATTTGCGCATTATTAAGCTGCATTCCTCTACGTAGTTTAGATTTGGCGTCAAATTTATCTATGTTTCATTGTTTTACAAAATGTAGTGTAAGTACTTATTATGTTTGAAGAATAGAAAACATTTTAAGTTTTAATTTTTCTCTATCAAACACTAAATTGAGAATTTCACGGAGTAAATACTTAAGTAACGTTCTGTCACGCTCTTTTCTGAGAAATTCGAAGTGACAGCACTACAGTTAACTATTTAGTTAGCGAAATTCTCAATTCAGAAACTGGCCCTCAGCATTTGAAAATTGAATTGTCTGAAATGTCCGTCACAATTTTCTGATGCCAACATTTGTCAAAAGTATACTAATTTTTTTACAATAGATGTCCTAGTTTGGGAACAGGATAAGTGATTTTTTGTCTCGATATAATTTTTTTACTGCAGACCTTTTATTAGACTTGTTTATTCCGGCGTGCGTGCATGCAACGACTAATGAATATTGATGAAGCCAAAAGTCAGGATGGTGCCATGTGGTAAACCACCAGGGTTTCTGCCTACCCCTAGGGGTACAGGCGTCAGTTTTTGTTACGTTATTTTCATAGCAATTATCTTCAAAAGGCTTTCAAATATTGTTTTTTTTACAGCCAAACCCGGCCCGTTGACTACGACAATAAATAAATAACATTGTGATGCATGTAAACTTAAAAAGATATGGCACCAAAGAGAGAAGTTCATAGTACCGAGAATTATCAAAAAAAAAAAACAACAGCTACGAAAACAAAACCTGTATTTTTAATCACCATCTAAATTGTATCAATCAATCAATCAGCCCGTTTTCGTCCACTGGTGGACGCCCGCCAGCGTGGGACGCGCACCGGCTCGCTGGACCGACGATCTGAGGCAGATTGCTGGATGAGGATGGCTGAGCATAGAAGGAAGTGGCGGGCCTTGGGGGGGTGACTAAATTGTATAATGCCCGACAAATAACTTCAATAAAAGTCTGACTTCGTACGGACGTATTTCGGGTCTGATTGGCGAGGGACGCGCGTATTTCGGACTTTACTTTCAAATTAACAAATTAGAAAAAAAAGATTGCGACTAGAGCCGAGTATATGCGATTTAGCGCCACCGACCGACTGGAGCCGAGTATACGCGATACCGCATCACCGATACGAGCGAGACGTTTCAGTTTCGTTCACCGTTCAGAAAAAGTGCAGAAAAAGAAGTGTTCACTTCAAAATTTTTATGGTGACTAAAAATACAACCTGGTCTGAACATACGTATTTTAAGTTATGTAAAAGCTTTACGAATTTGGTAAAAACTGACTACGGAACGCTTCGAAGCTTAGGATATTTTTTTGTACGTAACAGTAAGTAGTTCCTTCTAAAATAGTTCTTAGAAACTGCTTGAGTTTAATTTTGAGAAAGAGACCCATTTTGAGAAGCTACTTGACTGAACTTCCGTGGAAAAGCGCATATAAATCACTTCTTTAGTCCTTTTCTAGTTGTCTTGTCTGTACGCGTTTAGCATTTAAAAGCAGGTTCAAAGTAACAACCATTGATTACATTTCAAAGTAAATTAGTGCCTTATCACTATTAACAACGCTTAAAAAAGAAATCTGACTGCAAATTCATAAAGTACCTATTAATTTGAAATCGGATTTCCGTTTTTTATGCAAGAAAGAAACTTGCTTTGTTAAAAAATAAATACTGGCAACATTGTCATCAAATCTTGATGCCATCAGAAAACCCTTCTGATTCTTGGAATACATTTTAGCATCTGTCAAATGATAAGAGTCTGATATATTTCAGTTCAAAATTGAAAACCATAACAGGTACGAATGAATTAGAATAAGAATTTAAACTCCAGAGGGTCCATTCTAAGCATAGGCGAATCCAAGATTATCCATAAATCCAAACATGACAATCGTGTAAACGTGTAAATTGATTAAATTTGTTTCAAGTCCCCAGTACTTAAAGTAGTTTTTTCTCGCGGCACCAAAGTGGCCAGTCAGTACGCACCGGCGACCTATTTACTGAGTTACCTACTTCGTCGCGATGACGTTACAAGATGACGCATTTTCGGCTTCTGCCACCCCTGTGGTCCGGTTTCACGTTAATACGCTCAGACTCTTGAAATCGGCGGACTAGTCTGTGGAAAAAAATCAATAATTATAAATAATATTAAGCATGTCAATACATTTATGAAAATATTATGTACGTTACAAAAAATATCAAAGACTTCGAAAATGTTGGTGGCCACCATAATGTTAATACTAGAAATAAACATAAATTGTCATTTCCACTATTTAGACTTGCAAAAGTTAACACATCGTTTATGGGGCACTGTATAAGGTTCTACAACAAAATTCCTCAAGATATATTAGAGTTACCTCCAACGCGATTTAAAAAATGTGTTAAGCACATTCTGTGCAAAAAGGCTTACTATAACATCAAGGATTATTTAGAAGACAAAGATGTTTGGCATTAAACAGTAGATTAATATTATTTAAAGGACGATTGTGACTAGTGTTCAACACATTCATGACTAATATTTTAAGTTAAAAACTCTGTTAATTAAGTTAAAACGTGTTTTGAAAAGAATAAATGTGGAGTTTCTTTGTTAGCTTCTTCTCCACATAATCCATTAATTGTGAAACTAACAACTTTGACGTTCATTAAGTAAACATTCTGTTTTTACAATGAATAAAAATATTTGAATTGAATTGAATTGAATTGAATTGAATTGAATAAATAATTATACATATTATTTTTTGACATTTTAAATTTGTATTCTTTGCCATTGTTAAATGCTATGAGTCTGTTTTCGTTATTATTTTTGATAGGGGGCGCACGGTGCCCCCGCCAAGTCGAGTAAAAAAGCGACAGCTACGTAATAGGAGGGCTGGTCCTAAACTAGGATACAATGTGCTGTGGTAACCAGGCGAGGACATCACAAACATGGAAATACACCCAGACTGAGGCCATTTGCACAAATGTACGGCGGCCGCCAGTAGGATTCGAACCCACGACCTCCGGCATGGTAATCAGGCGTGATACCGCTTGAGTTTCTTTCTTTTTTTTAAACTTAATAGCTTATCATTGACATATTAATAAACACATTATATAGACATCATCATCAGCCATTTGACGCCCACTGCAGGACATGCAGGCTTCCTTCGTGGTTTTCATAACCATAAGGGGTTTTGCCATAATCGCCACGCTTGGCAGGCGGGTTGGCGATCGCAGTGTGCGGTTGGAATCTCAGGAAGACGCTGCTGCCCGTCTCCTGGTAATTGATTTCCTCAGTCGCCTTCTACGACATCCACGGAAGAAAATGGAGTGACGCTATTCTTAATCCGGCGCCACACGGAATCATAGACATAGGAAGACAATAAAAAGTTCTCACAAATAGCTTATTGTTGGGTATAGGACCCGCTCTGCTACCAGAGACCAAGGAGACAGGGCCGCCTGCCTCCTGGTCCCAAATTAAACACTAATAAACACGGAACACAAGTAAAACACTTACAGAATATACAGTCCTTTGTCGACGTTCCTCGTCGACTAGGCAGCCGGCGCCTCCCGGGATGCCTGCACCGGATCGCTAGTGGGAGCCCTAGTCTTCCCCAGACTACCCCAAGAGCGCTCTTCCCCAGAAAACTGCGTCTCAGTGCAGGTTCTCGACACCACGACCTCGCAAATCAACACCACAAATCGTCAGGAATGACTCGGGAACCTTCCCTCCTTCTTTATAACTCACTCCACGCGAAGATATAAAGCCGGCAATCCAATTGCCTCACAATTTTAACCAAAATCACGTTGCCCGCGGGCCACCACGACAGCAAACGTATATTTTGCTCAAACACGAGCCAACCAAGCAAGAAAATTTTCAAGTGCAATAACCTCAAAAGTAAGTGTCATCTGTCACAGACAATGTTGCTACTTTATTCCGAACACTTATATAGGTATATTTTAAGCAACCATCAGGGTTTTTAATACAATTGAACCACGTCGATGTCAAAAATTTCTGCCTGAAAACTTTGGCAAAAAGCAACGAAAAAAAAAAATCCCTCGAATGATTGCTTTCTGCAAATTCACGTACGGGACCAATTGGACCGTGTTACGCAGAAACATTCCAACCCACAATACGCAACTTGCGAGATAAACGCTTCTTGATGTATTAGATTGTTTTGTTCCATGTTCACACGTTCTATATTTGTAATTCATCATCATCAGCCATTTGACGCCCACTGCAGGACATAGGCCGGCCTCCTCGTTTTCCAAGCTTCTCAGTCTTGTGCCGCCCGCGTTCAGCTACTCCCCGCCCCACCGTAACCAGGTCGTCAGACCATCTGGTGGGGGGCCTGCCCACGCTGCGTCGTCCGGTCCGCGGTCGCCAGGTCAGAACTTTTTCGCCCCAACGGCCATCAGTTCTCCGAGCTATGTGCCCCGCTCACTGCCGCTTCAACTGAGCAATTCTTCGAGCTATAACAGTAACTCGGGTTCTTCTGCGGATCTCCTCATTCCTGATTCGATCACGCAGTGAAACTCCTAGCATAGCTCTCCCCAATGCTCGTCGGGCGACCATGAGCCTTCGTATGAGGCCCACAGTCAGCGACCAGGTCTCGCATCCATAAGTCATCACTGGCAACACACACCTTTGTCTTAAGACACTGAGATATTTTGGACGCGAAATTTTGTTTTAGTTTCCCGAACCGAACCATCGGAGTAGGATTCGACGAGTGACGTCTTTCTCGAAGTTGGACTTACCTAACTGGACTGTTTGTCCGAGGTATACATACATAGTGGTCGACAACTTCGAGGTCAGAGCCGCCAACGTGGATAGGAGTGGGTGCTACATGGGACTTCGACATATTTGTAATTACTATTACATTAATTACGTCTACATTAGTTACAAAAACATGGAAAAAAAAACAATCTAATGCTAAAGAAGCGTATTTCTCGCCAATTGTACGACAAAGTCGAGTATGAATTTCGTTTTTGCACAAAGATATTGACGTGAATAGTTACATACTCAAGGCGCAGATATGCATTTTCTCACCTGACAAGCTCATGGAAAGCCTGGTCGACGTTCATCCTTGCTTTGGCGCTGCACTCAATGTAGGGCACCTTTAGTTGCCGGGACAGCGCCTGCGCCTCGTCTAGAGTCACCTGGAACATTGCACAATGAAGGAAGATATCATACATACATACATACATAAACTCACGGATGTATACCAGAGTGGTAGGCAGAGACCAGGGACTGCCACTTGCCACGATCCTGCCAGGTCACTTTTTCATTTTCAACATTCATTAGCATGCACGCGCGCCGGTTTCGGGTACTTTACAGATGGCAAATATAAAAATAGATAGCATTCTCTACCAGTGTATTTCATCATATCTCACACGTATTTATACAGTAATACCCCGGACTTACGCGATAGGTAGGATCAAGAGATAGCCGTGTAAGTCGAATTCGCGTAAGTCGGCGTGCAACCTTGCATATAAATACGTAATCGGGACCAGAGTCTAAAGAAAACAACAATTTAGAAGAAACATGTTTCATAAGATGTTAGATAATTAAAACAATTTACATTAGTAGGAATAAAACAACGTAAATCAAAGTTATTTTGATGTCGAATGCTTCATATATTCTAACGTTGTCTCCTGACGAGATAAGTTTTTTTTCTTCTCACAAAGATTGAGAGCCTTTCACAGCTTCAGTAATTTTTTCTTTATTTTTTATAACCGTTCGGACTGTTGATTCCGTTAGGTCAAATTTCTTTACCACTTAACAAATTTTTATTCTGGCTTTTAAAGTTATTGGTGGCTATCAAGGAATCATATCATATAGGCTTTGATGTATAAGTTTAAGATGATTTGAGAAAAGATGGTCAGAGTGGAGTTTTTTTTCCCGCTGCCTTTTTCTCCACTACAAATACGGCCCGAAGGCAGCGGCTAACATCGTAACATAGTACATTGACATTCAGCAAACAGAATGTAAATTCTTTACGTTGAAATAAATTATTGATTTCCGATTTCGATTCAAAATCTTTGATAATATTTAGTTTACACTCAAAAGACAGTGTTTTTTTGTTTCTTGTTAGGTTCACTTGTTTGGTTTGGCACGCTTGTTTGGTCTCTTAGATGACATAATTAAAGATAAACCAATAAGGTGCACTGCGTACGTAAAATAATTCCACAAGGAACTCATCCGAACTTGTCATAAGCCGAATTTGCACTGCGTACGTAATGTTTTACGGAATTGGAATCGTTATTCCACACGGAACCCGTTCGAACTTGTAAAACGAACACGCCGATGCGGGCGAGGATCAATAAATAGAAAATAAAAAACGACTTCTAAACCCTACAGCACAGCACTAAAAAGTTACAAATAATTCAAATAATTAGAAGTATGTACACATCTAGGTACTGTAGAAGTATAATTTGGAATCGGTGCCCAAAATATATGTGCCAGTCATGAAACTGGGCACTGACTACAAATTATACATCTACAGTACCTACATGTATACATACTTCTAATTATTTAAATTATTTCTAACTTTTTAGTGCTGTGTGCTAACTTTTTAGGGTTTCGCAGTCGGTTTTTTTTTATTTCAAATTTTTTATTTTTAAATTGCTGCTTTCAAATTTGACGTTTTTAATTTCCATACTAGTAACATACTAGTAAATTTATATTTATGATTTCTTAGAACCTACTTCCATAATACTTTAATAAATTTATGTACCTAATGAAATACTTAGTATATTCCTTTCGGATAAGCCCGATCTCCCAATTTATTAAAGAATAATAATAATAATAATAATAATTTATTGACCAAGTTAATTACAGTTCAGGAAGCACTTACAACATTACAGTTTATCTTACATAGCTAGTTAAGTCCCTGACTCCTAAACTAGGGGACCCTGTATCTTAGGAGTCAGTTTCTTCCTTCAGTACACGTGGGATTTTACCGTACAATAACTGATACTTACATTATTCTGTCTCTAGTCAATAAGTTTTATAAATTTTGATATTGGAATTAAAATGAATTAAGTTCTCGAAACCGTAAAAAAAAAAGTAAAATTAAACAATAAAGATGCTAAGTGTGTATTATGCATGCATGTGTGTGTGTGTGTGTGTCTGTGTGTGTGCGTGTGTGTGTGTGTGTGTGTGTGTGTGTGTGTGTTTGTGTGTGTGGTCTAATACTTATTTTAATACGGAAAGGATAGCTTCTGTCTCAGCATAGCTAAGTTTGAGCAGATATTTGTGTAGCTTTATTTTACAGAGATATAGAGGGAGGGGATGTATATCTAGGATTTTGTTAAGTTTGTTGTAAATTTGCGGGCACAGAACGGCACAAAAACGTTTATAAAAAGCAGTATTGCATTTTTCAGTACGGCATATTTTGTCATTTCTTCTAGGGCTATAATAATATTGGGAGTCGAAGTTAATAGCCAAGTGTTGCTTAAGAACAATTTTTAAGACAAACAATTGCCGTACTGTCAACACCTCGCTCAGGGAATATAGTTCGTTAGTTGGAAATCGGAACGGTTTGAAGTGCATCACTTTAAGAACTGATCTCTGAGCACGCTCTAACTGAATTAGTCTAGTCTTGCAAGTTCCACCCCAAACAGACACACAGTACGATAGAATAGACTGAACCAGGGAATAGTAAACCGATTTAAGCAATCTAGAGTCAGTAACATGGCGTAGGTTTTTAAAAACCCATATAAGTTTCCGAGTCCTGGCCGTCAGAGCTTCAATCTGATTTTTCCAAGAGAGGTGGCAGTCTAGTTCTACTCCAAGATATTTAACCTGATTTGTTCTCTCTACACTTTTACATACACAGGGAGTTTGAAGAGATTGAGGATGACATCTGTGTGCCCTAATAATAAAGTCTTCTGATGGTTGGGTTTTCTTACCAATTGTAAATGCAACGTATTTTGTTTTTTCTGTGTTTAGGGTAAGAAGATTTAGGTCTAGCCAGTGGATGACTTCTCTTAAACCTTGCTCAGCAGTCTCACGAGTCGCATCCCATGTCTTTCCCTCATAAATCAGAGCCGTATCGTCAGCAAAGGTGAAAATTTTACCAGCAGTAGGAGAGTGAAGACATAGCTCATTTATATAAATGAGGAAGAGACTAGGCCCGAGTACACTGCCTTGAGGGGTTCCGTATGTGACGTAGGTGTCGGAACTTACAAACTTGTAAATTTTGACACATTGGCACCTTCTTGTCAAATAGTCCCTAAAAAGTTGTAACGGGATTCCACGAATGCCTATGTTTTCCATTTTTTTAAGCAGGATAGGGATAGAAACAGTGTCAAATGCTTTTGCCAGATCTAGAAAGATGCCCACACATTTTTTCCCTTTGTCTAAATTTCCTGCAATATAATTAACCAGGTCACATGCAGCACCCTCTGTTGATTTTCCGGCTCTAAATCCGTACTGCGAATTCGACAGGAGCTTTTCATTCTCTAGGTAGCTCACTAGGCGTACATTTATTAGTTTTTCAAGGATTTTAGAGAGAGTTGTTAGAACTGATATTGGCCGATAATTGTTGACACTGCTTCTATCCCCCTGCTTATGGATAGGCGTAATTTGCGATTTTTTAAAAGCTGTTGGGAATACTCCTTGGTCCAAACATAGGTTGTAGACATAGGTTAAGTATGGTAGGATAAACGGTGCTGCTTTTTTAAGAAATTCACTTGAGATGCCATCATACCCCGTTGCTACATGTTTTTTAAGTTTCGTATGATGCTGAGTATTTCAGTTTCTTCAGTGTTTAACAAGACAAAAGATCTAGAATGTGTTTGTGTTTGAATAGATTTCTGCGTTTCATCCCTAGCCGGTATTCCATCAGCAAGGTGTTTCCCTATGTTTGCGAAGTAGGTATTCACATCATTTACAGCATTTTCGGGTATCCGGTCGTGTAGAAGCTCCTTAGGTGTGTTTGTTTTTTTTTGTTTTTCCTGTTATAAGTTTAATAGTTTTCCAACTTTGCTTAGCATCTTTACATTTATTAAATTCTGCTCTATAATAATTATTCTTTAGTTTTTTTACGAGATTATTGAAAAAAATTCTGTATCGCTTGTATGAAGTCTGCGCTATATAGTTTTCCGGTGCTTTACTTGCCATTTTGTGGAGTTTATCTCTATGCCGTTGGCATCGCAAGAGACCTGGTGTAATCCATGGCTTGATAACACGCTTTCGACGAGGAATAGTAGCAATTGTTGTATTCTTATCTAATGCGTTTTTAATTGAAGATATTAAATAATTTGTAGCTGAATTTGGATTTTCAATGGTATAAATAAATGATAGATCAGAGTTTGTAAGATCAGCAATAGCTTTGTCGTAATCAATTTTGTGATATGTTGTTGCTGGTTTGTCCAGGGTAATTTTTGAGAGAAAATTAAGCATAACCGGTTGGTGATCAGTAATTAATTCTTGGAACACAAACGACTGAGATAATGAACTAGTTTTAAGAAGAATATGATCCAGGCAACTTAGTTCACGAGTTGGAATTGTGTGGGCCGGTAACAGACCGTGTTCAGCTGCTAGGTTGAGGTAGTTATTACTATTTGGATCTGAATTATGGGGTGATATATTGATATTTATATCACCAATGACACAGATGTGTTTATAAGCACTAAGTTTAGATAAAAGGTTATCCAGCGATGCCAGAAATGTATCAGTACTACGAAAGGAAGGTGAACGATAGATGGCTACAATCACTAATTCGTTGTTTACTTTTAAGACTAAACAATTTGCTTCATCAAATGGTGGTTCATCAATTGTGCAGTCCAGTTTGTCGCTCGTGTAGACCACTATACCATCATTTTGATTTTTGCAATGCTTGGTAGATGATAGGTTGTATGCTTCAAGTTGTGGCAAAATTTTATGTGTTTGGAACCAAGTTTCCGTCAGAATTATAATATCACACTCAATATCTAGACTTTTAATGAAGACTTGGAAGGGGTCTAGATTTTTATACACACTACGAATATTCTGTGTAATAATTTTGATAGATTTATCACCGTACTTTAATTTATGTTTCAACTCCGCAGCTTCTATTAGCTCTGATTGAGATATACAGAAATTATCAATCTCGTTTGATAGATTATTTAAATTATCCATAATAAAAGACAGAAAAAGATACTAGAAGTGACAACAAGTACTGAAAATTGTGTTTATTAGTTGAAAAACCAAATACGACCAGTAGACTTTTGATATTATATGGCATATATGTGTATGGGTATATTGTTGTGTGTAATTGAATTTTTATTAAGTATGTTGAGGTGTGGATGAGTGATTGTGTTTTTGTATTTGTATCAATGTGGATGTAAGCTTGTGTTGTTTTATAGAGCAACATTAATGATAGGAAAGCAAATAAGAAAGGCATGCACTTAATATTTATAATTAAAACTAGTCACTTAGTAGACAGTTTATCAAGGTCCATTTCAGTCTCGATTCTAATTGCAGGTTTCCCTTCTGACTTTCTCAGATAGATTTTGCCGTTTACATTTCCATCTCCGGAAGTCTTCACCAGAACATAACCAAATTACCTTGGGACTACTTTTACGCTATTTTATGAAACGTACGGATATTACTCGGAGAACGGAACTATTACTAAGAGTTCCGTTCTCCATCTCTTTATGTCTTCATCAGATCTTCACCAAATTAAAATGGGACCCATGGGACATTATATCTACGTATTCGAACAAAAATGAATTGTCAAACTCGGTTAAGATTTGACGGAGTTATGCGAAAACATAGCCAAATTGTTTCGTACTGTAATACGAGTTTTAAATTCGATTTTTATTTGTTTTCTTACAAACAACACATTCTGGAATGGTTCGCGTCTTTTAGATAATAAAAGTTTTTTGTTCTGGTGACGATCCGTGATCCAATCTAAATACTCGTATTGGTGCCTTCCGGGTGATCGTCGCGCCTCTATCGGTGACGTGGCACACTCTTCACATTGGTGAAAATTCAAACGTGAGAGGAATTGTGCTCTATGTGTTTTTTCGTGATTTATACGTAATCATTCAACGTCGAAGACGTTAAATGTGCCAACGAGTTTCATTCAACCCTATGGACGTTGAAGAATAATTTGTGGTGCCTGGAAAACGCCCAACAAGGACTGACGCAGAGCAGCGAGCCCGAGCGCGCTAGAGTTAAGGTGCGGAGACCGGTGAGTTGCCAGGCCGATATATATATATATATATATATATATATATATATATATATATATATATATATATATATATATACACGTATTGGTTACAAAGATACTGACCATACTATCGATAATTTGCTTAGTTTTCTGTCATTTTGGTATTTGTTTTGGACATTATTGTATCAACGTCAAGTCTCTAGTTAATGTGACCGTGTTGTACACGCGTCGAATTGATAACCTCCTCCTTTTTTGAAGTCGGTTAAAAAGAAAAACCGCGTATCTCCGAATTCGTGTGAAACGGGGTAGCTTACGTCGGGGTATTACTGTATCCTTACTCACCACTCGCTGATGCTCCAGGTCGGCCTTATTACCGACAACGAGCATCGGGAACTCGTCGCGATCCTTCACGCGCAGGATCTGCCGGTGGAACTTGTACAGCTCGTCGAAGCTGGCCCTGTCTGCGACGGAGAACACTAGCAGGAACCCCTCGCCCGAGCGCATGTACTGTTCGCGCATCGCGCTGAACTCCTCTTGGCCGGCCGTGTCCAAGACTGTGGAAGAGGATTGATGGTAGACTTATTATTAATAAAGTACCTGAATGACCGAGCTTCGATCGGTTTTTTTTTTAGTTAATCGTGTTTTTTTGGAAATTAGGTATGAAAAAAATGATCGAACTGGAGACCGGGGTCTTCTGGTTTCGGGAACGGTCCGATTTTCTACCTAAGCTATTACAACCTTGTATATGGTGGCGAAATTCAAGTTTGCCCGAGAACACGGATAAAACGAAGTTTTCTAAAAATTAAAACTACCTAGATCGATTTATCGCCCCCGAAACCCCCTGCATACTAAATTTCATGAAAATCGTTGGAGCCGTTTCCGAGATTCAGATTATACATAAACAAGAATTGCTCGTCGCCCCACGTCCTTTCTATGCGGCCCAGCCGTACACCTCTGAAATGATTATTTTCTATGCGATAATGCGCAAGCGCGGGGCGCGTCACTCGTGCGCAGGGCACGGGCCAGTCGCAACAGGGTAGATTGTGTCTTCATAACCATTGTTGCCATCTTCAAGTGGCGAGGAATGACAGTGCGATGTCAATGCTAGAATAAGATCACTAACAACTTTATATGATTTTTTATGTTTGAAATAAAATGAATTGAATTGAATAACTAGTTTCTGTTTGTACTTCTACTTCCTTCTCCGAAGCATTAGTCCCGTCTAGCCAAAGGTTGTCTGGAAGAGATCACTTTTAGTGATAAGGCTGCCGTCGGTACTCTTAGGTTAAGAAATATCTGTGTAATTTCCATTTTTATGTACAATAAGGTGTTCTTTATGTATCCATCGGTCCTGGATTAGCCTACAGGCAAATTCAGCAATTGGGTATTTGACAAAATATCAAATGAGTTAATTTTAAAACAGAATTTTGTATGAATATACTGGCTTATTACGTCACATTTCAGAGCACTCTTTTTATGTTTAATCTATTTAAAAATTGTAATAACTAGTAATTGACTAAAAGAGATACATTTTCCGAGATACTTTGTAATTTTTGTTTTAATCGAGCATATGAAATAATTTAATGTTGATCGTGTCAAATACCGAATTGCTTAGAGCATTTCTCTTGGAGTCTCTTTGATGGAACACATCCGAAATTGCCGAGAACTAGACGACAGTAAAATAACAGATTGAAAGTGTGCGAGAAACGGGGGGTAATAGTATTAGTTAACAAATTAATCTAATGACAGATCACGCAAAAGTTTGACTGAAATGAGAAAGGAATGTTACGTTGGTTTGGACATAATCATGGAGAATACTCGTATGAAGGAAGAAAGATTGACGAAAGAAATATATCAAGCTAATGTGGGAGGAAGGGCCGTTAAGGGACGTCCCAGGCTGACATATTTTAACGGGGTGTATTTGCAAAGGGCAAGATAAAAAGTACCCGAAACCGGCGTGCATGCATGCAATGACTAATACATGTCTATGATGCGAAAGAGATCTGTCAGGATTGTGGCATGTAGCAGAAGCTGATCTCTGCCTACCCCTCCGTGTTAGTAATCTACTGTTTAAATTCGATCACACTGTAAAAAAATAATAGGAAAGATAGAATTTAAAATAAAAATACACTCGTGCCCAGGCATAGTATTGGCTTTTACAACAATATCTGATTAAGAAATGATGTCATAGCAATCTTGCTTGGTGTTACCGCCAGTACGTAACTGAGCAAACGTTTTGATGGCAGTTTATTTGCGTTTGCCTAGTCTGTCTGGCAATTTGTACAATCAGATGGCAGATAACTTGGAGATAAATCCGCGCAATCGGGATAAGAGCACGTTGTTTAGGGTTCCGTAGTCAACAAGGCACCCTTATAGTTTCGCCATGGCCGTCCGTTTGTCTGTCTGTCTGTCTGTCCGCTGCCTAGCTCAGAGACAATTAGTACTAGAAAGCTGACATACATATTTATCGCGCCGACAAAACGTTAGAATAAAGTCTTTAATGGTTTTTTACGGGTCGTCTCGTAGCTATGATACTAATAAAAGCTTGACCGAATCATCATCATCATCATTCAGCCACAAGAAGTCCATTGCTGGACATAGGCCTCCTCCGTGGATTTCCAAAAAGCCCGGTTGGAAGCGGCCTGCATCCAGCGCCTTCCTGCCACTTGGATGAGGTCATCTGTCCATCTTGTGGCTGGTCGTCCTACGCTGCCGAATGTTTTTAATAAAATTTCATCGTTTCTATTTCGTTCGAATAACTAGAATTATATTTGCGCGTATTGTTTTTGTCTACGAAGCAGACTATGTATTCAATTTAAATTCATGAAAATGTATAGCTCACTATCTCCTTACTAACTATGTTAAGCTTAGGCCACTTTTGCACTGACGGCCTCAAATTATAAATCTACTTGCAAACAAGAAGACTATATCCTCATGCACGGTAGTCGTGCACAGTAACCTTTGTAATATCAGGGTGTATAATATATTATTTGGTAGATAAATGATAACAATGCTGCAGACTTCAGTAAATCATTGTCTTAGAAGAATGACTATTCTACTTAACACATAATGGTTTGAATATTTTGTTCTATCAAAATTGGACAAAGGAATTCACACATTCCACATTTTAGAAATAACCCTTGTTAAATACTACGAGTAGAAACAAAGCAGTGAAAAAGATACTCTTATCCACAAAATATCACAATCCCATATCCACATAAATTGCAAAATAAAAAAAGTCAAACTATAAAACCCACTCGCAGTAAAATGCATAGTAAATAGTGGACGCCTACATGCAACACACTAAAAACCCAAGACATCTGTCGCATTTTGACCCTGAAACCCACCTCTGTAAAATAATTCTCACAACATACAAGTACCTAATAGTGAGGCCACAGATTGAGGAAACCTGCACTTTTAGGGTTCCGTACCTCAAAAAGAAAAAAATAAGGGTTCCGTTATAGGATCACTTTGTTGTTCGTCCGTCCATCCGTCCGTTTGTCTGTCAAGACCCTTTATCTCGAGAACGCGCTGAGGTATGGAGTTGAAATTTAAACCATATATCGTCGTTGTAAAGCGAAAACCCATACTCATGTTTAAAAGTCCCTTAAAGCTCTGAAAAAATAAAACTTCTTAAGTTAACGTAATTGTTTTCTAAGTTATATACATTTTTGAAGTTATAGTAGCAATACCACTCGCTAACTGTGAAGGAAAACATCGTGAGGAAACCTGAGTGTCTAAGCTATTCATATACCTCAGCGCTTGAAATCGCCAATCCGCGGTGTGCACGCGTGGTGATTAAACCCATACTCTCGCTCTCAGAGAAGGCCTGTGCCCTACAGTGGGACATATAAGTATAGGCTGCTTATGAAGTTAACGTAAAAAAAGATACAGCCGTTTATGCAGCAAAAAAACGTGTATTTCGACTCTCAAGGGAATCAAAATTTATAGGGCACTTTCCATTGACCTAAAACTATGAAATTTAGCAAGTAATATTGTCTTATACTACAAGTACAGAAAAAAATATGAAAACTACATCTTTTGTAATTAAGTCATAAAAAATTGCCTTTGAAATTCGGGAAAAGCTCGGAAAAAACTACGAGACTCGATTCTTGTACTATTTATAATTATGTAAGTACAAATTTGTAAGGAACCCTCGGTGGACGAGTCCGACTCGCACTTGTCCGGTTTTTTACATCATCAGACACTAAGTACTAACGACGGTTATGTAGGATTTCGAGTAAAATTATTTGACATGATGATTTACATGACATGATTTACCTGTGTGCAAAATTTCTGCCAAATCTGGATTAATTCAGATTGCATGACAAATATCCAAACTGTAATAACACTAGAATGGGATTTTAACCGTCGCCAGAATATAACTACTTGCTTAGAACTGACCAAATGATCTTAATCTTCTTACAATATCTTACATTTTTATGTCATGTGCTCTGGTATACAGCAGTATCCTTGGTGGTGGTGGTGTGCCTTTTTTGTGCCACTGCATAGAGTCCTGTTTGGACTCAGGTTCATATTGATGAACCCAAGTTTCATCCCCAGAAACAATTCGAATCAATACTCCAACTTTATCTTCGCTACAGAGGTCCATAAATGCGCAAGAACACTCCAGGAATTGAAGAATTTTAAAAATGGTTGTGTCTGATACTCTTGCCATTTCGCGAGCTGTTTATTCTTAAGTGGGGCATCTTTCAGTATTAATTTTTCGACTTTATGAATGACCACTCTGGATTGTCACCTTGGTTAGCTAGCCTGGCCGTGGGTCATCTTTAAGCGCGTCCCTGGCGTGCTTAGAGGTAATGCCACTTGTAAACCATGGTTTTACCGAGATTCCCCATAAACGAATGACATCCAGTATGGTTTGAACTGATTGTCTTTGCTTGTTAAGGAACTTTATAACAGCACATACTTGATTTTCTCCATATTGCACAATTTGTTCCCAATTGACATGTTTGGTTAACGATAGTTTAAAGACTAATAAACTAATTACGATAGAACTTGGTATTTATACTAATAATGCATTGCTTAATTCGTAATGACTCGGGTAAAAACCCTCACTAATGACCTACCTACCCATTCCTTGAAGTTAAAAACGCACCCTAGTAAGGCTTTTATGCTTTTTGTGTTTTTTTTTTCTCTGGTCTAAACGTTAACACGGAGTACTTACTATCGAGTTTGGCTGGGACATCATCAATAACACATTGTTTGGTGTAGCTATCCTCAATCGTAGGATCGTAGTCTGTGACGAAATAGCTCTGAAACAGAAGTGCACGGTGTTTTAGCGCCATATGCCGCCGCCGGTGCGTGGCCTCGCCTACAAACACAAGACCTTGACATGGAAGCAATAGCGCGAACAAATATAACTCCCTCTTGACGCATACTGGTGAATCAACAAGGATTATTAGCCGTAAGAGCGAATATTAAGGGGGGAAATGGTCACTGATATGAGACAAGTTGCGGAATTGTCTCCCAGATGATATAGAGGCGTATCTCAGTCCCTATAAGGAGCACTCACCTGAATGAACTGTATTGTGATTGCACTTTTTCCGACACCACCGCCGCCAACGACAACTAGTTTATAAGTTTGTGCTTGGTTTGGCCCGGATTTCGACAACGTCATTTTGCTGTAAAAATTGATAAAAGGTGTTTTTTCGGTAAAAATAATCCGAATCACACGGATGACACAGCGACGGAAACTGATTGTTATCGTTTCGTTACGGACGTTTTGACATTTTGGTAAGATTGTTTCAAGGTTATTTTGGCTGGAATGGAACGTAGAAAATAAAATGAAAAAGTAAAAACCTACTTACGACGAAAAGAAGTGATAAAATGTCGATAAGATTGTTGTTGTTTTGGATAAAACGGTGAACTTACCTCATACATTATGTAGGTATAGCGTATCTGCACCATGTAACATCGTAGTTTGAGCCCGATTTGTATGTCCTACGTCATTAGCAATACTTTTCCATAGGTTATATAAATATCATGAAAAGTATTTAGTCGTAGAGAAAAAATAAGCACTATCCTTTAACAATAGGTACCCTCTCCCCCTCTCCATTAGTACTTATTTGTGCAAGTTCTCCATTATCAGTCGGATCACGCACTTATATTTCGTTTAATACAGCTTTATGAAATACTTTAAAGTCAAAAAAATCATAGTATGGGTTGATATTTCTTAAACTATTGACCTAGGACCTACCAATAAAAAGACCATAGAAGTATTTCTTAGTACAAAACTGACACTCAAAAACGGCACCTGTCCGATCGATTAGTCTGTACCAATGAAATGAACGCAAGATTTGCTGTATAGTAAATCACTGTGATTTGCCATGCGTAATGACGTGAACGTTGATTGGGTGATAGTAAATGACAGGGTAACTTATGATTGGTTTTATACAAAAACGTCAAAGCATTGACGTCATCATGAACCTATCAAACTATCTAGGTGCCTCGCAAAATGGTGGTCTGACGGTGGCACGTGCGTAGATATTTTGCCGTGTAATACTGAATTCGCACCGATTGGTAACACAATTGAAAGCCCCGCCCGCATTCCCACAATTATTCGTGCGGTCATTTTTAGAGCTAGTTAGACATCTTGTTCATCTGTTTATAACTATCACTGCCTAGTATGAGCAAACGACTACACTTTATAGCATTGACAATGATAGATATTATTAAAGTTAAAAGTTTTTTATTATCAATAGATGGGTTTAGCACATAGGTAACAAATAAAAAATTGAATCAACGGTTTGTTTACATATAGACAAAGGCTGAATAAAATGAAAGAACCGATTTTATTTATATTGTAGTCTTAGAAGTAATTTTGTCTCAAAGTATAAATGTAACGTCGCGCGTAATCTGTGAGCATTATAATGCTTGCACTTTTAAATAAGTGTGCATGCACTAAAAATGTACAACAGCTTCTATAACACTTATAATTTAAGTTTACCGTAGTCAGGTTAACCGTGCTATTATAAAAAAACAAACGGCACTTGTTAGCAGTGTTGCCAAATGAGGCAATTTATCGCCATTCGGGCTATCTCAGAAGGTAAAATGGCTACTAAAATGGAACAAAAATGAAAATGGATGAAAAAAAAAATATATCTTTTACGTGCGTTTAAATAGTTCTTGTACCGAGGCATGATACTGACAGCTCGTAGGACCTCAGTTGATGAGATACTTCCGTGCATGACGTACCTACTTCCGGTTACGTAGGCTCATGTTCTTCTTTTTCGCTTTATAAATTATTTAAAGGAGCCCAAATCGAAATATTCAATCCAGGCTCTCAAATTACCTAATTTATCGGAAAAATATATAAAAATAGAACTTCATTTTCAAGAAATGCCGATTGGGATATTTCGATATTTTTTTTATTTATCAATGTTTTCTCAGCGATTTTTAGGCTTTGGGAAACGAATTTAAAAAATAATCATATAACAAAATATATATTTTTTTCTGCGTAATCATGTTCTTATTTATCGATTTAATGTGTTTTTTGGATTTGTCATGGATGGCGCTAAGAAGATTTGATGGGGTAACCCTTTGAGTCGTGTAACCTAGAAGTAACCTAACTTGGTTAAAAATCACCTAAACGGTTAAAAAAGTAACCTTCTGGCAACACTGCAACCAAGTGCTGCCAGACGCTAGGCTAGCCGCCGACACAGTATACCTACTTGTATTTATTGTACAGTATAGCCAAAATTTGGAAAAACAGTTGCCCAATAATCGCTTATGTTCTTTTAGCCCAAATCGCCTCAATTTTCAGACGTGTAGCCCAAAATCACCACTACGAACCCATGACTTAATTTTAAACAGCAAGGCTTGTAGTTTTGTACGCAGGTGTTTTCTATTCTGAATTCATATTAGAATATGAAATCAACTTTTTCATCTAAAATTACAGTTCAATTGCCGCTTTTTTTACTTTAGGTGATTTTTTGCCACTGATTTTTTTTACTCGAAACTTAATTTTTTATATTAGTATTAGTTTATACTTCTTTTTTTTTAATTACTTTATTATTATGATATGTAAAAAAAAAATAGCATCATTTTCGTTTCGTTCAATCATGTAGCGAGCGAAACTCCCAAAAATACTTCTTTCTCTCTTGCACTAATCCCTACCTACGTAACAAAGGTCAAAGCACCTCTCTTACTCATACTCAGTTGCTCTTTCGTTCTCTCGTTCAGTTCGTCCTTTGATTGTTTGTTTCTGATTTATTTTGTGCTTGAAACGTTTAAAATTACTTTAAATTCTGCGAAAGTGTTGTTTGAAAAGAAGAGCTTGAAAACAAGGAAAGCGTAAAAAAATCTACGTACTGAAAATGTGTAGCACCTTTTTGTTGGTTTGGTTTGGTTTGTGACTTTTTACACTGACAGATTACGTTTTTATTTCTTTCATTCAGGTAACTTTTGAGAAGACCCGACTGGCAACACTGCTTGGTTGACTGACAGTTGAAGAAAAAGAAAAACAACCGCGGGGAAGGGTCACTATATTGTACGACCCGATAACGTACAGCCAATAACGCACACCCCGATAATTCATGCCCAATGGGCACCAATTATTGGGGTGTGCATTATTGCCCGTACGTTATTGGGTCGCGCAATATCGGTACGGACCGATAATGCACGGACGATTTTGTACGGCCAATAATTGGAGTCCATATCGGTGCCCCGTTCACATATGTTTAGTGGATTTTACTTGACATGAAATCAGCTGTTGTCCATAGGATTCGTTTAAAAATTTATTCCATAATTTAAGGTTTTTTGACATTCAAGGAAAACCGAATGTAATTTCTGAACTTCGAAAAGGGTGACGCACAAACTAATAAATCCCTATGATTACATACTCTTTGTACTATTGTTCAAGGTTATTGAAGGCTTTAGCTCAGCGCAAGACTGGAAACGAAAGACGCGTTTTTCAGTACCTATGAGAAACAGATTACTTGGGGTGCCGGCCGGCGTGTCAGCCATTACAACTGATCGCAATGCCTAATTCAAATTCCCGAAACCAAGTTTCGTTGCATTGCATACGCCTTCATCCTTCCTGTAGTCGGTTCCCGTGCCAAATCTATCAATGGAGAGATTATCCAGGTTCATTAACCTACAGGTAGCCGCTGCTGAGTTGTCGGTGAAGTTTCAAACGTGGATAATATAAGGATAGCTTCTGGTGCCACAGTGATTTTTACCAGTGTATCACGTCGAGCGCTCTGGTTGATCCCTGTCATACTTTCTTATTAATTATCTCTACTAATGAACTCGTCCATATTGTAGGTAATGTATTACTTTGCACACAAGCTACTCTTCTGATGTTTATGGAAATCGGAAACTTATCTGAAAATAATATTTTACAACAATGTGAGCCGCTGCCCTATGGATGGTTGAGTTGTAGAGATAAAGGCAGAAAATGAGTCCTAATCCAAAAACAACTCCACTCTGCCAATCTTTTCTCAAATTATTAGGTACATCTAAAACATAAATTGACATGAGTACAACATCCCATCATGAGTGCAATCAACAACTTGCATACAGAAGTCGATTTAAATGGTGACTTAAGGGACATTATAAGGTGGTACAAGTCTGCCTAAGTAGTTATATATTTTTATTTATGTTACATACTTGTTATTGTTTCTTTGCTAAGAGATCTAAGTACACAAATTAATATAATTCCTCAGCTGCTTGCGTGATAGACATACATGTAGTTAAAATAGAACTGAATTAACACTATAACTTTGCAATCTACGGAACACTCATCCTTCCCCGATGAGCATCTAGAAACTTGTATAACATGTTACTTTAATGTCCTTGAAAATATATTGCAAGATAGGTGATAGTGAAAAAAGCCCTGATAGGTATTTTTTTATGCTATTTTAGGTCATAGATAGTTTTTTTTTTCATTTTAAGCTACTTTGGTAATAACATTGTTATCATTAACATTGTTACACCTATAATATGTAAAGGTATAAGTAAGTATATTATTATTATGTATAAGTATGTAAATGAATATTCATATTTGCACCTACTACCCGTCTCACTTTTCCTTCAACAACTTTCCATCGTCGGTTGCCTGGAAGAAATTGCTATAAGCAATAAGGCCGCCAATTGTACTGCATTTTTGTAAACATTTCATGTCTGTGTTTTTCCTGGTACAATAAAGAATATTCTTATCTTATCTTATCTTAACATTAAAGGTGGAGTATTAAAGTGAGTATTATTGTATTAATCTATAGAAAACGCCACTGGTTGTCCAATTACATAATATATATCCATGTAAGATTGTTTTGTCTTGTAACTATATTGTACAATTCTTTGTTTTCTTTCAATAAATAAAAATAAAATACCTAAATATTTTAATCAATTTCATTATTTTCATCTTCAATGCAAAAATACTGACATGTTATCACCACAGTGGCAAATGATTTTCAATGACAGCTAAGTCAATGATGAACTTATGTGCCTACCATGAATAAAGGAGTACAAGAAAATCCATCATAGTGTTATCTTCTTTAATAAATTTGTATCGACAAACATTGTTTATGTGCTACTGTGCTAACGACAAGCTTCACTGCTTGCTGTTGTTCTTCCTCGTCTGAATTCCGGGGAGCTTGGGCAACGGCTCCATCCATAGACCGACTTTAATGGGCAGCCAGCCATAGCCAATCAAAGTGGCCTCCTTTCTAAGTGATCTTTGGCTATCAACTCATTTCGTGTTCCATGGAAGACTAGTTGAGAGCTTACTGGTCAGGCATAGACTAGTTTAGTTTTCATCTGAAATGTTGTAAGTTTATAAGATAGTTTAACCTATACATAACAGTTCTCTACGGTCAGAACATACACTTAAGGAGGTATAACAAGAAATGAAAGTATCAAATATAATCCATAATTGGTGGTAGCACAGTTGGGAGAACGCTTGCCTCACATTCAAGTCATAGGATCAAATCCCGGCGTTTAACTTGTAACGTTCATAAAGTCGCAGTTTATGTGCTACTTTGAATAAAAAATTTTGATTGTGAATCCCAGCACATCCGCATGTACAAATCATTGATGAATTTAATTCTTTGATCTCTTAGTTGAGTAAGTATTTAGTACCAATACCTCTCCCTAACTGTGAAAAACATTGTGAGGAAACCCGAGTGCCTTAGATGTTCACATGCCTCAGCACTTGAAATCACCAATCTGCGGTGGGTACGCATGGTGATTAAATCTCTTTCTCTCTCAGAGTAGGCCTGTCCTGTGTCCTCCACAGTTGGACATATATAGGCTACATTATTATGAGCTATGTTAGGAGTTTCAGTCCATGATCGAATCAGGAATGATGAGATCCGCAGAGGAAACAGAGTTACTGATATAGCTCGAAGAATTGCTCAGTTGAAGTGGCAGAGGGCGGGGCACATAGCTCGAAGAACTGACGGGCCAAAAGTTCTGAATTGACGACCGCGGACCGGATGACAGTGTGGGAAGGCCCCCCACCAATGGTCTGACGACCTGGTTATGGTGGCGGGGAGTCGCTAGAGTTTCACAATTAATGGATTATGCGGAGAAGAAGCCAACAAAGAAACTCCACATTTATTCTTTTGAAAAATGTCTGATAACGATTAGGAAAAGTAATTAAAACATTTACCACACTATTTTGATGCAAATGATCCTTACCAATGCTTAGGTAAATACTCGTACCTATTTCGCATTTGGTAGCTTCCTTTTTTCCTGTCCGCATACAGCTACTTTCCTTGCAAAATGTATTATTTGCAACATTAAATACTCTTTGATTTGCAAACGAAATTCAATTCCGTTCAAGGTTAGAAAATATTTTGTCTGTCCAGTGTTGCCAGATGGCCCTATAAATTTCCCCCATAATCTGAACAAAATCACCCCGAAAATAGTGCGTCTTACACTAAAATAAAACTTTTATTATTAACCAGACATTATACCCAGCAAGTGTTGTGAGAGAGTGCGTCACTTCTGGTTCAGCAATCCACTTAGAAACAGAGGCAACTCAAGCTACTTACTTCCGGTTCCGCGATTTTGGTCACCTGGTCGCTCAACGTTGCCTCATGAGTCGAGTCTCTCACCAGGAGGTCTTAATGTGATGCTGTTCATCGACACTGCTTAATAATACAAGTTTTATTTTAATGTAAAACTTGCGCTATTATTCGGCATGTGACGACGTACAGCATCTGTTGTGAGAGATGTCTTTGTTGGCTCCTAGTGACTGCATGACGACGCTATGTGATTAATTACGCTGTAGATTTCTGTGTAAGTACTAGTGACGAGATGAGTAGACGATTAAAATTGTAAAATTATTGTTATAACATAGAATTGTCTTTGTTCGTTAATTGCGAAACATAGTTATAAATTACTGGACTGAATAAATCTTTTTGTATTTGTATTTTTTGTATTAGTGAATTTATTGTATACATACTTGGTAGAAGCAAGGAGAATAGCAAAAGGTATGCTTTTAGTTTCCAGTCTGTTACTGTCGCTGATCAATTATGGGTTAGAATATAAATAGGGACCTAATTTAATCGAACCTAGTTAACAACGCCCCCTTATTAACTTCAGCTCCTTAATTTCTGAAAGAGTGGTGTAAGCATTGACCATAATAGCCAAATTAATTTATTATTTCGTCTTTCAATTCTTTCTGATTTAATTGTTGAATTCCCAAAATATCTTTAAAATATGGGCTTACTAAAAATTAATTGCTCCTTGAGATAGGTACTGCGTGATCTTGAAGACTTGCGAGTCTATTTGAATTCTTGCACAGCCGTGGTTTGTTGGTTAGTAATAGACATAAAGAATAGATGTCTGATGTCATTTGCCCCTCCGTTGATTTAACAGGAAAATGGTACTCAGACCATCTGATTAAAATGGAATTCCACGAATGAGTAGGTATTAAAATAGATAAAAATCGGGAAGTTAGCTAGTTTTTTAAAGCACAAAGATGCAGGTTACCTGTGTTGATTAATACGACCCATTCAGCGCATCTTGTAGCATATGGCTTGCACAACACTCCGTTAACGATGACGGTGACCGAGCCTCGATAGCAGCACCACGGTAAGGTAGTCGTGGATTATCAATGTGACTAGTAGTTAGATTCGGCTAACGATACTCTGCATGTTCCTTTAGCTCACGGCATTCGGTCTTGCGTAAGACTGATCCCCGGTTTCTCGTACACTAACAACCTGTTAATCTACTGTTAACAGCTGTCAGTGGTTTCTTTGTATGCACTTTGGTCAATTGACAGCTGTTAACAGTAGATTAACAGCTTGTTAGTATACGAAAAACTGGGGGTTAATCGATTGGATAAACAATAAAATAAAAAAAAGCACAAAGAGTACAGACCAAAATGGTAGGTTAAACATTTCTTTAATGAATTTTATTGTCTTAATATTGTAAGATTTGTCAAACCATCATCGGCCATTTGACGCTCACTGCAGTTTTCATAACCATGAGGGGTTTTGCCATAATCGCCACGCTTGGCAGGCGGGTTGGCGATCGCAGTATGTGGTTCGAATCTCAGAAAGTCGCTGCGGCCCGTCTCCTGGTAATTTATTCCCTTAGTCGCCTTATACGACATCCACGGGAGGAAATTGAGTGACGCTATTCTTAATCCGGCGCCACACGGCAAACCAAGTGACCATATATTGGAGCTCAAGAGATTAAAGTTACGACTGCGTCAAAAATATAAAAGTTCAAATTGGGCTGTATCTCAGTAGAGTTTAAACATAGCTATTTAGAGGGTAACAAAACACTGATCCGTTAAGTGTTCCATCATGAACCTAAATAATATAAAACTTTTTTTAATTCTTCTTAAATAGGTATCTCAATCATATCACCAATAAGAGGTGTTATTTTGATATTAAAAGAAAAATTCCATTTTTTAATATAAATGATCGGATGTTTATTTCATTATGAAGAGGAAGGTATGCCGTTAATAGTAGAAAATAATGAGGCAAATGACCACCATGACCACGCTTACAGGACCATATCCTTTTCATGAAATTTTCCATAAACAAATCGCAAAGTTGCTGCCCTATGTCCTCGATAGCCTCACGAATTCCATCTTTGAGGTCTTGAATCGACGCTGGGCTGTTGGCGTAGACCTTCTCTTTTACGCGGCCCCAAAGGAAAAAGTCGCAAGGTATTAAATCACAAGATCTCGGTGGCCAATTGTGATAACCTCTTCGAGAGATAACACGGTCCGGAAACTTTTCCCGTAAAAGATCAATGGTTTCGTTGCTTGTGTGGCACGTAGCTCCGTCTTGTTGAAAGTAAACGTTGTCCAGATCAAATGGCGTAGTTTCTACTTGTAAAATGTCAAAAAATGACAGCTTCAAAAGTGACATCTACCGAAATTGCAGGCTATTCAAAATAACACCTCTTATTGGAAAACCCTTTATTTTTTCTACTTACTAATCCTAAAGTTTTAATTAGGGACAAATTTAGGGAAATATTTTTGTGCTAGTGAAAACGCACAGAGCTGCTAGATATTTTTGAAATTTCTCCGGAAATTTTCCCGGATAAGGCCATGAATCTTTATAAATTGAGCATCGTTTATAGTATTCACGTTTTGGGACGTATGTACTACCTACGTACATTTTTTAATCAGTCACAGTTAAACAAAGCCCAAATTACCGTAAATCTGGTAAAATTACCCTAAGCGGCAACACTAACTATAATAGTCCACAGATTAAATAGAAATCATATGGCCTGACAGAAGAGCAAACCGTAGTTTTTTTTTTATAATAGGTTTAACGGCTCTGGATACTAGACCTTTTGAGCCTGGCAAACCGTAGATTGATTGGTCACAGACTACAAAGAAAAGCACGGTTCACATTACAAGCGCCTGTGCGATGTTTCCTATTCTGCAATCGGGTCCGTCATAAGACAAAAATACTATTTCGAAATATATTGATGATTTATTTGATTAATGGTTTATATAATATAACATTAACTTATTATTGTTATGCTTATTTTGGTAATTATTGTTTTGAAATATTTTTGTCCCATAACATACCCCATTGCAAACGCACCCGCGCTTGTAGTGTGAACTGTCCTTTTTTTCCAAAGTCTGTGATAAATCAATCTTATCTATGGTTTGCTCATCTGTTAGCCGTTTGATCTCTAGTTAATCTATGGACCACTATTAGTGTTGCCAATTAGGGTAATTTTACTCGATTTAGGGTAATTTGGGGTTTAATCGTAACTGAAAAGATACTATATCCACATAGTACGCACTTTCATCATTTTGGCGGTAAAGTGAAAATAGTCACAGACCGTTTGCACACTACATACCCCCAGTTTCTCGTACACTAACATACTGTTAATCTACTTTTAACAGCTGTCAATTGACCAAAGTGCATACAAAAAAAATACCACTGACAGCTGTTAACAGTAGATTAACAGCAGTAACAGCTTGTTAGTGTACGTGTAACCGGGGGTTACTGTCTTTACAGTTTATGTTTGAGGAATTGACGTAGTGTGATGCGTAGTGATGTGAAAAGCAGAAAAGATTTAATCGATCGATTATAAATAAATAAGCGAGAATAATAGGTAAAATTTATTACTTACCTACTTATATCTTACATTATATGTATTCATGTTATTTGTACGTTAATTAATTTATAATGTGTATACGATATTGTTTGGTTTGTAAAATTTATTAGTATTGTGGAAAAAAATGTGATAGTCGTATTGTTATTTTTAAATCGTGCAAAAAAGACTTATTACTTTATAGAGGAGCCTACAAATTGATACAGTACATACCTAATAATGTAGCCTAAATACGTCCCACTATATAGCACAGGCCTTCCCTCAGAGAGAGAGTATGGGCTTAATTACCGCGCGTGCTCACCGTCATTTCAAGCGCTGAGATATGTGAACACATCAGACACTAGGGTTTCATCACGATGTTTTCCTTCACGTTTAGCGAGTGGTATTGCTACTGCAAATTAACAAATGTACGTAACTTAGAAAACAAAGTCATTGGTACATGCTCCGGGGTTCGAACCCATGACCTCCCGAATGTGAGCCCGGCATTCTACTGCTCGGCTGCCACCGCAGTACTTTCTTATATCATATAGTAAAAATAATTTAAATACAAGGGATGGTAGAGGTCCTAAGACTTCCATGGCAGTAGAGGGTAGAGCTGAATAAATATCTCTCGCTTCAATTTTATCAGTGCAATTTCGTTGCTTTCAACTATCTATCTCTCCAACCTCTTGACAAAGACTGTGATGCGTGATAAGAGTTTTTCAACTGTGGCCCCCTGCGCAGCTCCCCTTTCACACCTAAAATTAGTCATTGCGCAGGAATTGACGAACTTCACCCACTCACCAAAAATAATTACGCATAGGTTATTATAGTACTAAAGTTTCACAATCTCGTGCTTCCATTTTCCATTACAGAACACAATAAAGAGATTTTTCTCTACAAAAATGAGCAACGGAGCAATGATGTTTTGTTGTGTATCGATAAAATTCTAATATTGTTGTATTTTTGTGTGTTGAGAGGCACAGGGTTTTCAGTTCCAATATTTTTTACTGTTTTAATGTGAGTAACCTACCACTGACCAAATTAATTTCGACAGAAGTACCTATATAAAAGTAATTTATATGGTGCTCCGCTATGTAGGTTTACAAGACAACCTAATATAACCTAACTAAAGGTTTTGTCGCTGTGCCCCCTTTTTCTTTGGGAATCATAACAATCCTTCGATTATTTTTTTGACGTAATGGAGGGAATCCTTGTACTAAAAAACCACTCTAAAAGTGATTGCAAAAATCCAAAAAGATGTTGGAAGTATCTGCTATGAAAAGATGAAACCTATTTTAATTATTTTCTCTGCAAACACAAATTTTCTCCAGGAAATTTTATTCTTGTTCAGTAGCATAGCTGCGTCTGTGATAAATATCACAGACTATTGATTAATATTTCAAATAAAAAAAATCCCGATATTGACTTTTTACACCAAAAGTTTACTTTTCTGTCTCCTTCAGGTACCTTTTGCAAGACCCGGCTGGCAACACTAGTCCGTGTTGAAGTTCGTTTGCAAATATTTCATTTTGCGAGGAAAATAGCAATTATATTCTCTGTTAAAATAGTTGTATGCGGACAAGAAAGAAGGAGCTACCAGATGCGACATAGGTACCAGTATCTACCTAAGCATTTATCATCATCATCATCAGCCATTTGACGCCCACTGCAGGACATAGGCCTCCCTCATGACATTCTAACCATGAAGGGTTTTGCCATAATTGTCACGCTTGGCCGGCAGCTTGGCGATCGCAGTATGCGGTTGGGATCACAGGAATCTACCTAAGCATTGGTGAAGATCATTTGCATGAAGATAGTACGGTAAATCCTTTAACTACTTTTCATAATAATGCAGGCTGCATTACTGTATAGTTGGACGCTGCGCAGTACGTCCAACTGTAGAGCACAGGCCTACTCTCAAAGAGAAAGAGATTTAATCACCATGTGTACCCACCGGGGATTGGTGATTCCAAGCGCTGAAGTATGTGAACATCTAAGGCACTGGTTTCCTCACAATGTTTTTCACAGTTAGGGAGAGATATTACTACTAAATACTTATTCATCAATGATTTGTACATGCGGATGTGCCGGGATTCACAATCAAAATTTTTTATTCAAAGTAGCACAGAAACTGCGCCTTAATGAACATCATAGGTTAAACTAGGTGTCCATTTAAAAATTCAGATCATTTTAGAGAAAAAATGGACAAAAAAACTCCAAACTTAGTCTTCAAGTCCTTAATTTACAGATTTTATATAAATATTCTAAAACCTCGAAATCATGCATTGACCTGGCTTAAATTCCATACATCATTGTCATCTAAATAATCTTTAATGTTATAGTAGCTTTTTTTGCACATTGTGCTTTACACATTTTTTGAACCGTGTTTCTAGCAAGCTTATTATATCCTCAGAGATCTTATTGTAGAAACGTTTACAATGCCCTATAAAGGATGTATTAACCTTTGCCAGTCTAAATTTTTGGGAACGAAAGTTTATGTCTATTTCTAGTATTTACATTGTGTTGGCTACCTACAGTTTTAAAGTTACTGACATTTTTCCTAACGTACATAATATTTTCATAGATCTACTGACTAGCAACTGAGTTTCTTTAAAGAAATCTCTTAACGAATCTCTACTGCCTAGCTTATATATGAATCTGATCGCTCTCTTCTGCAGGACGAAGATGGTCTCAATGTCTGCTGCCCGACTACACAGTAGTATACCATAGGACATAATACTATGGAAGTAACTAAAATAAACAAGCCTAGCAGTTGCGACATCAGTTAGTTCCTGGATTCTATTAACTGTGTATGCTGCAGAACTAAGCCTATTTGCCAATTTTTCTATATGAGGAGGGGTCCATTGAAGCTTTCAAACCTATGCCTGAATGAGAGGCAAGCGTTCTAACAACCGCACCACCACCACCCCCTTAGGTGTATGGTCTGACCTTGTGAACGGTCACATGTTAAGGTTAAACTCTCTTACAAACTTTCTAAATTTCAGATGAAATGTAAGCAAGTACTGGATGTCCGCAAGCAAGCTGGTAGTGGATAATCTAGATTCGGCTTCATGCCTGGCCAGTAAGCTATCACCTATTCTTCCATGAAACACGAAATGAGTTGATAGCCAAAGATCACTCTTAGAAAAGAGACCACATTGGTTGGCTATGGCTGACTGCCCATAAAAGGATGGAGCAGTTGCCCAAGCTTCCCGGAATTCAAGGACAAAGAACAGCAAGCAGTGAAGCTTGTCTTTAGCACAGTAGTATAAACAATATTTGTGGATACAAATTTATTCTACCACTGAAGATAACACAGATGGTTTTTTCCAAGGAATTATTCATGGTATGCTCATATACCTCTACCAAGCTAAGTTTGCACCTCGCGTCGATTACCTTAGGAGACGAAAACTCGTTGACAAAAATGAAAGAAAAATCGGTGACAAAGATGCTAACCGTACCGACGCGACGACCATCACGGGAAGGATCGCATTCCAGCGAGGTGCAAACTGAGCTTGGTCGAGTTGTAAATTCATCAATGACTTAGCTGTCACTGAAAATTATTTGCCACCGTGGTGTAGCATGTCAGTGTTATTTGCATTGAAGACGACAAAAAAGCGTGTAATGAAGTTTAATAAAATTCTCAATACTTACACTAAACTTTAATTTTATTACCAAAGTAGTTTAGAATGAAATTTAATTATTTGTGACCTAAAATGGCAAAACAATACCTAGTAGTTTTTCAAGAAAATTCGTTATACAAAAAAAAGTGAACTGCCTGAATCGAAAACCATTTCGAGCTTAGCATCCAAACTGCAGTATTTTTAATGTAACAGATTTTTATCTTAAAAGATGAGCCTTATTTTGAGTAAATAAGAATATTTAAATGCCCTTCATTTGACCGCTATGGTGACGTCACATGTTATATCGTCTGTGGAAAAAAAACTACCAATGGCTTGACAACTTTCTGTCTGTCAAACACATCGATGTCATTCGATTTATTGATTTTCTTCACACCAGACAGGGGGCCCAAACCACCATTCTAGTGGTGATACGACTAAGGTGGCAACACTGAAAACGATTAAATGACAGTAAACCAAGGACAAACTAGATTGTTCTATTCACACGGCAAACGCAATCGCGCGGCTAACACAGCTTGGGTAGCATATGACGTCAAAATAAAAACTCAACTGTTTCAAAACTTTGCGAATTCAAGTAACATGTTTTATAAATTTGTTGATGCTCATCGAGGAAAACATTAAGTAGGTTTTTTCTTGGTGTGTTAGTGTGTAGGATGTCTATCAAGCTCTTTCATATCACTCAAGCAGCTGAGGAATTATATTAATTTGTGTACTTAGATCTCACATCTAAGAAACAATAGCAAGTATGCAACATAATTAAACAGTACCTGGATGACCGAGCTTACGTAGTGGTTATATTCTCTTTGCCGAGCTTTGCTTGGTACTTTTTTAGGTTAATCGTGTTTTTTGAAAAGAATGTTTAGATAAGATGAAAAAAAAGGGAAAAAAATAATCGGACTGGAGACATCTGCTCTGGATTCAAACCGGGGCCTTCGGGTTTCGAAACCGCCCAATTTCCCATCTGAGCTATCACAACCTTGTAGATGGTGGCGAAATTTACCTTCGTATTCTAATGATATTGTAGCAGTTATTCATTGCCGTAAAACACGGATAAAACGACGTTTTCTAGGAATAAAACCTAGCTAGATCGATTTGTCGCCCCCGAAACCATCTGCATACTAAGTTTCATGAATAGTTGGAGCCGTTTCCGAGATTCAGATTTATAAAAGAATTGTTCGTTTAAAGGTACTTACCTACCTAAAGATAAAAAAACATTTATTGTTCATAAAAACCTGCCAAGTGCGAGACGGATTCGCGCACCGAGGGTTCCGTACCTACCAATTTGCAGGTAGGTACCTACTTACATAATATGTGAGTACCTACCTTATAAACAGTTCAGGAATCGGGTCTCGCAGTTTTTTCCCAGCTTTTCCCGAAATTCAAAGACAATTTTTTATAAAATTTAATTGAGTATACTTGAAGATACATAGATACAAACAAAAATCCTGTGAATTTATAACTACGGATAGTCCGTTAGCATCTATTCTATTGTATTTAAATTGTCTAGTTTCTTTGTAAAGATTTATTTCTATGATCTGATATTAAGGGGCTACAGGCAGTAACACTAGCGCCAAAGAGAAAAAACTTCATATCTTTTTTACAGATCGTATTTTCAAAAAGTGTCTGTATAATCTCTCAATCATGTTAATAGTGATTTTTAGGATTTTTAATGCAAAAAACCAAGGACTAAATAGCATTGAGGCCAAAAACGGTAGTTTTTGGCATAAATGCTATCTAGTCCCAGGTTCGTTTTCATGTTTCCTAAAAATCACTGTTAACATTATTAAAAGATTGTGCAGACACTTTTTGCAAATACGGTCTGTAAAAGATAAGATTTTTTTTTGGCATGTATTTAACGCGGCGACAAATTGATACCATTCCGGATCTTAAAAAAACTGAAAATGGATCGTAAATAAACTACTTTGGCGACTAATTTGAGGTAGCATCTTAACTAGAAAGCGGCGGCTTTTTAATGAGTTTTGAGGTTTTATTTAAATTTTATCTGGCAGTGATTTTCTTTTGTGGCAAATGAATTTCTTCTAAGGCGACAAATTATTGGCGGATAAAAAAGTTAAAATAGGCTTTCATAAATTCTAAAATGGGGTTGTCTATAAACTTGACCAAGGTCTTAAATAAATACAAACAAGATCTTAAAAAAATACTTTAAATGATTTAAGTTTGACTCAAAACTAAGTTTTTTAGTGAAATATTTTTTTTCGCTTTTATATAAAAAAAAAGAACTAACACCCGAACCTATTTTTGCTTATGTGTACTGACCTAACAACCAACCCAAAATTTAGATTGCCAGTAGTTGCCAGTGAAGAATGTTTGATATCCCCTCGGGATAATTAGTCGCCACATTAGGTTTTATAATACCTTAACCAGTTTTACACTGATCCCGCTTGATATATTTGACACCTTACAGTAGCAGCCGTTTTTTAGTTTTTTTGATCCTAGCCTTTTGTTGCTTGTATAGTTTAATAGTTGCTAAGATATTTAATCACTGAAAAGTTAGTTTTTTTGTGACTTAATAGAAAGTCGCCTAAAAAGGATTTCAGTTGCCGTGTTAAATATTTGCCTTTTTTTTTGCATTGGTGGCGCTAGTTAGCCCACTGGGTTTCCTTGATTGGAGATTTGCGTTGACAGTTTGCTGTTAGCAACCTGATAACGCAAATCTCTGTCAGTTTAATCTTTTAGCATCCCAAACCCCCAGTTTCTCGTACACTAACACGCTGCTAATCTACTGTTAACAGCTGTCAATTGACCAAAGTGCATACAAAAAAAACCACTGACAGCTGTTAACAGTACATTAACAGCTTGTTAGTGTACGAGAAACCGGGGGTAAGTCAGAGATTAACAGTCTGTTATGTATTTTTTAGAAAAAATGAGTTCATGTCAATGAATCTAGCCGTCAATGGTTTAACGTTGTGAAAAAATGTTACTATGAGGATGGTGTCACGCAAGCATGCTTGAACTCCGAGGAAACTGTGGAAGCCGAGGAAGTAAAGCTGATCGAGAAAAAAATATAACTATAAGTAGACTCTATAGCTTTATAAAGGTGTTCGCAACAATACATAAGAACATTTAGTGTTTGTTACGAAGCGTTATTGCGAATTGCGGAGGGTGATTATTGAAATGCCTTCGTTCTGTTTTTTAGACACAATGCAGTAGAGTGTAACGTCTTATAATTATATGAGTTGACATCTTCACAAATAGAGCTGCAACGTTACTAGGTTCTTTAACCAAAAATTTGCTATCTAGATCTTATCCAATGCCAAAACAAGTGCATTTTATCATTTAAAGAAAGTTATAGGAGTCTTAAAATAACCGGCCATGTCTGGCCACGCGCAGTGTAGGGTTCGGTAGAAATTTTGGTTTTACATGTGTAATGTATGTCGGTAGACCGTGTTTCTCGTCACTCAGTATTAGTTGTAGGTTAATATATCTCTCCCAATAAACGCTTATTCGTTAACGGACGTATTTTATTGTGTCTCCGGCAAGAAGTACTGAAAATAAGGACTGGGCTGTGGACGTGAACCCTCCTACTTATCAACATGCTTCATAGAACTTGACTTTGATGAAGTTGTAAACTTCATCCTCTTCGCCTGTTAACTTGCCGTGATAGTTTACTTAGCCTACTTAGCCGTGATAGTTTTCCTTTTAAGTTCATTATTATGTGCTACTATTTTACATGTTTTTACGTTTCTAACCCTGTATCCGGGAGATGGGTCGCCCAACCAAACCAAACTCGAACCAAAATTTGAGCTTCAAAGCTAAATATTTAATTTTCGAAAACGGATCCCTAAATCGAAAAAAGTGTGTGTAGGCGAGAAATTGCATACGTAATTTAGGTGCAGAGGAAGTACACTAAAAAAATTAAGTTTAATTACATCGGGCATTTTTTACGACTGCTTTTATGCATGTAAATGTCTTTGAAGTTTTTTTTAGTCTGTACCGTTGCGCCAGCATGTTACCGGCATCGCATTGTAATCACAGATTGTAATATGGATAATCTTTTATGGAACGCTTTCGCTCAAGATGGAGCAGTCTCACGAAGGTTGGTTCGAGATCTTATCTCCAACCATACTCCGGCTGGTATTGTTTGTCTTACGATTACTTACCGAGAGGCTTACGTATAAAAATAGATAGATAGAATATTATTTATTGTACACAGAGACAAAAATAATTAACTTTAAAATACCTAGTTAATCTTATACGTAAATAGAAACATGTCCGACAATTATTTTATATTTATTTTGAACGCAGCTTTGAAAATAATTAAAGCAAATTAGCTATTATAAACGAGGCACCACTCTATCAAGTGATTTTCTTGTCTATGGTTGGACACGGATTATTGCCCCGTACCGATTTTGTACAGCCCGATAACGCACACCCCGATAGTGTACAGCCAATAATCCGTGTACATGTACACGGATTATTGGCTGTACATTATCGGGGTGTGCATTATCGGGGTGTGCGTTATTGGGACGTGCGTTATTGCCTCCCGCGGGGAAGAGCGACCAGCGACCGTTTGTTTCACGTTTGTTTTGTATTTGGCGTATTGTTTGTTTCTATAAAACCCTTCCCAATGTTCTCGACGAGTTCCCAGAGGAAGTTCTGGACATTCAGCGACGAGGGCGAGCTAGCGCGTCGCCGGGAAAAACACAACCTGGAATACATAGCGAGGCACGGCGTTCACATCGACGAGTATCAAAGGTACAACTGCTTTCTATCTCCAGAGGAGGAGAGGCTCCTTTTACGACAATACGAGCTTCATTTGAAGGATTTCTGCAAGCGTTTCAGCCCGCCCATGCCGAAAGGCGTGACCGGTACCGCGTTCCATTACTTTAAACGTTTCTACCTCTACAACTCGTCAATGGATTATGTGCCCAAGGAAATCCTAGCTACGTGCGTGTATTTAGCGTGCAAGGTCGAGGAATTCAACGTGTCCATCGGCCAGTTCGTCGCCAACATAAAGGGTGACCGTGAAAAAGCCACTGATATCATTCTGAACAATGAATTGCTGTTGATGCAGCAACTAAACTATAATTTGACTATACACAATCCTTTCCGTCCTGTTGAAGGCTTCCTGATTGATATAAAAACGCGTTGCTCATTGGCCAATCCGGAGCGACTGCGTGGTGGTATTGATGAATTCCTAGAAAAGGTATTCCTAACAGATGCATGCCTTCTGTACGCACCGTCTCAGATAGCCTTAGCAGCGGTCCTACACGCCGCCAGCAAAGAGCAAGAGAACTTGGACAGTTACGTTACAGATATGCTTTTCCAAGACGCTGGACCAGACAAGCTTGCTGTCCTAATAGAAGCTGTACGTAAGATCCGTTCTATGGTAAAGTTTGTTGAGGCACCGGCAAGGGAACGAGTAAGGCTAATAGAGAAGAAGCTCGATCGGTGTCGCAACCAGGACAATAATCCGGACAGTGAGATTTACAAGAGAAGAATGAGGGAAGCGCTGGACGATGAAGACTTGCCGCGAAAGTCGAGCCGTATGTCTCTAGACACTAGTGGAGTGACACAAGTTTTAAGTCCCTCTGCTTCATAATGGTGGAATGATGTTTCAGTGAGTGAGGAAACAATGGAAGTGAGGGTGCATGCATATTAAGAGCGACGTAAGCAGCCTATATTCAACACACAGTACTCTCAAGAGAATAATAGCTTAGGCGTTTAAACATATTTAAAATCTCTAACCATTAGATTTCCTTAAGATGTCTTCCTTCACTGTTCGCAATTAACAACTGCCCTTGCTAATTGCGGATGTATAGGTGGTCTATACAAACTAGGACGCAGATCTGTGACACGGCAGATAAGCAGTTAAAAAACAAAAATAACAATTTAACTAGAATCATACGTTCTTAAATAATTATTGGTACATCCACTTAAAAAACGGTGAACCAATTCGAAAATAAAATGGGATCTTCCAGTCCTATCCATCCTAAGGTTGTCTGGAAGAGATCGCTTTTAGCGATAACACCACCCGTTCAACTTAGGTATATAAGAAGTGTTATGTACTTTTTATTATGTATGCTGTGCAATAAAGAGTTCAAATCTAATATATTGTAATCTAAAATGGGAAATATTTTACTCTTAATATGAATGCACCCTCAGTCCTAGTTGTCAACTGTGTGATAGTGACTGAACGACCTACTGACAAGATTTTATATGATAATTCTACAATAAATGTATACTTAACTAGTTATGAAAAACTATTCGGTATAAAAACTACTCTCTCTCTGAGAGAAGGCCTGTGCCCTACAGTGGGACGTATATAGGCTGTTTATGATGTGATTTACGATTCGGTGATAAAATAAAGAAATATATTCAATTTCATATTATATGTTTTAATTACATTGTCCTATTTTAACTACAATAGAGAAATATTTAATAGTGGAAACTAGCTAGCACATCGACCTACCCGTAGAACAAAGTTACATGTGACAATATAACGAAACATCGTTTTTTGCATTTTGGTTTTCCTCTTACCGTCCTCAACATAACATTGTAATTTTTTTTTTTACACTACAATAGTTTCTAAGATTTGAGATGTAACAACGTTCTATCTGAAATCACGCACGAAGAACAACGTTACAGGGGCGCATATGCCGTCTCACTCGCACAGACTGAGCGCGAGCACTGCGTCGCATCGTCATTCGCGCACTTGTTCTACGGCGGCCGGACGTTTGTGGTTGGTTTATAACCTCAAAGTTTTATCAGTGTTTTGTTTGAAGTATAGGTTGTGTTGATTACTTGAACATGAAACATGAGTAACAATAGGTCGAAGCGACTGTTAAAATTAGCTTTGAGTCTCGAAAAAACTACAGAATTTGCGGATTGCCCTATACAGTTGGAAGGGAAAAATGAAGATTCTGTCATTGCCGGTAAGTGTTTACACTGTTTATTAGATGTTTACTATGAAATAGGTCCATATTTGATGCATTCGGAAGTAAAATGCAATATTTTATTGCAAAATACCAATTAAAAGTTAATTTGTAAAGAATAAACGACATATAAGCACATAACACGTTGTTCTATGGAAAATACGCATCTGGGTTAAATTTTACGTTATTGTTTCAAAATTGAAGTTTTGTATACAATGTTGATTGGTATGTTAGTTTGGGTTATTACATAAAATGTGATAAAATTGACCAAATACATGAAAATAGCTCTTTGTTCCGCGATATTTTAGTAATAAAATGTAGTTTTATGTGTACCTAGGTCATTGTACGTTGGAGATTATACGTTGAAAAAACGTTATACATACACATGTAACACTGTTCGTCGGGACGAATTCTTGATATAGCTATGTTCCAACTGATGAAATGTATAAAAATCCATTTTTTCTGTTTTTTCTCGGTGAAATATTTGTTAATAAATTATTTGTACTTTTGCTGTTAAAATAAATAATCAACTTTCCCGTTTAAATTTCAGTTGTCTCTGTTACGGAACACGGAGTACTGTCACCATCTCCTGTACCTACTGGAGCTGAAAACATCGATAAGGACATGGCTGACGTGTGGGAGGATGTTTTTGGAGTACCAAAGACCACAGAGGAAGAAACTCCAGCTACTGCTGGGAACAAGAACGATTTAAGATCTGTAAATTCCCCAGTTCCTCATTTTGCGTTAGATGATGCACAACTCAGAGCTGCTGAGTCGATCGATCCGGTAAATCTTAAGTCTATTTCAGAACTACACGCTCCGGTTTCTGTCTCCGAAATATCACCTTTTATGTTTGATGCACCTGAAAGTTTCGAGAACTCACCTGCAATTAGTATTGGAGACGGGCCGTTATCAATCTCAACAACCAATTTCTAGGTAAACCCATCAACCTCTGTGCAAACTCCTATGCTAAGCACTGTCCTAGGTTCTGTAACAAGTCCTATGCCATCTCTTGCACAAACCCCTTTGTCATCTCCATCATCATATGTGCTAACTCCTATGCCTTCACCAGTTAACACACACACTGTAACTAAATGTAACGACGTCTTTTGCGCTAAGCATGATGCCAATACTCATTGGGCTACATCTCCCACAGCATGCTCTTCTAATGAGACTAATTGCAATGAACCACAAATAAAAAAATCTAGGAAGCGCACTCGTCATCCTACGGAGTGGTCCGATGCCAAAAGAAAATGCCTTACAAATATTGGCCAAAATTATGTGTCTAAAAGAGGTAAACCCATTGAATGTAAAGTCCTGGGGCAACCGTGCAAGTGCCGAAACAACTGCGCCACCAAGATCACTCCCGATGAAAGGTACAAATGTTTCGAAAAATTCTGGAAATTGGGAAGTCGCGAAAAGCAGTGGGAATTTGTAGTAAGGTATACAAAAAAAGATAAAAAGAACCGATGTTTGAATCGCGACGTCCCAAACAACCGCAAATACACGTTTAAATACTCACTACCTTTACCAGTAAAAGCTGGTAAGCTAGAGTCGCAGGTAGTGGACGTATGTAAGGTTATGTTCCTGAGCACCTTATCCGTTAGCGGCCGGATTGTAGGAACAGCATGGACCAAATATGATGGCAGCACTATTATGGAGACTGATCAAAGAGGTCGCCATAGAAATCACAAAAGAGTGATAAAGGCCGAAGTTGTCAAAAGTGTGTGCGAACATGTTAGGTCATTTGTACCGGTAGAGTCACACTACATACGTAAAAGTTCAAAAAAACTTTACTTGGACAGTAGCCTTAGCTTTGCGCGCATGTTCAAGCTATATGAAGAATGGTTTGACAGTGAAAAGTATGAATCACAGGCTAAAACAGTACGTCAATATCGAGATATTGTCAATGACAATTTCAATTTGAGCTTTTTCAAACCAAAAAAAGACCAGTGTGATGTGTGCCATACATTTTCCAATACTGCTCATCCTACAAACGAAGAAAAAGTAAAACAGGACATGCATTTGTCAAATAAAAACATTGCGCGAAAACTAAAAAATGAGGATAAAAATTATGCCATCAAATCTAACGGTACCGTTCTTACTGCTGTGTTCGATTTTCAAAAAGTACTGACGTGTCCTCAAGGGAATATTAGTATCTTTTACTATAAAAGAAAACTAAATCTCTTAAACTTTACAATCTTCGACATGGGTAAAAAGCAAGCAGTTTGCTACATGTGGGACGAGACGGTAGCTAAAAGAGGTGCTAACGAAGTAAACAGTTCTTTACTCGACTACATGAAGGCAAACATAATGAAAGGTGTATCTGAATTTCGTTTTTGGTCGGATAACTGCGCCGGTCAAAACAAAAATAGATTTCTTTTCTATCTATATATTTATGCCGCCACCAAATACAATGTCACTATTACTCACAGATTTCTTGAAAAGGGTCACACCCAAAATGAGGGTGATAGTGTCCATGCCCTTTTAGAGCGTACTGCAGATAATAAAATAATATACACCCCACATGAGTGGTGCCTTCTTGTTCGCTGGGCGAAGTGCACCGGTGAACCTTACCTAGTTCAACCCATGACGCAAAAAGACTTTGACTTTAAAAGTCATGTCGTTGACAAAACATGGAGTAAAAATACCAAGGGTGAAAAGGTGTCATGGAACAACATAAGAGAAGTTTATGTCAACAAAAACGAGCCTAACAAACTTCTATGCAAGTATGATCTCGCTAAAATTAATTCCGAGACGGTTGTTATTCGAGGCAACACTCGCAGAGCCAACAGTTCTTTGCCTACTCTAGAATTGGCTTATACATCTGCTATTAGTATATCCAAAGATAAGCACAAAGATTTGATTAGCATGTGTGATTCCGGCATTATCGGTGCTCAATATGCAGACTACTTTAAGGCTTTGCCAATTTTAAAAAAAGATACCAATGAATGCGACAGCGATGACGAATAGTAGCTATATGTATAACTGTTTTGTTTATTCATTTATATTTTAAGACTTAAGCATTTATTTTTATGTGTTGATTTTGAAAGCTTTTATGTAACAAGGTTACCAAAGTTGTTAAATTAGTACTAAGCCATAATATTTCATTGAAATTTAAGAATATAAACTGATCTCAGAGCAGCATTGTTTTAATTTAGTTTCAAAGAATTATAATTACATTTAAATCTGATTTTGCTTGTGATATTAAAAAACGATGAGACTTATATAACATAACATGTAAGTAGATTTATTTCATAAACAGTTTTACTACCAAGATTTTAAATAAAAAAAATAAATAAAATGTACCCAATTGTTTTATTATGAGCTATTCTATAACCTTATTAAAAAATACAGTAATTTTATTAACAATAACATAAAATACATAAATATACACATGTTACAGTTTAAAAAAATGTACGCACACATAAAATCTACCTAGAACAAAGGTGTATGTACACAAGTAGCGCAAGTTTTAAGAGGAAATTCCATAGAATAAAGCATTATGTGCACATGGGACCGCAAGTGATCCGTAGAACACAGTTTCATGTGCATTTTTTCTAATTATATCTGAAAATACGGAATATAATTTAATGTAAAGTTTACACAATAAATGGTTTTATAAAATGACACAAATTAACAAATGTTTGCATTCGATATATAATTAAATAGAGCAATTTTTTACTACCATGACCTTTACACTCGTAGCCCCGGCTGCCTGAGTGATCTTAAAAACGATCACGAAGGTTAAGCAACACAGGGCGCGTTCAGTGCATGGATGGGTCGCCGTCTATGCCTAACGCTAGTGGCATTTTTCCGAGCGATTCCGTGCTTCGCAAGGCACGTTAAGCTGTTGGTGCCGGCTGCCGTCGATAGATGGCAGTCGTTAAGCCAAGTCAGAGGCCTTAGGGCGGCTTGACAACTTCTGACAGTAGACGAGCCACTAGTCTACAAGCCTCCACCAATCCGGACTTGGCCCCCGTGGTGGAGTATGGCCTATACCTTCCTCAGGGAAGAGACCCGTGCCCCTCGGTGGGGACATAATGGGTTGATGATGATGACCTTTACACTCTCTCCTGAAAAGTTGATGTTTTGCAGATGTAACTTTGTTCTACGGGTAGGTCGACATAGTGGAAACTGAAAACGTTAACAACTACTAAAATATATTTTTAGTTTTTAAAACAGATTTGAAAGAACGCTTGGTGGACTAAATTACTAAAAATTTTAACAATTCTACCATCTACACTAAATCAAGGCTTCTAGTTAATATTCTTGGTCAGGTTCGCGAATGAGTTGAGGAATCAAATCGTCTTCTCAAGATTTCTGTTGACATTGTATCGGCCTTTCAGTTTCATTCTGTAAAGAAAAAGTCAGTAAGAAGTAACCAAAAAAGCAATTAAATAAAAACGATAAGAAATAGTAATTCGAAGAGTTCATTAATAAGAAATAAGTTGCGTATTTCCGAAAAAAATATTTCGGGAAATAAAACTCTGAATAAGAACAAAGATAATTATTTTCACAAAAGTAACAGGTGAAAGGTTTTTTTAATTAAAAGAACGTACGTACATAAACTCGCTCACGCCTGTATCTAAGAGGATACCAATAAAATATTATTTTTATACTACAAAAAGAACCGCCAATATAAACCTAAAAACAAGTGGTGCTTAAATTTTCAAGACTATCCGAAAATAGAATTAAAAAGAATGGAAACCAAGGAGGTAAGTGAATCTGCCATACCTGAATCATCCTGGAGGTAGCGATGGCGGCATCCTCGTTTCGACCAGCTGGCAAAATGGGCCCTATGTTGCCGGACCTTTTCCCCAACGGGCCCCAATTCGTGCTAAAGGTTAACTGCGCCTCACTGAGCATCGCAAAACAAGCCACCACAACCAAGAATAGACAGATTTTGTGCATTTTCTTTCTTGCTGGCCCCAGAAGGCGAGAAAAGAGGTTGGTGGTCGTAAAAGGAGGTTTGATAGTGCACGTCTTTTTCTTTGCCTTTTTATACGGGCAGTGGGTGCGTCATGAGAACGAAATGAAAGTAGATGAAGCCCTGTCTAGGTTTTTTCATTAGTGAAGCAGCGGTAATATACTTCTTGTATTGATGAGGGATGTCTCTTGGAATAGCTTGTCATTGGCTCTGTCTTTATTTCAATTGTAATGTTTGCTTTTCATTATCATCAGCCATTTGACGCCCATTGCAAGACATAGGCCTCCTTCGTGGTTTTCATAACCATGAGGGGTTTTGCCATAATCGCCACGCTTGGCAGGCGGGTTGGCGATCGCAGTATGCGGTTGGAATCTCAGGAAGACGCTGCTGCCCGTCTCCTGGTAATTGATTTCCTCAGTCGCCTTCTACGACATCCACGGAAGAAAATGGAGTGACGCTATTCTTAATCCGGCGCCACACGGAACCGTATTTTATTAATATTATAAATGAGAAAGTTTGTGAAGATGTTTGTAACTCAAACACGCAATAACGGCTAAACGGATTTACATAAAACTTGGCGTACAGAGAGACAAAGACCTGAATTAATTGAGACATAACGTACGTAATGCGTTCCCGCGGGATAATATTCATTTTAAGTTTAAAATAGATGGCGTTGTACAAGAATCGTATAAACGTGTTCTGTGGCGGTACGAAGTTCGCCGGAACAGCTAGTAAATAAAATAAGCTAATAAATAGGCTTTCTGTATTTTTCAGTTGGCACCATATCAAATCAATCAATCAAATCAAATCAAATCAAATCAAATCAATTTATTTGCTCAAACATGTGCCAGTCATAATACATATCATGCATTTATGGGCGTAAAATAGCATAGATTGGGCCAACATGCTTTACCGACATTACCGGTGTGCAAATGGTTGTGTGTGGCACCTTGTCGTTAAAATTAGACTAAATTAAAGATAATTAAATTAATGTCATAAAGGTAATTAAATTCATGTCACAGAGGAAATAGTATTATTAAAAATATTGAAATGTCATTATGATTCAATAATAGCAAATTAGTTAAGTTTATCATTCAAGAATTCATTTACATTGTAGTAGCATTTTTCAATTAACAGTTTCTTAAATTTGGTTTTGAACATAACTGACTCAAGTTTTCTGTAGCTTATGCCGCTAATGAATTTATATAGTTAAATTATTAATTAATAGTAACGATATTGTTATTTATTTATTTATTATTATCATCGCATACACTGTCATTACAGGCGAACCCAAATCGATCAGCATTAGTGTCTAATGTTATTAATATAGAGTTAAACGACACTTATAAAAAATGCAACATTAAAATCGGGATTAATTAACATAGTGTAATTTTATTATTATAAATAATAATAACCTCCACACAACACAATCATTTTTACTGGTCCCAAACTAGGATACCGTGTGCTATGGTAAGCATGCAAGGACATCACAGACATGGAAATGTACCCAGACTGGGAATCGAATCCACGACCTCCGGCGTGGTAAAACGTGATACCGCTAGCCCAACGAGGTAGTCAAAATCTAATATGTCTAATATTGACATATAAAAATGTCGTGGCACAGTGTTTGTTATCGAACTCCTGCGAAACGGCTTCACCAATTTTTATGATTCTTTTTTTTGTGTATAGGTATGTATTTGGTAGGTCTTAGAATAGTTTGTAGGGTATAAATAATATGGCAAAACGACGTATGTCGAGTCAGCTAGGAATCTAATAATAAAGCAATCTAATGTACTAACGTACTTCTGACATGATAAAACATTACAGGGTTAGCTTAACACCGGATAAACTCACTTGGTTTACGGCGTTATCTCAAAACATACCCACATACATAAACTCACGCCTGTATCCCAGAGGGGTAGGCAGAGACCAGGGACTACCACTTGCCGCGATCCTGACAGATCACTTTCGGTTCCTCAACATTCATTAGTCGTTGCAAGCACGCACGCCGGTTACGGGTACTTTTTCTCAAAAATGCCCTATTTTATTCCTTAGTTTTGAATACCACTGGTTGTTCCCGAAACACGTAAGTTAGAATCCTACTAACATCCAAACATCTTCACAAACTTTGACATTTATATGTGAAAGTTTGTGAAGATGTTTGGATGTTTGATACTCAATCACGCTGAACGGATTTACATGAAACTTGGCGTACAGATAGACAAAGACCTGAATTGAGACATAGCATACTTTATATCCGGGTAATGCGTTCCCGTGGGATAATATTTATTTTAAGTTTAAAATAGATGGTGTTGTGCGAGCGAACGTTGTGTTTTAAAAATAGATGGCGCTGTGCAAGAATCGTATAAACGGATTCTGTGGCGGTACGAAGTTCGCCGGGACAGCTAGTTTGTCATATACCAGATTAACTGTAATTGTAGGTACCATTTTTGATTTTTTTTTTGTTTAGTTTTCAATATTTTTACGGGTTACCATGGACTTACGATTTTTCTGCTTTGTATTGACGATGTTTGCTTACACCATAATTTTATTAATTTAAAGCATAAAATTGTTCTTCTATGTAGGACAATAATTTAGTATGAAATTGTGTAAGGTCAGCTTGGGTGATGCTTAAATTTTTTGACTAATCTGTTAGAATAGTGACAATAACATATACCTCGGAAAAGTTAGAGATTTATAAATTATACAAAATAGAATTTTTGATGAAATGTCATTATCGGAGTTGAGTTTCGTTGTTAGCTTCTTCTCCACATAATCTAAATTCTGAACTAGTTTCTATTCTAGTACCTAAGTCAAATACATACGGTGACGGACCCGTATATCCGTGACTTATGGCAACCCTACTGATTACTTATTAGATTGGTAACATCATAGAAAACTATTTATTCCATTTAAAATTTCATCAGCCTGTTCACATCCTACTTGAGCGAAGTTTTAAATTAGAGGCACACAACTTCGCGTACACATAATTAATTAAGTACAAAAAGAAGACTATATAATACATGGCTCGGGCTTCTTTTGATTGTTTTGGCGGGAAACCCGGCAAGTTTTGTGAGCAATTAATTTCTGCAATATATAAAAGGTCTTTCTCCGACCCTGCCTTCAGCAGTTCCCGTCGGCTTCTCAACGACTCCACGTTCTTCGAAGCACTAAAGAGACCGTTGTTATAGTCATGCATTGCTTATTCTTTGTCTTTCTGGTGGCGGCCGCCATTTTGGTTCTGACAGAAGCCCAACTGACGTTTACTCCGAACTGGGGGAAACGGTCGCTGAGTCTCGGCGGAAACGGAAACGATGCGTGCAAGCCCGGAGATGCTCTTATTGCTATTTACAAACTTATTGAAGTAAGTACCTACATAAATCATGATTATGTTCTTCGGTGCCGCCGTTATTATGCCCTGGTGGTAAGTGGGATCTTACAGTTCGAACTCTTAAGGCTGTTCTTACGTGAAGGATGCATTCATCAAAAGTGTACTCATTTTATTACAATCACTAAACATTTTGAATTGTGCGAGCGAGACACCATACGCCACGTAAGAACAGCCTTAAGTACAAAGCTGCAAAAATTTGCTGTAAGTACCTACAACGGAACTAACGCAAAACTTGACTCCATTTTTCAGCTCAGTACGATTTTGAAGTTTAAAATTCTCATTTTTCATACACGGTCAACTTCTACAATATTCTCCCCAGTGTAGGGCACAGGTCTTCTCTCTGAATGAAAGTTTGGGCGTACTGATCATAGTAACAACAATTATTGACTGCCAAAGCTGTGCGCAAAAATATCAAGTTAAAACTTTCACTTCATCTTAAAAAATTGCAACTTAATACTTTTTCTCAATTAAAAAAAATAGAGAGTAAGAACAACTTCCATAGATTTCCTCATATTTATCACGACAAAATTGAACATACACAATAACATTGAAATATCAATTTATTTTAATAGTTTTTGAATATTTAGTTGATATTATTCATTGACGAATTTTCGTAAAAGTCCTGAATCAATAATGAACTGCTTTCTCGGCTGTATTATTGTATCATTCAATGTCGTAAACATCGAATAAATTTTCATACTAAATAATACATGGTGACTTTGGATTCGATTGACAAACTTTAAGAGCACATTCTAACCATGATATAGAATAACATGGCTAGTTTAAAAAAATGGAGTGACCAAAAATTTTTTTTAGTTTCTTAAAATTATTTCACTTAAGCATAGACATACAATATCAGGACGAACAGTTATAAAAATCGAAAAAAAATACTATGGGTCGAGCGTCTTATGGTCGGCGTCGGCCGACCCCATTGTTCTTTTAATTGTTTACGCGTGTTGGAGGACAGACTAATTACATTTAACATATTAGAAAACCTTTTTCAACGTCTTGGTACTTCCTACTACTTTGAATTTGGTTTCGCAGTTTCGAGCTAATTTTCGAAAATTAGGAATATCCTAAAATATGTTATACCATTGCCGATAAATCATTAATCGTACTGTTTTTCACAATGAAAAGAACATTCCCCTAACGATTTTAAAATCACCCTGTAGTGTAGCATTTATTTCAGACTTTTTTTTTTAAACTTTAAAAACAAATCCGTATAATCCTACTTTAAAACACTTGGGCAAAAACAGAAACCGCAGCCGAAACCGAAATCCAATATTCGACACGACACCAAAAAATATAATAAATAGCCCGCGCGCATTTTGGTCTCTTAGATCACTCGCGGAATTTCATTGACTACGCCCGTAACGTAACTAACCCTAACTAACACGCTGTTAATCTGCTGTTAACAGCTGCCAATTGACCAAATTGCATAAAATAAACCACTGACGTCTGTTAACAGTAGGTTAACAGCTTGTTAGTGTACGAAAACCGGGGGTAAGTAGAGTGCAAGCGTGTTGATGTGCTGTCGACTGAATTTGACAGTGTGAAAAATAGTATTAGTTGTATATATTCGTATCAATTACGAGTTTTAAAACCGATTTAAGGCATTTTAACTAAAAAAAAAAATTAATCATTTATCCAAAAACCCTTTATAAAAAATATTAGTCGCAGAGAAAAAAAAACATTTATTTTTTAACGTGTCCTCTCCTATTATATTAAAACATTTTTACTGCAAGTCTCCACTGTATCAGAGAAGCAATTTGAAGATTTCGAACAACTTTTAATTACACAGTAATTTTGTTACAGGGAAAGTTTAAACCCTTACCTACTGTCTTATTTATATAAAAACGATTCTTTAAAACATTCCCCGTAATAGTCTGCGGTAAAGGAAATGACGTAAACATAGATTATTTAAACTGCCTCTGCGGAGTCTGAGAATTTAGAGGAATCGTGTTTTTATGAACAACACCGTTTTATTTTTGCGTAGGTTTTGCCGATTTGACAGTCAACAATTTATTGATTAAATTAGGACAAGATCACTAAGGTGACAAACATTATAATTCTTGATAAATAACTTGAACAAATGACTGTGACTTCGCGTGGACGTATTTCGGGCCTCTTTGGTGGAGGACGCGGGATGTGACTTAAAACCCTTTATTTTATTTTTTTATTTAAAGCCTTTACTTCCTCACACAATATAAATTTCACTTTAAAAATATTCGTGCATTATAAAATTATTTTAAATAATAGTTTTTTAAGTAGGCAGCATAAATAATTTAAAATAATCAATTGAGCATAACATAAGTAAACAATTAACATTATTTATATTGCAATAGTTATTCGCTTTCAATTAATTTCATTCGATTGAGTATTTAATTAATCAATTTTGTCATAGTATTTCGTAAGGTTAAGGCACTAGACATAATAAAAACTGAATTTGCACTCGGTAGACTCTACCGAGACCACGGCACTTGCAAACGTACCGAAACGTCTGAAAATTGCAAAATAAAAAAATTCACGAGTAAATATCCGTGCAAATTCAGTTTTTATAAATTTCGTCACATCACTTTTAAGTTTTAACTCTAACGGTCTTATTTATAAAAATACCATTCCTAAAAACAGTCTGTGTTAAAACAGGCAGTTTAAATAGTCTGTGGTGAAGGGAAAAGATAACGACAGATTTAAACTGCGTCGGAGGAGTTTTAGAGGAATTGTATTTTTATAAACCGGTAGAACTTTAGTTACGGTAAATTAACAAATAATTAAAAAAATCTCTTAGGTTCCTGTGCGGATATTTGTTCAAGTTGACTGTCGGGTACTAACCACCTTTTGTAGAAAAGTTATTACGGGTGAAACGTTGAATGTAAATTTTTTCGTGTTTCCATTTTCAAATAGGAATTTCTATTTCAGACCGAGGCGGAAAAAATGCTAGTTTGCCAACAGAAGTAATCACTGGACAAGCCGATTCTCAAGCTCACCACATAACTATAAGTAAAAGAAAACAACTATGGACCGATAGGTATACGTTTATTTAATTCCATTCCATCAATTATATTATCTTTTATGTCACATCTGATGATAAACATTTGGTTGTCAGTGTACGACAGTCTCGTTTTGTATGGGGCAGTGTCTATTATAGAGTTAAAAATCTGCAGTGTACAACCTAGAGGGTCCTAGAGTGTAATACACACACGTTATTTGCCTCTATTTGGTACTCTACTAAGCAATAGAAGTACAATGCCATTCCAATGGTATAACCCGCGCAAATTAAACAGACATGTTTCGCGCAAAAATTGGAATCGCGCGAAGCGCCGGGTTAAGTTGCACGGGTTATACCATTGGAATGCGGTTGGTTACTGGACTACCGATAGTGTCAATGAAACAATCATTACCGTACTAATTGAACGACTATGCATTGTAGAGACTTGCCCCCCTTGTTTACAGTCAGTTTGTAAGGACTTTAATATCGACACTGCCCTTTTGTATAGCATTCATTTGTTTAGCTTCGTCGAATTACATGATGTATAATTTTTCCAGAAGCTTTCCTACTTAGTAGAATTAACTACTAAAAAAAAACACCTCACATGCCTTCACCCGACAAACATTAGTTTGTCGGGTGAAGGTATGTGATGAGTTTTTTTTTTATATTTAAGGCTGTGCCAAGCGCGATGGGATTCCTATACAAACGTACCTTGGTTTTAATTTACAAACTCATTAAAAACTAACCAATCTTTAGGCGATTGGTTAACATCAATCGTCTTTATCGCCTTCACAGAAGGGCTTTAATTTCTATAATTAGTTTAGGTATTCGTTGTTCTTCAACACGGACAAAACTAAATTTGTGTTATCTTGTGTTAAAGGTTTCACATCAATTCGGCATTAATCAATCAATCAGGGACATAGGCCTTCTCCAAAGCACGCCACTCCTTTCTGTAAAATAAAACCAAACTACGTTTGAATGGAGTCGCTTCGCACTGATTGTGATTCAATTACCAACTTTTCAAAATTGTCTTTTTTGGCTGGCGCAGTTTTTATAATGTTTTGGTAGAATATATTTTTTATCATGACTAGTTCACAATGTATGTCTCGAATAACCATAATAAAAGTCTAAAGGACATTTAAATGTCACATTTGAGTTTCTGTAACACTTTTTCACTCCTATTCAATGGCTAGGGTATTTTTAGTGCTGGTTGTTTTTAGTTTGGTAGGCTTTTCAAATGTTATATTTTTTCATTTTCGTCATCACAGCCGAAGATTTTCATCTTCGGCATCCTGTGGATCAAATAATAAATATCATCATAAACCTCTATGAAATTTATGATATGAAATTAATATTTTTTTTACTTTCTAAAATTATCATGTTTTATTTACGTACGTGTAGTCTAATTTTTTTATCTATTTAACATAGAAGAACTTAAAGGGACGGAAACAGAGAGATATGAGCAAAGATTTCAATTAAACTTTAAGTTAAATAAATAATAAATAAAGATGCGTTGGCATTTAAAATGGCAGCCCAAAAAAGGTTATGCTTTTTAGCGAACACCGTGATTTAGTGGTATTTTATTGTTTGGTAATGGATTATAATGAAATATCATTGTTTATTTTTAACGTACTTGAATAGTCACCTTATTATATGTAATACTAAACACCGAATGAAATATTTTTATGAAATTCAGAAACTACATTATTATGGAGATACCTACATTAGTGAAGATAATTATTTCTTTAAAACAGAATGGTAACAGAATCCCAGGAGTGGATCCTCGGTCGGCACACACATATGAATTTTGGATAATTTATCCCCTTCCAGTATCTTCGGCAAATGTACCCGTTAAGAATATTTTAATATTTATGTAGGTAGTGTTGATAACATACAATGTGTAGAAATATTTACAGTGACATCCGAAATAGTGGAACATAGATACAAATGAATAAAATACTTTAGTTCTTTTACCTATCGTACATAAAACTGTACACTGAGCGACGCAGGTGTAGAAAGTTATATAGGCCAGAATATTTACAGTTTAAATATTTATTTTAAATTGTCAATATCATATTAATCTACCAAATAAATATCGTAGATAAATACCTATATAGATGTTCGTGTATCGAAGAAGAAATTACACATCGTGAACAATATCAAAATTCTCCCGTTATTAACAATTTGATTCTGATTTATAGGAAAGTGTAGTTAGATAATTATAAAAACCTATTTGTTTAAGAAAATTATGTTATCATCATAATTATAATATACTTGAAATAACACCAACAACTGCACAATTCATTTAATTGCCATATTTTCACATGCAATTTACCATAAAAAATGCACGAACATGAGCTATGGGGAATTTCTACTTGATATATAATAAGGGACCTACACGATCACTAACATCGTTATTTATTATCAGCCTAATTACTTTTATAGTTTAATAAATTCCCTTTTGTCTTTAAGACGAGTATTTTTCTTATATTTAGTATACCTAGTAAGTACATATAGGCATAAATAAAAGTAAATAAATAAAGTAGGTTTCTAGTGTGACTTATATTTTTCTACTTACATTGCAACCAATCGTTTTAACTAATACTAATTAGGTTAGGGGGTCCTATTTCCTTTTATGGACAATTATAATTATTTTGTGACTTTCACAGCGAGCGATAAACACGTTAAATTCATCTGCACTTACAGTAATTACGATTTGATTATGAGATAAACCATTATTGTATGTTTTCCATTCGCACGCGACAATCATACTTCGCGACAGATTTATGTTATTTAAAATTTTAATTATTCAGTACATACCGCTGAGGTAAAAAGTTTATAAATAACCGCGAATAGAAAACTGTATAATATTATGTGAACTAATTATATTAGTGAGCCGCGCCCGAGTCTGGAGTACTTGCAACGTTTTTAACGAGGTTTTTAAATAAAATTATTTTTTTTATTATAGGGCAGTATTGGAGTGCCTAAATAGTAACGTACTTAGATAACATTTAATTAAACTTATTCGAGTTAGTGTAAGTATAAGTCACATACAATACAACATTCATACGACTATATTTTAATCTAATAGATTTCAAATCTATCCTGTTTTCAATATCATTGCCCGCGATCCAGTGGACCAATAAAAAAAAACACAATGATTTAAACGAACGTAGCCCTTTGACGTTTATACCGTTTAAAAAATAAATTTCCGCGCCAACTCTCCTCCCGATCGGAGTGTCAGAAAGGGCTTAGGCCCGAACAGCACGGGTCATCTCTCAGGAAGAGAGCGTAGGCGAGGAGGAACAACGCGTAAGGCCAGAGGATCGCGAGCGGCAGCTGCCAATGCAAGTGGTAGTTTACGGACGCGGTCTCGCTCGAGAATCAGTTCTCTTCCTCCTCCTCACGAATCAGGTACGTTGACCTGGTGGAAAGAAATAGAGCCGGTCACTACCACGCACTGAACTCCACTTTTCTGAAAGGCTGATGCTTCACTGTGCTCAGGAGTGACTCTTGCTTTAATAGGTTGCCTTGTGCTTCAATGACACAATTGCTAAATACTTTTAAACTTGCACACAAACCACACTCAGGATAAACGTGACAAATAAATCAACTAAAAAATTGTTTATTAAAAAAAAAACAAAATTGACAGTATCTAACTTCAAATTCAACAACAATATTACACAACTTTTAAGTAAAAAAAGAACAATGAACCACAATTCTTGTGACGTAACAAAAAGCTGACGATCTGTCAATCAGAGATTCCGATCAGCATTTCAGAAACCAAGCATTTCTATCCAGCAAGTCGAGAAGCTTCACAACAAACGAGCGGAGAACCGAAAAATTTGCTTACGAAGAAACGGGTGGGGGTTTTAAGATTAAATTTCGTCTAATGCAATACACACCAGTAGGCCAAATTGAATAACGCGAACACCAGCGGGAAGGTAATCCTCGAGATGACGTCAATTCGCTTGGACCGTGTTGGGAACTTGCTCATCCACAGGCGGCAGCAGTTCTTGCGCGGTGCAATGTGGATCTCGCATTGCCGCATCTTTGAGTCGACCACGCCACCATGCATGAGGGGTTTCTGTCGAGTTGTCGACAAGTCAGGGGTGACGGTGGCAGGGGGGCGGCAGTTGGGCCTCTCGTATGTACAGAAGCGTATGGTTTTGCGTGATTATTATTTCTTCCGGGAGTCTTGGGATTATTTAGAGGACTGGTACGTTTTGTTAGTTTGAGAAATAGGTTGCGTAATTATTATGTCACTAGATCTACGCGGTTAGATCTGTTGAATTAAAACAAAGTAATTATTTATGCCATAAAATGTAACCGCAATAAGACACGTTTTTACTAAAATTAGACTTGTCGAAAATACGTAAAATTCGTCTTGGTTTAATTTTTTGGACTCTTTTAGGCAAGATCGGGTTCAGGATCTCTTCTGATGTTAGTGTGGTAAGCAGTGTTATGTCTACAAAATGAAAATGAAATGAATAGTAAATCAGCTGCGAGCTCACCATAGCGAACGTGGCATTGCTGTCCGTATCCAGCATATCCGAAGCAGCATCCATGCTGGCCGTTGCTTCCATCTCTCGCCTTGTTTTCTTCATATTCTCTCTATGTATGTCAGATCTTGAAGCATAGTTGACGAGCGCAAATTCCAGTAGCGCTCCGAAGACAAATGTAAGGCATACTCCGGTCCACACGTCAATGGCTTTGGTGTAGGAGACTGGTGGCAGAGAAGCGTTGATGCCAGACGATTGGGTTGCCATTGTCAGCAGCGTTGTTACGCCTGGGAAAAAAGAAAGTTTCTATAGAAAGCCTCAGAAGTTGCTCGGTAGAAGAAAAAGTTTAGTTCAAAAGTATTTTTGTCAACGTCCCTATTAAGCTGAAACCTTAGGTATGTTTGTATTGTTTTAAAGCAATACTTGTTTCAAATCTGCTAAACTTTCCTGTTAACAAGAGGCGAGATGCCCTTTGTCCAGAAAAGAAAACACGATGAACCATGAAAGGCGCAGACTCTACTTTTGTATACTGATTGAGTGAATTGGTGGTCGTAGGTTGCCCACCAGCTTGCTGGCAGCGGTTGGATGAAGATGTGCGAGAACTCTTATTGGCAGATTATTCTTATACCTACACGTTCATCGTTCTTATTGAGGCATAAGCATCCTATTATAATTTCATTTACCCAATGAGACTCTTGCTGGCACGGCGCCCTGGTCGAGCCAGAAAGATACCCAGGAGACAATGACCAGCATGCAGCACGGGATGTAGATCTGGATCAGGTAGTAGCTGAACTCGCGTTTGAATAGCAGGTCCACTTTTAGGCAGCTGTATTCGCCTGGAAATAAGACAGCGGAACGTAAGTTTTAAGGCCAGATAAGGGCTCGGCTTAGCTCAGTGTGTTTTTGGTTTTATGGTGTTTTGTGAAGACGCGTGAGATATTAGCCTCGTTGGCGAAGCGGTTCACATGCTTGACTATCAAAACAGGGGTTGTGAGTTTGATTTCCACTGGAGACCGCCGTAATTGATTGAATAGCGTCAGTCTGGGAGTAGGTCCATGTTTGTGATGTCCTTGCCTGTTTACTGTTACACGTATCCTAGTTCGGGCCAGGTCAAGTAATTGTGTTACTTGGGAGTTATTGTAAGTTGTTATTATTATTTAGAACTGTATTATAACGAACTTCGGAAGATCGTGGATGATTGTTTCGTTTTGTATCCTTGGCATAATTAAATAAATAAACTCCAGCCTTTAAAAAATGTATTGTGTAGTATTTTCTATTGACTCGCGATGCTCACAAATCTCAGTTGCTACTGTGTCGTTGGCAAATAATTGTGTTACCAGTATTGGTCTTGCTGTTGCAATAGTCAGTTAGGAACTTCTCCAGCGTGAACCGCGGCAGGTGTAGATTCTTCACCACCTGCACCGGGTCTCCTTCCTTCCAAAGGAACACCAAGTCGTCGGTCGTCCAGCCGTCTGGAAGCAAAGGGATTGATTGTTTCATATTAAACCCCTCCGACTCCCCAGGCCCTTCTAGTGCCCTTCTAGTGCCACATGCAACTGCTTCCTATCTTCCTTATTAGATATTCTTTCTACTTAAGGCAGTTCGGGAAAAGCTTGGAAAAGACGGCATGAACCAGTTTAGGCTGATTGTACGTATATTAGATGTATTGAATAATAGAACAAAGAGCCTCGTAATTGAAGTGCAAATAGGCAGGACGCCTGACGAGGCGGAGAGAATGCAGGTGGACCAGGATAATAATAGTTGGCGGTCGAGATTACGACGACGTTTAGTTGGCAAGTCAGCGCAGTCCGATGGTCGGGTGATATACTCGAGTCGGCAGCGGGTCCATGGATGCGGATGTCAAGGGAGCGTGATAGATGGCATTTGGGGGGAACCTAGCAGTGGCTAGCGGTGGACTGATGATGATTAAATAACAGAGTAAAGCAGATTAAGCATTGCTATTTAATAATTTATCTTGTGTTAAGTCAAATACCTTCTATTCTTAGGGAAGATAGTTAAAGTTTCCTGGGTGACTTACAGCTGGCCATCCTTAGCGAGCACGTCTGCTTATCTAGCGGATAAAGCTTCAGGTTCATCGGGCACGATAGAGTCAAAGAGATTCGGATGCTGTACAGCACGTTTCCGTTGGGGAAGATCCGGATGTAGACATTGGGCATGATGATGTTGTGAAAATGGCCCTCTTTCTCATTGCTGAAGAACAGATCCGGCATCCATACTCTGTTGGCTTCCGTCAGGGTGAGGTATTTCAGGCGGCCTGTGGAGAGAATTGTGTGTTTAGGTAAGAAAAAATGTTTTGAAAGCACAGACTAAACAAAAACCGTAACGAATAACACACTGACGCCCACCGGTTTGGCAACTTATTGCCGGATCTAATACATAAAATTTTCGTGTCACAGTGTTTGTTATCGAACTCCTCCCAAAAGGCTTCACCGATTTTTATGATTTTTTTTTTGTGTATATTTGGTAGGTCTGAGAATATGTCGTAGGCATATTTTTTTTTTAAAGGAGATTATTTGAAATTACGCTCTATATGTTTTTTTATGTACTTTCAGCGGTAATTCTTTACCACGTTGTCCGATTTCATTAATTATTTTTCTGTTAGAAAGGGTGTAATGTCCGATATAAATTTGCTTGAGCAATTAACGTTGGTGGGATCCATGAAAAAACCGTCGGACTTCTTAGATAGATATTTTTTCGTGCACAGTTTTCCTGAAGTAGTTTTTGTCTTACTACTATTAATTACCAACTGATGTGTTGCTGATACTAGGTCGTGATTATTAAAACATCATTATCATCATCATCAGCCACTTGACGCCGACTGCAGGACATAGGGCTCCCTCATGGTTTTCCAACGTTCCCGGTCTTATGCCGCAGCCGCCCGCATCCAGCAACTCCCTGCCACCGTAACCAGGGTCTGGTCGGGGGCCTGCCCACGCTGCGTCGTCCGTATTATTAAAAACATGGTTTTCTCTTTTCCGTCCAATGTTCTACCAACTACACTGCCACCGCTCCTGTCTACTTGTTAAACACAATTTATTTTCCAAGTGAGTGCCGCACATTGCTATTTTTGGACCGATAATATTCAAAAGAGCGTACAAGAAAGCTAAAATTTGCCGTGTCATCTAGCGGTGAAATGTTGAAGTGCTGCACACCTGTGTCAAACGCTCAAGGTCATCGGCACAGGGAAAAATCTTAAGCCTAAATTATGTTTGCATTTTTTTCTCGCCTACACCAAAGCGTGGGTTATCGTTGGATTGGTCATTCAAAAATATTGAGACTGTAGGAAGACCATTTTTTGCATTAGGGTTCAGTTTGCGAAATATTATGCTTTAAAGTGCAAATTTGTGTCTGAGTAGGGAGTCTCCCCCCCTCTCCTGGCTAAACGGTTGATAGTAGAAACGTGAAAAATTGAGGGTAGTAGCACATATAATGAACTTAAAAGGAAAACGGCTAAGTACGCTTTACAAGTTAAGGAATAATAGACGTAATAGGCGACAAACTTATAAAAGGAAAACTTCGTACAAAATCCATTAAAAATACTTTGATGAACTTGTTAGTTCTGTGTAGCAGGGTTTTACCCGCTCTTTTTACGGAACCCTACACTGTGCGTGGCCCGACACGCACTTGGTCGTTTTTTACGTAGTCTCTGTTTGTGTCCCACTGCTGGGCAAAGGCCTCCACCTATTTAGTCCAGGGTTTTGGTCCTGGGTCACCTCAGATCCTCAGATGGTCGTGATCGTCTTTCCACCGTCTCCAGAGGGATTAAGGGTACCAAAAATAAACGTTGCTCTTGCTTTTTGTTAACGTTAATCCTTCTGAAAAAATTCAGTCTTGTAATATAACCTCAATATAACTGACTTCGAAGAAAGAGAGGGGTCGAATCGATTTGGGTAGATATAGGCACACCGGGCATGCTGGCCGAGAAGTTGGCCTGGCGCATTTGTGTGCCTAGATCAAAACGGTCTCGGCCTAGATCTACAAGATCCTTTACTCACCTCCCAAGTTGTTGAATTTGAGCCTCTCATCTAACCATTGTTCCCTGAACGTCAGCTGAACAGAGTATTCCTGTAAACATCAAAAGTTTTGTTAGAAGTTTGGTCACTTTAATTAACGCAAATACTGCACTGATAAATTTAACTAGAACATTTACTGAATAAGTACTTAGAACTGGTTCAAATCTTGCAAAATTGTCACGGATTCAAGAAACAGTAGGTATGGCAGCTATATATTTATTTCGATCTTGAAATAAGAAACATGAAAATCGCAGGAATAGGTTGGTTGCTCATTTTGGTGCTCGATTCTTGAATCACAGTCATGAAACAAAAATGTTCTAACTCTATTTAATTAATGTGTCTTGCCTCTATTTTTGCGGCAGTTTTGTGCGTTGCTTTACTAAATGACAACAAGCAAACAACTTTTAAACATATTTTCTTTAGTGAATCAAGCGTAATGACATACTTATTAGGTTTATTAAAACCAAATTCAAACTGTTCTAAAATACTCTACATCTAAACCTTCTAATCAAAATACAATAATTACACAATCATATTATTGTCATGTGTGTCAATAATTGTCTAGACAACATTGCAGTACCTAAATACCGATTTGAAACTCGGGAACAATATCGCCAATCAGAATTACCAAATGATTACGGATCATGTATCGACACAAATTAAGTATTTTGATTATTAGGTTGTGGAAGGAGAACATCGGGGTGATTTTGTTATTTACAGTTTAATTTCACAAAATTGTCCAATAAAATCTGTACACGCCCTCGATACCCGGTGGGGCAAGTCAAATGAATTATCGTACGAATAAGACGCATACAAAATGATAACATTAAAAAAACTAAGTATTTAGTTCAAACTACTATGCATGCGACGAACTCCAGCTTTTGGAAAATATTATATTTTCATTGAGTATTTAGAAATGTTAGTAATCCCGTACGTACAATACCTACTTATGTGACAAACGTATACCTAAGCCTTTTACATAAAAAAAACAACAGAGCTGTTAACGGTAGAAAAAGAGAAACCGACGGTAAACGTACCAGAATTTCTCCATCGTCATAAACGACCCGAATATTCGTCAGACAATAACGATAACAATTTTGCCTCAAGAATTAGCTCCCCAGTGATCGTATCTCGACTTTGATTGATGGGTGTCATCATTACGATAGGGGTATTAGCGAAACTGGCAAACTGCCTGGCGATGGGCGATTGTTAGAAAAAGTTACCGAGTGATTCGGTTAAAATGCGGATGCGCATTCGAATAACAATTAATCAAATCAAACAACAATCGACTACCATTGTGCGCTGCACCAATAGCGCATAACACATGCAATGAAAGTTGCGGTTTCAGCGGTAATTTAAATAAATGTCTTCTTTCTCTCTCTCTCTCTCTCTCTCTCTCTCTCTCTCTCTCTCTCTCCCTCTCCCTTTCTCTCTCTTTCTCTCTCTCTCTTTCATTTATTATTTTTTTTTTCTGTAATTAGTGTAGTAACTGTAATACTTCGACGTGGCAGTATTTTATTTTGATTTGATATTATTGGTCTCGAAGCTGGTGTGACGGAAGTATGCGTAGGTAAGAATTTAAAACAAAACGCAAATGATTAATAAAGCGCGCGCAGCTGTCCCCTACTATCGATTCTTCAATTGTTATCAAATAAACTCATAATTCGAACAATTCGATTGTTTTTTAGTAACTATTGCAAATCGCTAAACCTACCATGTTGTACAACTTAAACATTCGTAAGCACTGCACATTTTATATATTGATTTAACGGTTTCACTTACTTTTATTAGCGTCGGGAAAGCCGAGTAGTTTCGACCTCGTCCGGAAGTCTTAATCATGTTGTGCCAGCTCGACTTACCATATTTCCTGTTGCTGCTCGTAAAACAATGACTAACAAAAAGTAAGTTACATAGGGATATTTTTTGCGATTAAGTAACAATTTCTTAAAATTATGTAAACTCTGTTATTTTGAACAAAGTCCATCGGTGAAAATAGAAATAGAACCAAAAATGTTGGTATTCTGGTTTGTACCTTTTAAAAATAACCCTGTACCTAGATGTGAATGCGCATGACTGCATGATACAGTCATGCGCAAACTTTTTGTGTCTTTACATAATTTCAGTGCGTGTATTTAATAAACGAAAAAAATGTCGGGCCCCATAATTATATTCATAACATAGTTTTTTTTAATTCTAAGGAGTTTTAAGCTTTTTTCTTTTTTTTTCACCAAAAGCCAACATTCGTTCGCAATAAAGCCAGTCATGCACGCTACACTTAGCTACGCCGCAATTCTGCCATGTTTCCAATACCATGGAAAAGTAGCGGTTAGATAGAATTTACTACAAGGTGCCACTTATAAACAAGTTCAAAGGAAATCTTCCATAGAGCTAACAAAAGCTTTCGGTGCAAACTATCAAATCTTAAGCGTGAAGTTGGCGCTTAGTAATTTCTGCCTGCGGTACTGGAAACGTTCATAGAAGCGAAGCGTTTTACTCACCTTGTCAGAGCATTCGATAAAGGAATGCTAAGTTCGCCTCATGCAGACCTAACGTACTAGGTCTATGGAATATACTAGCCAAGTACTGGGGCTTGGGTCACAGGTGGTGGTCAGTAACCACCCGGTCAGAGCCGTCAAGTGCGGGCGAGCGAACCTTCTCACGCTCATACATAACACAAATTCACATTTAGAACAAGACAATATCAAATATACGTCACGTACAATATACACGACCAAAATTGTTTTCTTTTTCATCGTAACTGAGTTAGATTTAAATGCAATATTTATAAGAATAGGGTGATAAAGAAAGCATGATGGTTGAATAAAATAATAAAAATTGAATTAAAATTACGTAAAGAAAGAATAATTTGCGAAACTGGGCTGTGTTGGTGCTGATCGCGATTGTTCTTTGTGTGTCGAATTTAGTTTTTGCAAGCGTGTTCGGACAACTTTGTCCGAATTTTGTAAATTGTTGATAACATTTTGTGCTGTGCTACAGTGTCAGTTTTGCTGTCGATTAAAATATTTATAAAGACTTGATGCTTATTGCGTAGATTTACAGACATAATTAAACACAAAAATACGTAAAAACACAAAAACATAAGAAAACTAATATCACATAAAAAACTGATAACCATAATAAGTGCGTCGAATGTGAAAATATTAAGATCAACACAGTCAGTATTAGCAATAGGTTTGAGAAAGAAATAAAAATTATCAGTGCTCAAACAATAACAACAAAAGAAAAAAAAATTAAATCTTCAAATACGACAAACACATCCTGAAAACCATAAACTTAGCTTTGAGAAAATGCAGCAAAGTGCAGTTGTTATTGTCATATAGGTATTATTGAATGCAATTTCAATTAGTGTCATTTTTACTGTAAAAAAAAAGTTTCATAGCCAATCTTCACGATTTTTTAATTGTCCTCAAATTCAAGGAGTTTTTTGCGGCCAACGAAAACCGTTCAAACTTTCATATAGAGTAAAAATGACTAGTTTCTGAATTATACAGGTTTCTCTCCAACTCACCATGTTATAATCATCTATTTTGCTGATTGAACGCAGATACAGGTTCACACGGACTAAGGTGGGCGCGTCGCCTTTGTGAAAAACAATAGTAAAATTTTAACTTTCCATGTCTAAATAAATATTTAAAGATAAATGAAAACAACGATTCAACTAATGTATGTTAAAAATGCTCATAAACCGATGACCAAAGATGCTTGGTAAAAATAAAAATATGGAACGTGATTTAAAATTCTAATAAAGTATGATTCAACGTTATTCTAAGTCAGTCTTATCCCAGCTACTAAAAATATAAAATAACTATCATTAAAAGACTACGAAAAGTATGGATTTTAAAAATGTACCTACTTCGCACTAAATATTACATTTGACCTGAAAAAAGTCCTTAGCAATCCTAATAGAAATGTATGTAAACACGCGGGACAAAAACGATTTTGGTCGTAAAACACCAATCGGGTATAATTAAAGAAATTATAAACGAAACTAAATGTCTTACACAAGAATAATAATAAGTTCGGGGAAATCTCTCAATGATATTTAAAGATATTTAAAGAGAGATGACCCCTTTTCATTTGACTTGTTTCTCGTCCGCCTTCCTTGATAAAAACAAATAAATAAAACTCCATGACTTAAATATGCTAGATGCATTAGAAGTCCATTCTGGCCTTACAACTTACCATAGTGACGTCATCAATCTTTGATATACTTCTGACAAATATATTGACGCTGACTACAGCCGGCCCATCTAAGTACCAAGCAAAATATATGAGGTTGATATTTTATTAATAAAATAAACCGAACTAAACCCTAAAGGAACAACAGAAAGGTTTATTTTTACATAACGATTTCATTTGTATGCTTCACCCGTTTATTTAAACTCACCTCTCACCTGGAATAGCTAAACTGAATTATATATTTTATATAAAAATAATTACATAATATAGATAGGATCACCGATACGAATCATATTCTGTTAAAAGTAGCTATAACAAAATTATAAGTTTTAGGAAAATTTAATTATGAACTTAAAGTAGGCATTGAAACAGAAAAATAAGTAAGATAGAATTTGTGTTAGTGTATAAAGCCTGAGAGAAAAGTATTTTAGTTTAAATATTACGATTGGAAACATCGAAAAAATATGTTAATATTTTTCCCGGTGCATATGAAAATATGAGTTGAAACTGAAGTCGCGCAAACAGCAAGGCTGATTACTTTGGAACGAGCTGTCAGTTGTCGATGGTACACAGGAAATTGCACCTTTTACTCTCGACGCTTTGCATTTCAGTTTTCAGAAACGAAAACTAGTACTTTAAGCAATTTTCACTTCACAATTCAAACTCCACGTAATAGAGCTTGAAAAATATTCTGAATCTCTACAAAGCGATTGTATTATATGAACAACATTGTTAAAAATATATATTTGAAGTATTTATTTACATAAAAAAAACACACGCCCGCACTCGATGCGGATGAATAAAAAAAATTTAGAGGAGAAAACTAAAATTTTCATATAAACATAAAATCCAATTGTTCGCAATATCAATAATCAAATGTTTGGCAGAACGTGGTTGTTTCACCCATGGACGAGCAAACCGTCAACTCCCAAGATGAGATCAATTTTAATTTCATCTTAAAAGTATTCACACTCGGAAACCAGCAGGCAATTACAAATTAATAACTCTATGAAAACCTACAGCTTTTAATCTACGGTGCAGGACAACAAATTTTACAGGTAAATTTGTTCTCCCAAATGTACATGTTTAACTTGTATACTAACCATTTTAATGTCGCTTATTGTGGGTAAACTTCGCACGAACAGGTTTATATTAACTATTGCCGGACCTGGCACATAAACAATAACGATGTCACTCACTCATAATTTATTCGTAACGTGAGTAATCGCCGTTAGATTTTTCGGGAAAACTTCATAGGTAACCACAAAATCCAACGGCAATTTGACTTGTTGCAGATTAACTTGTAAAAAAGCGTATGAGTTTATTATTATAAGTGCACAATTTAAAAAAACTACAATAAATCGTTACATTTTTGTCTGCGGTCTTTCCCGACAACACAAAAAAATATTTTGTTCTATGTAAACATGAATTTAAATACTTAATTAACATTTATAAAACCTACGTATGCTTTGTAAGTAGCTTTACCATGAAGGGTCTGAACAAAAAGCTGGACGATTCAATACAAAAAAATAATAATATTGCAAGTCTTGTCATTTTAGTCATAAAAATAAATCAGTTTAACCTGTTTATAAAAAGGTAGGTTTGATCTTGTTAAGCTCATTCTTATAATGTTAATATTCCTATTTTAAGTTAAGATAAGTGGAGTTTATTTAAGACTGATTTTGTTTTACTGTGTCGTCTGTTCAGTTTTTAAGCAATTTAAATTTAATGAGAAAATTAAACTATTCTTAATTTTAAGTTAAATAATACAGACCCTGGTAAAAGTCCGTACAAACCCGGTCGGATGGTAATCCTGTTTATAAGAAGATTACGTCTAAAATGCGCCAAAGATGTCCATTTGATGACACAACAAGCTTTCTTTACCGTATCTTTTATCGTTTTGCAAACGTGTAAGCTGGCAAAAATAATATTCTTCTCTGTATAAAAAAGCTCTGGAATGTTCTTTTGCGAACTTTTTATTCGAAAATTATTTTCCTTTCCTTAAAGTCTTGAAGTGTGCTGGGAATTGTATTGAGATAAATTGTAGAAATTTTCGTGGTTTATTTTTATGCAATAACGTGATTTCTTTTATCCCGTAATTTGCCTATTTAATGACTAGCCGATCTAAGAAATAATCAAATTAAAAACACCACTTTTTTAAAATTGGGATGCCGCATTTGAAATATACAATATTGCACCCCTCTGCGAAGTACACCATGCTATTTAGTAAAACGAGGGTGACGTTCGAGTTAATTAATAGCGAACTTTCAACATAAGCTGGTGCTTCGCTTGGCTATCGTTATTCGCGTATTTCTAAACGATTTGTAATACATTGCAGGTTTTACGAAATCAGTGCTGAAGATTCTTCAGAAAATCCGGAAATTAATGTTTAATATGTGACAAATACGCAAATATGAGTGGCCAAGTGAGGCGCCGCCGGCTTAAGACTTGACAACACATATTTTTAATATTCACAAGCCATAAGTACTAGTCATATAGTATCTATCATATAGTACTAACAGAGTTACCGGAGTTATCTACAAAAACACGATTCCTTAAAACACTCGTAAAATGCAATTAAGACTTTCATTCCCTGAGAATGAAAATTCAGTCTGGGATAACCAAGGCTGAATAACAAAACTCGTGTTTTTATTATTTTTAAAACCACGAATCTCCAAAGACTAGGTTAAATCTAAGACTGGACTTAGAGAATCGTATTTTTATAAATGATACTATCGATTGGCCGTTATGAAAGTTCCATAACTTAAAAGTCATCGAGATCAAAATTTTAACGCCGAATATAATTTGGTTTATGTGACACTCGATTGGCATAAAAATTTCAGTCCAAATGATACCTTAATTACTTAGATTTATAGCTAGAACACGATTAGAATAAAGAGATATACAAACAAAAAAAATATCTCGAACAATAAAAGAATTAATCCCTACTGTTCACAAGCTATTTTTGGTCGAAAAAGTTTGCTGCTGTATCATTGCCGTTACCTAAAGGCAGGGACTGAACTATAAGACATTTTCGAAGCCTGTCAGACCTGCTACTAGCGACGGGCGGTTGTTCGAACAAAAGTTATCGACTGTTTCGATTAAAAAGTACATGTGTATTCATTACATTACATAAACTCTCACCTGTATCGCGCAGGGATAGGCAGATACTAGGGTTTGCCACATTCGCTTCATCGACATTCACTTTGATTACATTCAGTCGCTTTCAGGTGAAACATGTAATTCGATTACCTAATAATTATTCGATTTGAATAAGTAACCATTCGAATATCAAGCGACTGCATACGGAGCGCAAGAAAAATGCCCAAACAAACGCCGAGATGGCGTTGCAGCCCGCTAGATATGCACTATCGATTGTTATCGACTAATCACAAAATTCTAATAATTCGAATACTTTTAGTAAGTCGCTAAGTGCAGAAGTGTAATGAAACTTCAATTCGGCCTAGATGCAGAGGTATGTTCTAGCTAGTACCTATCACCTTTAAGTGTTCCTACTATGTATGACCCACCTATATAATGCACTGCGTTAGACGCACATTTTTTAAAACAAATTTCTTATTGTTTACCTATTTGTATATTTACTTTTACTTGACAATAATTGTTGACACATTAGACGCTCAATTATTACTTACTCATTCGGTGTAGCAGAATATTCCCACATCTATCCGAAAATTAGGGATGTTGTAAGCATTTATTTAAGCAGCGACAGCGCACCAGTAGAACGCTGGCCTCACTTCCGAGCGGTCCTGAATTCGATTCCGGCATGTTCCCAACGAGTTTGTTTATGAATTCGTAGTAGCAATACCACTCGCTAATTATGAAGGAAAACATCGTGTGGAAACCCGATTGTCTAAGGTGTTTAGAGTTATGCAATTGACGCGACTGCGAGGTGTTCATATAGCGCTGGAAATCGCAAATGTGCGGTGGGGTCGCGTGATAATTGAGCCCATACTCTCTCTGAGAGAAGGCTTGTGCCCTGCAGTGGGACGTAATATGCTGCTCATTATTCGTTATTACTTTACCAACTATTGAAAAATCTATTTAATTCCATAATGTCAGAGGTTGTCCTAGTTCGGTAACGATTTGATGTTAACTGTTACATTATTAGAACTTTTGTGAATAAAATAATTGGGCAAATAAATAATTATGCACCCTCTGACCCTCGCTTGGTACCTTGTACCTTGTGTACCTTGAACAATTTCTTTTTTTACCAGCCGAGCCCCAGAAGAGTCCCAGACCAGAGGCCTAATTATGCGCACCAAATCCTGTCGGAATCCTGATGTTAGCGACAGCAATTAGTATGAAATATGACCGCACGATGTTAGTAATCCTTCAGGATTTTGTGTGCGTAATATAGGGGCTGTTCTGCGTGTAGATAAAGTTTAAAATGCTACATATTTACAAATATCTTACACACACTCGATACGCTCCCTTCGCTTCCATTCTCTTGCTCGGCAATGCGAATCGGACCTCAATCATCTATGTAGATGGAATATAGAGCAGTAGAGAAGGTATCTAGCACTGAACTAAAGGGTCAAGTTGCCTCAGTCCCTGCCCTTAGGTGGCTACGATCACTCACCAGTTCCGTTGATGCCCGAAGGCCGGATGCGCGCGTCGTACCGGCCCGGCCCCAGGATCTGGTCCAGGATCTGTTTCTCCTTCTCCCGGAAATTTATCTTGGCATTCGTGCATCTGTGAGTGGAGCAGAGATGTCGTCGAAGGGAAAAACAAAAACAGATACCAGCTCCGGCTTAGTCGAGCATCGCGTAAGCCCAGGAGCCTAATTATGCGCAGCAAATCCTTTAGGAAGCCTGACGTTTGGAAGTTGATGGTTACTTATTCAGGATCGGAATCATTCAGGATTTGGTGCACATAATAAGGGGCAGACAGGTCAGTGGCAGTTTTTCCAAATACGTTTGTATGGGTTAGTACATGCACGCGGACCCGGTACCCGAGTTCTTCGTAAAAAGTCGGACGGATGCTTGCTTTAGTCTGGTACCCGTATTTACGGGCCTGCAAAATTTCATATCGGGTAGTGTTGATCAGAGACCGGGAGTATTAGGAGGCTAAAGGTAACCGCGCATTATCCGGACCGAAGAATTGATCGAGCTAAACGAAACGAATTTATAATAATTTGTAAGAAATACTAATACGAAACCTCGCTTCAACCAGCGCCGCATCGGGCGAAACGCTGAAAGAAAAATGAAAAGGTTCTCAAATCCCGGATGAATTCGAATGACGTTATCAGATTCAGCGCGAACAGTGCATTGGGCAAAGCAAGTATGCCAATATTAAATTCATTCGGCGCAGTGTATTCTTTCGGCGCGAATAGGTCTGCGAGGCTCTTTGTTACTTTGTCGACTTCGTCGCGGTCGATTCTTTCGGCTCGGATAGTTGCACGTTCTCATTAAAGGTTCTTTCTCAGCAACGGTACACAGAATGAGGTACAGTACAGTAGGCTCCGTACACAAAACTGCGAATCGGCGCGATGCGAATTAGCAACGCACAAAACTGCGACACGAATTGCTGCGATGCGATTTCGTGCGGCAAGGCATTTCCACGATTCGGGTAACCATCCCTTCCTTCCATTCCCGTATTTTGTAAACTAGGTCGTGACATGGATCGTAAAATAATAATAATAACTTCCACACAACCAGTGGTAACCAGGCAAGGACGAATAAAAGAAGTTCTCACTTCTGTTATTGCAAATAAGATATAGGAAAAAGACAGAAAGAAGATTTTGGGTTCATCCATTTATTACTATTTTGAACGCCGATGCGAATCAACTCGCAAGTTTTTGCGATGCGCCGCGCGAGCTCGCAGTTTTTTACGATGCGACGTCGCATCGCTGTACGGGCCCTTATGTCTTACGGGTTGACCTTTTAAATAATTTAAATAGACGTTCCACGGCAGGGTTCGTGGCATAAGCCTTTTAGCGAGAGAAGATAACTATCTAGTTTGTCTTGGCGTTCATGAATCTGGGAGACGAGGAAAATACATGTTGTTATACACTCACTCTGTCACATGTGTAAAAGACGTCAACATAAGCAGTGCTAGGAGGACGCATGGCGATACGGACCACTGGATTTCCATCCTCCGACTGAAACAAACAATTTTTTTTATAAAAACTAAGATGATATAAGATTTTTCTTTATTGTAGACCGAAAAAGAAACAAACATAATATTAAGAAAGGTACATAGTACAATTGGCTGCCTTATTGCTAAAAGCAATTTCCTCCAGACAACCTTACGATTGAAACTTGCTGAAGGAAATGAGAAAGACGGGTAGCCGCTGCAAGGTAGAATAATAACTCAAAACAATTCTATAATTATTTATTTACGTAACCAATCAAATAAAATAGTGATTGGGTCTCTCCATTTAAGTTTAAAAACCTGTATTAGGAGAGGCCTGCTCTTTCTAAAGATTCACATTTACAATTGTAAGTAAAAAAACCATAGAAAGGGGTCTACTCAACATAGATTACGTAGATACATAATAGCTAACTATAATGACTATCCCCAGTTTCTTGTAGACCAAGAGTCTGTTAATTAATCTACTGCTAACAGCTGTTAACAGATTGTTAGTATTCTATAAACCTGGAGTTAATGTTTTAATTGATTTTTAAGTCAGGCACGGGTAGATATCTATGAGAGATGCCTGCGATGCCTGAGATTATTCACCCTGGCGGGAATTTAAGCAGCAATTTACTGTGTGAGAATATACACAGTAAATTGCTGTAAATCGGGAAAATATTTTCTGTTTAAACTTCCGATGTTGAGGAAGATCGAAAGTTCCCGGTCAGTGCCCATCGCTAGGCGTTCAATTAGCTTGATTTACAAAAGAGACGTGAAAACCATAAGCATTTAAATCACTTACTGGGATTTCACTACCTAAAAACCTAATCTATTCCAGGCCAAATTCATCCGACGCCGCAGCGAGTGCCGATTCAAGGTAGGTATCCATCCACTCGAGATATTTTTTTTAGAATTTACGACTTAAATCGCATTGAAATTGAAATATTGATGATCTACAACCATCATTCGTAATGGATAATGTACCGTGCGTAATATGAACTGTGCTATCATGCTATGGACACCAGGCAAGGACACCGCCAACACGCAAATAGATTGATTCGGCTGCAGAGTTTGAAAATAAAATAAATCTAGGATTTTTCTCCTTTTACCCGTCTGCGGCGAGCCCAAGAAGAGGGTAATGTGTTTGGCTCGTACGTATGTATGTGAGTATGTCCGATTCTATGTTCCCTCATAACTCCTTAACCAATGATCAGATTTTGACAAATAATATCTCAATAGAATGGTCGTTTCTGTACGAGTTTCACATATGACCAATAAATAACTAAAAAAAATAACAATAAAAAACTGCTGCTGAGCATTAATCCGTGTGGCGCCGGATTAAGAATAGCGTCACTCCATTTCCTTCCGTGGATGTCGCAGAAGGCGACTAAGGAAATTAATTACCAGGAGACGGGCAGCAGCGTCTGTCTGATATTCCAACCACATACTGCGATCGCCAACCCGCCTGCCAAACGTGGCGATTATAGCAAAACCCCTCATGGTCACGAAAACCACGAGGAGGCCTATGTCCTGCAGTAGGCGTCAAATGGCTGATGATAATGATGATGAATCAGGCGGGTCCCAAATTCAACAATGTCACTCATTGCCTAGATTGCTTCCGCCTGCTTTGTAGTTAATGTTTAGGAGTCGGGTTAAATTAACAACGAAATTTTTTTCATTCAGATTTTTTATGATTATTTTATCGCGATAAACGGATTCCCCGTTTCTCGTACACTATCTGTTAATTTACAAATAACAACTGTCAGTTGGCAAACATGCACACAGAGGCGGGCTGTGTTGGGTTGGTTTAACGTGAAACGTCTACAAATAGGCGTAAATTTTTAGCTCAAACTGCGCGATGTGTTACGCGACACTAGCACCATCTAGCGGCACGAGTCAAGAGGATCTGAGTACTGGCTACTTTGCTCTAACGATATTTAAAGGAATTGCACACGAAACGTAGTTATAGAGTTACAGCCCTCGCAGAGGCGACATGTTTTCGCTGCATCCGGTTTTAGCAAGTGACCCCCTTCCGAACTGAAAGACGTCATAAAAAGAATATCATGTAGGTACAGCGATATTACTCGGGGCTGCAAAGTGATGTAAATTGCTTCGGCCAGATGTCGCTGCCTGTACGTAATACAGAGAAGTTTGTAAAGAGGCTCGAAATTTCGCCGATGCCTGCACTTACCCATTAGCTCAGTTGGCAGAGCGCTGGTACGGTAAGCCAGAGGTCGCGGGTTCAAGTCCCGGCATGGGTGGAATTTTTAACCTCCACAAATGTTTTTACATTTGTTTTGTCAATCTTTCTTCCTTCATCCTCCTCCTCCTTGTTAGTACATAACAGCAGATAAAAAGATTCTTAGTGTACGAGAAACCGTGTATTAGACTCCCACTCCTCCCTGTCACTAGCCACCTCATGTCACTCGCCTCTGTAGAAAGGGCGGTTGCAACAACACAAAATAATTTGATATTTATTTGAACAGCAAGCCGGCATGCTCTTGTGCACTAAATATTAATGAACGACTCAGTCGTTACGACTGCATGCATCACTGCATTGCATGTTGATTGGATGCTACTGCAGGGGCAATTCACGATGCAAACGAGTTGGTGTCGCTGCTCGCATGACAAATTCATGAGACCGGTGATTGTTAAACTCATAAGACTGGGCTATGGGTTTGATTCGCGCAAGAAAATCTAGAGACCCCTTCGAGAGAGAGAATCTTAAAAACAAAGGAAAACCAGAAAACAAAACGACAACACAAAAATTAAATTACAGCCCTGTTTATGTTTGAAGCACACAACATTGATTGTTTTCTGTGGCATGTCAGCCTAGTTGGTGAATCCACGTGCATTATAAATAAAGTGCAGCGCTCCAGCCAGACTATTTGCTGGCAGCCATTTTTAACTTTTCCACTCAATTGAGTATTAATTTTTGAAGTGAACATTCTTGGTCGACTTTTTCTGAAAAGTGAACGAAACTGAACGGTCACGCGTAGGTCAGTGACGCTGAATCGGGTATACTCGGCTCCAGTCGGTCGGTCGTAGACCCTGAATCGCGTATACTCGGCACTAGTCGTCATCTAACAAATCATATATAAGTTTCACTTTTGCCGTGTGGTCATAAACACTCGCCCTTAAAAGAGTTCTGCAATTGACAAGGAAACCTTATAGTTTCGCCATGTTCGTCCATCTGTCTGTCTGTTTGTCCGCGGCCTAGCTCAGAGACGATTAGTACTAGAAATCTGAAACGGTAGAATAATATCCTTAAAAAAATAGGGTCTCCCCCTAATATCTCCCCTACATTATTAAAAATAATGCAAGATTTTTTTTCCTGTCACGTAGATAGGATATTGTTGGATTGGTCGTTAAAAATATTGTGGGGTGTAGGCAAACCATTTTTCGATTCAGAGATCGGTTTGCGAAATAAATAAGCTTTAAAGCGCATTTTTTTTAGAGCCACCTCCAGGTCTTGGATGTTTACATGTTTGTGATGTCGTTGTTTCTGGTTCCCACGACAGAAGGTATCCTAGTGTGGGGCCAGAAGCAATGTATGTGCCTGTATGTAAATGTTTATGTTTGTCAAATTTGGCATCACGAAACAATTATGTTATATCTTATGAAAAGCGGCGCGGATACTCTATCCTTGGGGACAGCTACTTATTTGCGCCGTTTGGGGTCGAGACGACGGGTCCGTGGGGCCCTGAGGCGCGTAAACTTTACAATCAAATATCTATGCGCCTCATCGACTTGTCAGGCGTCCTTAGAGCTGGTAGCTACCTCGGTCAGTGCATCAGCCTGGCCATCCAGAGGGGTAATGCTGCCAGTATCTTGGGAACTCTCCCCAACCGCAGCGGTCTAGAGACAATCTTTTATATATAGATAATATTTATTGTAAATATGTAAATACGAATTTTGTTATTTTTTATTAAGACTATTCAATCGTTAAGTTTGTGTAGGTTGAAAACATTATTTTTATTCGCGATTCTCATTGAAGTGAATTTTTCTCACTCTTAAAAATATTGACGTCCAGGATACTCCAGCTTTTTAGAAATAACGGAATTTCGTTACACGCTCTAAAGAGAACAAGATTGTCTGTATAGACAAGATCGTCTGCCAAGCGTAGACAGACTCTGCCAATCTCAGCAATCAAATTGGCATAGCAGTTGACACGAGTTGGCATTTGCAATTAATTTTGTTGTGTTCAACTACAAGAAAACTATCGACCGAGCAGCTCCAAATTCAGGATAGCGACAAACATATTCGCACGCCACTTCTTCGTGATTTCTTGTTGAACCTCAGGTTCACTTAACTCATGCTGAGGACTGACATATTAATTAGTTGGTACAGTCAACATGAAATCAACTTTTACACTCGTGCACTCTGATTCCATTGCATGACGGCCGTTTTTGCAACACAGATGTTTGGTTGATTTGCAGTCAACTCTACCTTAATTTATGAACGTAGAGCGGGTCGAAAAACTACCCTTTTTTCCTCTGACATCATTAAAATTCGTATTTTAACCCGCTGTGCATAGGAACCATATGCAAAATCAATAATTAAATAGAAATGTTATCTTTTACCAAGTTATTGGCCCTAGTTTCTAAAAATACTTAGAACTATTTATCGTGTACATTTCTGGGTGACACAATGTTTCAAAAACGGATAGTAAAATATACGTTTTTCTGCGTTGCGCAACCTTTTGTACGTAAATTGATCATATTATAATAGTTAGAGAGATACAATAGTAATTATTGATTACCTATTCATTTGTGGTGAAAAAAGGGGTACCCTTGAAATTTACTGATTTCGTAGGTGTATCTCGAACACAAACGGTTGGCGGAGCCCTGCTGCTCGAAAGTAAGCTTGGTTTTTCACGATGATGTGCTGATATCATAAGTAGGCCCGCATCTAACATGATGGATTGCCAATGTTCACCCCAGCATAGTATCACGCAGGTAATCATTCTCCCGACCAAATTCCGACGTGGTGATACTAAACACTGTACCAAAATTAGTTCACTCTTTCATTTTGCTTGAATTCCGTTCAAAGAAGCCCACAACAATATACTTTTTCTCGACCAAAGTTCGACCATGTGAACTACATAATATAACAAATGTCCGTCCTACAGTCCCCCATTCGCTGTAACGCGGTAGACATTTATGTCTTTTCATAGATTTGTAATAGGCTGGAGTTGTACCAAGTTTCCACATCTGAAACTACTTACTTTACTCGAGTACTCATAGGAATGACTGTGTTTTACTAATATAATTCTATGATAGCGAGACATTCGTGCTCCTCAAAGTTGATAGAACCATTGCATAAGTTAAAATAATCTTATTTTTAGCGTGATATATCTTTATGACGTTTCATAGCGTATGTGTATGATGTTTCATAGCGCGTTATAAATAAGATCAGCAGCCCGTGGGCTATCCTTGTCTCTTTGATCATCATCATCAGCCATTTGACGCCCACTGCAGGACATAGGCCTCCCTCGTGGTTTTCATAAACACGAGGGGTTTCGCCATAATCACCACGCTTGGCAGGCGGGTTGGCGATCGCTGCGTCTTCCTGAGATCCCAATCGTCTCTTTGATGGATCACATCAGAAATAAGACAAGTCTCCAGAGAACTGAAATGATTGTCTTAGCATATAACATTAGCAAGTTGAAGCGGCGCTGGGCTGGTCACATAAGCCGAAAAACCGATAGCCGATGGGCTACAAAGGTTCTCGAATGGAGACCTAGAACTGGCACTCAAAGCGCGCCCGACAGCTCGTTGCAAATACGATCTGAGGCAGATTGCTCTAGCGGCTGGATGCGGATGGCCGAAGTCGTGTGCCTTAAGGAAGGCCTATAAGCATTAACTAACGCACATAGACACAGAAAGCCAACAAAAAGTGTTCGAAGGTTAGCATAGATGAAAGAAACACTAGAGTTAATGTTATAGTCCGCACAAATCTTTTTGGCAGTAACGTGAACATAGTCACAGATAGTTTGCACATCGTTTACTGTCTTTATGTGTATGTGTGAGTAATTGAGGTATTGTGATGCATAGTAAATTACTATAAGTCAATTACTAAAGTAGTCAATTACTCACACGTACACTGTAAAGACAGTAAGCGATGTGCAAACGATCTGTGACTATGTATGTTCACGTTACCGTCAAAAAGATCTGTGCTCTTAATTTTTTAAGAGGACCCACCATGCTACTTTGTTACATCGGTAATAAAGTCTAAACCGAGTCCCAAGACTTGGAAGTTATTTGCGAATACCGGAAATGCCATCAGAAACAAATCAATGTCTTCGTTTCGAATAGCTTTGAGTAAAAGTTAAAATATCTGAGACCTCGAAGAACCGAGGAAAAAAAAAAAAGAATAAAGTGGTAGCTTTGGCAAATATTAATGTGTGTTCAGAAATAAAGACTAAGAAAAATCAACTGTGAGTTTGGAATAGGCACTTTACGTTTCTGAAACAGAAAAAGTAATACTTACCTAAAGTTTCTTTTTAGAATGACTCTTATATAGATCACAATAACATCGAGAATCGTGTATACATGTTTTGTTGTAGGTAGGTAACATGTTTCTCACGCAATTTGAAAATACGCCAAGGTTTCCCCTCTTTGTGGGTTAAACAAATGCTCTACTGAAATAATAGAAAGATTTTGTGTAGGATTACTAGCATTTCGAGATATTTCCTATCGTACCTTTCAGTTTGTTCCCACTTCCCACCAGTAGGTAATTCTGCGTACAGTGGACATGACGTCAACCTTTACACTGGTGCACACTAGTCAGTTACGTTACGGGTGACTTTGCGACAAAAACTTAAAGGTTGACCTGCGGTCGACTGTACAGTACAGACCAACCGAACGAATACAAAAGAATAGCTTTCTTTGAAAAGGTCAGCAAAATAATGCGGTTTTCTTCAGCAGTAACAGTAACACTGTCAGTAACTCTATCAGACTTTAAGCCCTTTCAACAACACAACACACACACACAGTTCAAAGTCAGGAGGGACATAGAATGTCAGCAAAAATTTACTTAATTAATTTACTTTAATCATACGTAACATTATATAATTAATAAAAACTACTACCTTCCTATTTAATTGAAACTAGGTTTTCTTTAGTCTGAGATTTTTGAATGCAATAATTAGCGAAATTTAGTGTTTTTTTTAATCCATATTTGTTAAATCTGGCGAAATTTTACTTATGAGCTAGCGCTTTAAAAAAATCCAAGATGGCAACACTGATGACGCCTACCTCACCGGTTCTCTGCTAGTCCACTGCCGGAAAATATAAAATAGAGTTTTAAAATAATTAAATTGATCAGTAGTTCTCTATTCCTAATTTATCAGCAGCAAAATTCAAACTGATCAGCAGAAAATACCAAATTGATCAGCAGAAAATATCAAACTTTTCAGCAGAAAATACCAAAATGATCAGCAGAAAATTTCAAAATTTTCAGCAGAAAATACCAAACTGATCAGCAGCAAATACCAAATTGATCAGGAGAAAATAAGAAGATAGATGAGGAACTTATTGATGGAAGAAAAGGGAATAACACTGAGGAAGCGTGGTGGAATGGTGTCGCTCAATTAGCGGATTACAGTATTGTGCGTCGAAGAAAAGCATTACGAGTCACGCTATGGGTATTTTTACGAATGTAATGTGGTGTAATGATAAGCTAGTAACATACTATTGAATTGGACGTGACCTATGCCTGCGGATGTACATCTACAGAAGTGCGGTTCCCGGGAACTTTGGGAATATTTTCCCCAAAATAATGAATGATATTTAAATATCTTATAGACAAATAGGCTCGTATTTGATACACAGAAAGCATCATAGCAGTTTTATACAATCGGTTGGCTAGAAATACCATAATGTAATTTCTGTGAGTTGGGAATATTCCAGCAGCACAGCAGTATGTACAACTCTACTTTTTTGTCTCATCATCATCATCATCATCAGCCATTTACGCCTACTGCAGGACATAGGCCTCGCTCAAGGTTTTCCAAACTTCCCGGTCTTGTGCCGCCCTTAACCAGGCCGTCAGACCATGTCTGGTGGGGGACCTGGCCACACTGCGTCGTCCGGTCCGCGGTCAGTTCTTTTCAGCATTTTTCCGCCCCAACGGCAACTTTTTTATCTAGTTGTCTAAGTAGATAAAGTTATCTACTTGGTATCTACACAACAGTAGGTAAGTGATACTTTATTCCTTGCATCTATGAATAACTTAAAACACCCTTTAATGATTCCCTAATTTTATCGATAAGTAAGAGGGACGTCCCAAACGTATACTCTTGGACCAAATAGGCTAATGGGCACCGTCCAGCGGAATCGAACCGACGATCTCTGTTTTAGTAGTCAAACGAGGTATCACCAGACCAATAAGGCAGATAATGAAATTAATTAATGACAGCCAAAACATGGTCGTCTACTACTTTATGTTCTCGGCTCCCCTATAATTTCACGTTGCCAAAATTGTATAATTGGCCTCATCGCTGAGGTAATTAAATACGTGGGCTGGCTTTAATTTTGGCAGACAAAATGGTCTCTTTACTCCTGGGAAATTAGGCTTCTATTTTTAATTGGAGTAAGTAATTAAGTTCACGGGGCAGGCAGGGCAGGTGGCTCATGAATCTAAATAGCTTGAGCTCACAAAGCCTAACCTATGCCTACCCTTTCCAAAACAAACTAGCACCAACAATGGAAAAAAAAATTGGATGTGTACTGATGACCATAGGATAAAAGTGAAACCCAATATGATTATATTCTTTTTGTTGCACTAACCCGTGCTGAGGACAATTTTAAAAACCTATTTAGAGGCAAAAAATACCGGTGACGGTGAGCCAGAGGTCGCGGGTTCAAGTCCCGACATGTGTGGAATTTTTAGCCTCTAAATAGGTTTTTAACACCTAATATGATTTTGTAAATTTTGATGACGACTGGAGCCAAATAGGTCTATGCGATTTAGCGTCACCGACTGTCTGGAGACAAATGTATCCGATTCAACGTCACCGTCCCGAGCATAACGGTTTAGTATTAGATATTCTTAATTAGTTAATTCTGTTAATTAAGTTAAAACGTGTTTTGAAAAGAATAAATGTGGAGTTTCTTTGTTAGCTTCTTCTCCACATAATCCATTAATTGTGAAACTAACAACTTTGACGTTCATTAAGTAAACATTCTGTTTTTACAATGAATAAAAAAAAAAAAAAAAAAAAAAAAAGTTATTGGACAGAACAAACTGTGCAAAAAGGTAGACTTAATGCTAATGACATTTTCTATGCAGTATCTTTCACTGGTGCGACGAAAGAATGATTTTGCTTAGAAAATCTAATCTTTTATAATAGAACAATGCGACGTGATTCCCATACAAACGTTGTATGGTTTTAGTATACAAACGACATGCGCCCAGTCGAGTACGTCAGTACTGCGGGTTGCTAAAACTTTGCCAATATAGGGACACAAATTGAGATTGATCCTGTTTAGAGTTAGGAATCATCATTATTAGCCATTTGACGCCCACTGCAGGACATAGGCCTCCTTCGTGGTTTGCATAACCATGAGGGGTTATGCCATAATCGCCACGCTTGGCAGGCGGGTTGGCGATCGCAGTATGCGGTTGGAATCTCAGGAAGACGCTGCTGCCCGTCTCCTGGTAATTGATTTCCTTAGTCGCCTTCTACGACATCCACGGAAAGAAATGGAGTGACGCTATTCTTAATCCGGCGCCACACGGATACCAGACACGGCCAGGGTTACGAATAAATTAATCAAAAAGAAATAACAGCCTTGTTTATGTTCTTTTTGTTGCACTAACCCGTGCTGAGGACAAATTTTAAAAACAAAAAAAAAGAAAAGATAACATAGAAGTTTGTAAAGAGGCTCGAAATCTCACTGATGCCTGCACTTGCCCATTGGCTCAGTTGGGAGAGCGCTGGCACGGTTAGCCAGAGGTCGCGGGTTCCGGTACTGGCATGGGTGGAATTTTTAGGCTCTAAATGGGTTTTTAAAATTGTCCTCAGCACGGATTAGTGCAACAAAAAGAATAGGTACTTACGTACGTACGTCATGACCGCGGGTTGCTAAAAATTTATACTTGATTTTGCTGACGCTACCTACCCCAGAAGATAGCTCGATATTGGATATTGGTTATGATATTGGTTGCGCTGTCTATACCGAGTTATTAGCGAGTTTAAAACTACGATTTTGAACCCGTCGACCTGACGTCTGGATGGCGGGTTCGGAATGCTAGAAGCTCGGGTTTTAATTCTACTTCGGACTCATTATCATCCCATTTAAATTGTATTTCTCTGCGAAGTTCGTTTAAGGTTTCCAACTCATCAGCCCGTATTCGTCCACTGTCTTTGCAGTCAAGTGCTAGACCACTGTGCTAGACCAACGAGGCATATCTAAAATGTTTTTGATTAAACAAATAAGCCTTGTACTTAAACGTTGTTATTCCCAAAGCGGGGAGGGCACGCGAAAATTGAATCAGTGGCAGCCATTTTACCGGAAACGGGCGCCGGAAGTTGGGACATTGGCGCCCAGAGAACATTTTTTTTGTTCTGTGTTAGCGCCGCTAAGTCCAGAAGTTTTTCGGGTAGCTCTTTTAAAAGAGCTTATGGCACTCTCAAATTGTCTCTTGAATTACCTACCTCTTAAAATGCGTAAACCTGAAACACACATTTAGATTTCTTTATTCACTTTTCCTGTATCTAAATTAAACTAAATTGTGTATAGCCTTGTATGGGACAAAGTGTGATTTTATGAAAAATTCTCAAGATACCTAAATAAATTGCAATGTAGTCCACAGATTGAACCTAAAATTAAAAGTAGGTCCAGGTAAAACTTAAGCTACGCCCTAATAATTACCTACCGTATTAAGATGTCGGTGTGGAGTGGCGGCTTATAATATTTTATAAACAAACAGCTTTGCCATTTACGGCGCATACGGTAGACCATATTTTAATCTATAACTTAATATCGTTGGAGGGGGGGGGGAGGAGGGGGGGCATGTGTAGGCCCCGATTGCTCTGTCCTAACTTCGGCCCTGGCACTAAACACAATAAACCTACGATGAAAACTGTCGTTGACAAAATCGACAACATCTTTCGTCTAGACAGGAAACTGATATTAATCCCCACATCAATCTTTTGCGAAAGTTCGATAGAGTGATAAAAGCATACTAAGTGGAATATCACTGTTTGTTCTGCCTCTGGCATATTAGTGAATTGCGAAGATAGTTCAGTTTTCTGGACTAACAGCCAGGGGTGGACTTTCCTAAAACCAACTAGGCCCAGGCCGAGGGCAGCACGTATTAAGGGCGGCTACTAGCGGAAAAAAACACGCGTGGAATTATTCAAATAAGGAGGTCAAATTATGCGGATAACGGGATAACACACAGAAAATTCATAAAATGTCATATGCAGCTCGTAAATAAAGGGCGGGCGCGGCTAGTACTACGCGGCTTACCTAGGGCGGCCAATACTGTTAGTCGGAATCTGCTAATAGCGTAACAAACAAACGTATCATAATTTTACGTCCGCAATTAGTTGGCTTCGCACGTATTGACATTGTCTTTTTAGGGCTCCATACCCGAAGTGTGCCAAACGGGACCCTATTACTAAGCCTTCACTGTCCGTCTGCCTGTCTCTCTGTCAATTTTCATTACTTATCGTCCTGATATTGTTGGTTTATGCCTAAGTGAAATTATTTTTTTTTCAACGCATTTTTGCAAAACTTGTCCTAAAATATGTTTCCAAACCATGGCTAGAAGAAAGCGAATTCGAAGTCACCCTGTAGGTACTCTGAATTTGCTGCAGAACTTCGAAATCAAATCAAATCTAAATTTTTTTTATTCAGAATAACACGGGAACTGTGACTTAATAACGTTACATGTAAATCTTAGCTTCAATGAGTAACAAACGGCGTTTACCTTCACTACTGTTGGCTAAACAGATGTTATCGTTCAATAAAGACTTACAACGAACTCCTGAAAGGTTATTAAAAGGTAGCGACGGGGTAAACGTTTTTACCGAAAGTGAGTTAATTTCGTGTTAGCTTCCTTGCGTGAGATTGGCGTTTGCTAATGGAGCTTTATATTTCCATTAACCGTTAGGACCGGGTAAAAAGGTTCTCGAGTGTAGTTCATGGTTTGCTGTGACAATTCGATGCACATTGACCCTGTTAACCCACAGATTAACAAGTAGGAAGACTCGGCAAAGCAGTGTACATAGAATTGTCATAGTACGCTGTGTGTGTGTAGTTTTATGAAACACGGCCCAGCTTAGACATAGACATAGACATAATTTATTGGTAATATTCATTACATGTCAAATTGAGAGATAATAATTACATTAAAGCTATAAAAATAATATTAATTCAATTGAATACAGAAAAATGTCAATGATATAAAATGTCAAGAATAATGTCAAATTTTACATAATTGTAACAATATCAATTTTCAAAATGAAAGAAAGTAATATCGATGGTCTACATTATGTAGACTGTTTAAAGGCCAGGAACTCACCGTAGCTGTAGAAGCACCTCTCGACAAGCCATTTTTTTAATTTTATTTTAAAAGTGGACTCACTATACGTCAATATCAAATGACTTCCTTAGTGTTAAATGAAGACTTCTAAAATATAAAATACACCCCAGGTTTGACGTACGCTAATAATCTATTAACAGCTGTTAGTTTTTTTTTATTCAGTTTGGACAACTGCCTGTTAACAGTACCTAGATTAGATAGCGGTTGTAGCGCAGTGGTGGAAGGCCGGCCTCACATTCAGGAGGTCGTGGGTTCGAATACCGGATATACAATGGCATTGTTTTCTATGTTACGTACATTTGTAAAGCTGTAGTAGCAATACCACTCGCATTTCTATACCATAAAGTGCTCTCTTTCTATCTAACCGTGAAGGAAAACATCGTGGGGAAACCTGATGTGTTCACATATCCCGGCGCTTGAAATTGCCAATCCGCGGTGGGCATGCGTGGTAAATAAGCCCATAATCTCTCTCTCTGAGAGAAGGCTTGAGGTAACATAAAAAACATAAGCTACAGTTTGTTGGTGTACGAGAAACCTGTCCCCTAGTAATTGAAATTAAACTGTCGCATGTCATCATATTATTTTCCATCACATGCCAACTAGATACTTATAATATTTATTTTTACACCGCTCTTGACGGCCTATTTACACAGATCTAAGTAGTTACACTGGACGGGCAGATCATTGTAAATAATTTATGGGCAGTTTCGTTCGATACAAATGTTTTTTTTTAGACTGTTGTAAATATTATTCTTAGTAAATGAACGAACGTTCTGATGTATGCTGATGAAGGGAATAAGGTTTGCCGGAATCATATTAAGTGGCCAGAGCCGGATTATTCATTATTATTTTATTTGTTATGTTATTTATTAGACGTGGCTTTGGCTGGAATAAAATGATTTATTATTATTATTAGGTAGTGTAGGAGTCTCGATCGGCTAAGGGTCCCACGCCTCGAGCATTTTCTTTGTTTGAAAATGTTTTTCGAGTGAAAATTAGATGACTTGTTGTTTGTAACGACCCTCAATAACAGTATTATCTAATATAGACAGATAGAGAACACTTTATTGTATATAAAAATAATATATAAAAATCTCGTCTCACTGTGACAGTGTTTGTTATCGAACTCCTACGAAACGGCCTCACCGATTTTTATGAAATTATTTATGTATATGTGAAATGTCTGAAAATTGGTGGTAGGCTTATTAATATGGCACAACATAGTTGCTAAATATTTTTATTACATCGTATCGTCGTATTTCAATACATTTCAGCGATACCTGCGTAATGTAGTAAGAAAAGCACACTATAGGTAAATTTAATAACATTTTGTTGTGGAGTAAAAGATATATTTCAGGATGTTAGAAAAAGGGGTAAAGGGGCCCGAGGCGCCCATTGCCTTGGGGCCTCGACATGGTTAATCCGGCCCTGTAGTAGCAAACCTGAAGTTCGGTAGAATCAGAAATCAGATATTCATTTCAACGTAAAGAATTTACGTTCTGTTTGTTGAATGTCGATGTACAATGTTATCCGCTGTCTTGGGGCCCAATTTGTAGTGGAGAAAAAGGCAGCGGGAAGAACACTCCACTCTGACCATTTTTCTTAAATCATCTTAAATGTAAATACTCATGTATGGTACGAGTACCTACGTAACAATATCCCCTGAGTGCAATCTTAAAGAAGTAGGAAAACCCTAATGCTGCGGCCAAACATACGGACAGCACCCGTTCACGACATTTTGTATGAAGTATTTTAGCTAAATGGTGTTTTAAGCTATATTTAAGAAAGTGGTGCTAGTAGGCCTAGTAATTTTTTGTTTTTGTATATAACTTTTGTTTTGACGGACATTTACAGGTCCTAAAAAATCCAAAATTTACTGCAGTAGAAAAACACTTGTTAGATTTTGGATTACATTTTTAACATATTGTCTCCAATGATATCGAAATACTTTAGTCTCCATTGAACGAAAAAAATCAAAAGTGGATAACCAAAAATGTATTTTAAATGACAAAATGTAATTAACTTGTATATTATAAGGAATCGCGCTTTTTACGCTTTCGCGCATTTTAGATTAGTCTCTGTCTACCCCTTCGAGACAGGTTCAGTCGTCAGTTTGTGAACTCAAGTAAATATTTTAACAACCACATACATACATAAACTCACGCCTGTATCCCAGAGGGATAGGCAGAGACCATGGACTGCAACCACACTTTTTGCGCAAGCTGACCAAAGGCCATCTCGTTGAAATTGAAATTAAAATAAATGCTAAAAGTACTTACTGTCTTCAGAGCGCCCGTTGGCCCGAAGCCAGTTCTGAGGAATTGTAATATCTATTCAGACAATTAAATCTGTCGTTCAAGTCAGCAGTGGATGTTGTATTTTGATGTGATATTTTGACTTTTATAGGATACGGTTGCGGTTTTGGGAGCTATTTGAGGAAGGAAGTGACGACTTTCGATATGAAAGAAGAAGAAAATGAAACTTCACGTGGAAGTTGTGTTTTTAGGGTTCCTTCGACTCTATATGCCTCACATGTTCTCTTCACGATTGTTTTGTTTTTATTTTTGTTTTGTTGACGATCCTGCATTTAGTTTGTGTGCCTTCGTGTTTACTTTGTGTTTCTATGACAATTTAAATAAATGTCTTCTTTCTTTTTTTCTTACTTGAACGTAACGTCATTTCCACGATTTAGAGTTGCAAAAGTTAATGAATCATTTATGGGACACTCTACAAGGTTAAACAACAAGATTCCTCAAGATATATTAGAGTGGTGGTTACGAAATGTGTTAAGCACACTCTGTGAAAAAAAGCTTACTATAAAATCAAGGATTATTTAGAAGACAGTAGATTAATTTTAAAGGGTATTTATAGGACGATTGTGTCTAGTTTTCAACACCTTCATGAGTTATAAATTTTAAGTTGAAAACTCTGTTAATTAAGTTAAAACGTGTTTTGAAAAGAATAAATGTGGAGTTTCTTTGTTAGTTTCTTCTCCTTTGAGAGAAGAACTACTTTGACGTTCATTAAATAAAAATTTTGTTTCATAATTAATAAAATATTTTAAAAGCAATTTTGGCTAAATACGTAAAATAGTAAAAAGTGTTATCAAAAAGAACCCACAGTGCGCTTGTCCGACTCGCACTTGGCCGGTTTTTGTGGTTGTGAACTTGACATGTGCTAACACTAGTCCTGTCCGCCGGATTCGAACCTGTGCTCCGAAATTAAGCCAACTTGCCATGCCGGCGCTTACTTGACTTTTATTTTCGGGTCATACATATTAATTAATCATTGACCGTAAAAAAATAAATATGTAACATTATTACATATTTTGAAATTTGTTTTTTATTACCATCATTTCATTTAAATAATAATGTATTTATTAAAAAAGCTTTTTGCTTTAAAAATATATAATGTTTATTCTTATTCCTAAAGTCTTTGATGGCTGCCAATATTTTTAATAAATAAAATTCTACCAACTACCTACATTCTTCTTTCTTTACCTTTTCCTTACGTATCGTAGAACAAGAAACGTTTTAACAACTGCAATCCATAACAACGTTGCACTGTGCACTTCAAACAACCTAATTTACCAATCCATTGTTTTTTTGGCCAGTCCGTTTGTTTTTTTTTTTCACTAGTGCCCGTAGTTTTTTTTTTTTTCGGCCAGCCACCTAGCTTGCACGAGCGCTGAGCAGCAACTGAGTGGGCTATACTGAAAGCTGGCTGGAAGCATCGCATCGCACCTTTGCCGCCGTAATGATACGGTATGCCAATTAAAATACCAGCCAAGTGCGAGTCAGAACTGGCGTACCGAGGGTTCAGTACCGTTGTAAATACAAAACCCGAAAACAGTTTCTTCAGTAACGATAGTAAAAAAATAAGAAGAATATAAATCTTGCTTATTAAAAGCGTTTCAATAATAATAACATGCTGGTCCCAAACTAGGATACCCTATTGTATGAAAACCACGGTGAATTAACTAATTCAGTCATTTTGTACAAATTCAGTGCGGCAGCCGCCAGCGGGAATCAAACGCACCTTCTCTCTTCTGGTTGTGTGTTATTTCAATAGATAACATAATAGGTATTATAATATGTACAGTCGACAGCAGGGACGCGGTTCAGAAAACTACAATTCGTAGTTTATTATGACAATTCGTATTCGTAATTGCGTAGCATAGTCTACTTGTTAATCTGTGGGTTAATCGACTTTGCGATGTACCTACATTGAATTGTTATAGTAAACCATTTATTTATTTTAATTCTTTATTGCACTAATTACCTACATTGTAAGTGTACAAGGGCGTGCTTAATGCACATGAATTGTAGTTGCATGAAACAGGCTCCTGGTCAAACCTTTACATTATTGTCGTCCGTAACGTAAATGAGTAGAGAGCATATCAACCTTTCCATCTGAGTACGTGTAAAGTTTGATGTGGTATCTACTGTATTATCTTAACAAAAATTTGTTCAGACACTCGTATGTAATTTCGTTGTTACTATAAAAAAACTAGGATCGCGTTTCTTATGCCCCCCTTACCTTTGTCCTTTTGCATTTTACTTTTGTCCTTTTGTTATACTTTGTCTATCCGACATGATAACACGGTTCATATTACGGTTAAAGACAAAGGTCTTCAACAAGTGCGACCAGCCAGTTATGACCGACAGAGCTAAAACGTGGACACTGATGGCAGGACTAGTGATTGATTGATTGATTGATAGATCGATTGATTGAAATAAAGCACTTATTCAGGTATATAGATCAGACATACGTTGTAGGTCCTATTTACACCCTTTGTGTGCGGTACCCTGAAAATTAAATATCAAAGAGCTGAGTGTCACACGTGCAACTCGATGCACGGAAATGGCGGATGAAAATAGAGATAATTAGTAGGTATTTTTTCGAAATCCCTTCTCCTGACGTCACTATCGACATTAATGACACAAACTCCCGGTTTCTCGTACACTAACAATCTATTACAATCAATCCACTGTTTCACATCTTTTAATTGGCCACAGTGCATACAAAAAAACAACTACCAGTAGCAGACTATTACTTCTATTAAATATAAATATTTAATAAAATATTTTTATTCCAGATACATGGCCATGGCATCCATATTGTGTTAGTATGTGTACATAGAAAATTTATATTTTATTTTAGTGTTTATATAATTTATTTTAGTGTAATAAACGTAGTCATTGGAAATAGGTACATACATATAAAAAGCAGCAGCGGGTTATATAAGAACATTAACACACTGTTCAACGTGATACTATGATTTACCGGAGGAACAAAGGAAGCATTGATTATGTCAATTCTATCTTATTTATTTATGAAACCTTTATGATGTCCTAGACACGCTGTGTGAAGACAAATAAACATTATCTAATTCTAATTTCAGTAAATACTAACGTATTTATAAAAACACCGTTCTAAGATACTCCTCATAATCTTTGGTTACGTCTTTCCCTTTGCCTCAGAGTATTTCAACTGCCGCAACTGAAATTTTCAATTCAGCATCCAGCATGTGTAGGACGAACGGCGCGAGTCACCCGTTTTGTGGCGCTAATACGTCAGAACTTGACAATGAATGCACTGAAAAATAGCCACTTTTGATATTTAAAACGCGCAACTAGCGTCGTTGTGCTACACATCACAGGTAGCAGGGGGTCGCGCCCGCGACTCGCTAGTTCAAGAGTCGCGACTTTACTGGAGACGTTATTAATGGTCAAATTCTGACATTTTAGCGGGACAAAACATGCGACTGACTTGCAAGTTGCAACTGTCTGCATGGTCTGCAATCAATTTTTCCCATTTTTACTCATATGAACTTTCAAATGGAAGTAAATCGGTAAGACTACCAATTTCAATTTAAGAATCCGTCTCGATTCAATGCGCGCTATTGCTCACAAATAAATAAATAGATGATAGATCTAGGTACATCTGTGATCTCTGCTTTAAAAATCCCATTTATCATTCCCCAACATTTCAACCGAATGAGCACTTATCTGAATAACAAAGACATATCTTCAATTTTCAATTTCCAGCATACAAAATAAAAATTACGTGCTACCCCCTAACAATAATTTTAAACCGGCATTCGCATTATTACGATAATTCGATTTGAAGAAGCTATAAAAAAAAAAGTTGAGCAGAACTTACCTTAACAATCACCCATCTCCAACTCTCTCCAAACAATGGCCACAAAAACAACCACCAAAAATCGTCTTTTGTTTTTCAAAACCAGACCTCCTTGCTGTGAACTGTTTTCCGGAGATTTTCGTTGGTTTTCTCCGAGTTTCGGGCGCGGTGTGCCTGAACTGAGGCTGTGGGCCGGAGGGGGGTCGGGGAGGACCTGTATTGATCGGCAGAGGCTGCGCTCGGGACCCCGGTACCGACCATCTTCTCTCGATGGCAATATTGCGATATCGCGTTACAATCCGCGGAATTTCAGACTTAGTACGTTGTAAGTTCGCATAAAACTTTGTGTATTTTTGTATTTTTATGTAAGTATTAGTAATTTTTTTTGTTTTCTATGGACAAATAATTTATGTTGATGAAGCGAAAGGATCAGGATCAGGATGTCAGGATCGTGGCAAGTGGCAGACAATAGTCTATTTCTACCGCTCCGGGACACAGGCGTAAATTTATGTTATGTTTTTGTTTGTTTCATTCTTGTACTTTTACTGGATAAAATTTAATGTTTTTTATCAGTGAGTGAGTGTGAGTGAGTGTGTTTCTTGTGAATCATACATGGGTACAATTATGCAATGAGTGGAAATTGCGAACAGACATCTCCAGGTATTACCTTAGCAGGTGTATTCACATTTTATTTTCACAGTAATTGCCAAAATTGGTTCATTCCAAATTGACGTTAGATCACAAGGATTTTTTAAATGACAATCTTTGCCAACGGATAAATTAAATAAAACATGGCATCATGTCATAAACGTCATTGTAGATAAGCAAACAAAACTTTTCAGTTGTCAACCCTTTAGACTCTCGTTGGTCTAAACCACCGATCTGATTACCACCGAAGGTCATGGGGTTCGATTCCCACTGGTGGCCGCCGTACTTAAGTACAAATGGCCTCAGTCTGGGTGTATTTCCATGTTTGTTATGTGCTTGCTTGGTTACCGTAGCACAGAGTATCCTAGTTTGGGACCAGGACGACTGATCGTGTTGTGTGGAAGTTATTTATTTTATTTTAGTTTTTGGTTGTTTTTCTGTCCACTCTACAGTCAAGTTGGTAGGGATGTATCAGCGCACGATCGCCAATGACAGTATTGATAGTAGTTTTCTTTTGTAACCAACTTTAAAAAAGGGGGTGGTTCTCAATTTGTTCGATATATATATATTTTTTTTTTATGTAGGCATGATCCGCGACAATTCTTTAGCACGATGTCCGATTTCATTATTTTTTCTTTTGTTAGAAAGGGTGCTTCTATATATAAATTTGGTTAAAATCTGTTGGTGGAATCCATGACAAATTTTAAATCATAGGATTCTTCATTTTAGTGCCTATTTTTTTAAACGTGTCTTAAATTATCTATAATATAGTATTGACGTCAAGAGTAGCGGAGTCCTAGACTGCCTCTCTACAGAGCTACACCTGGATGGGAATACTTTGTGTTCAATCAATATTAACTCTTTATACCGTTCGCTATAAAAGCTAGGGATAATTAGGACTTCTAAGAAAAAACGACAAATAGTAGTTCGGGGTGAAAATCTATTTCAAGCTAAGGTTACTTCGAAATATCACCGGGACACTCCAGGTATCTATTAAGAATTGAGTCTGGACTGGAACGCTCTATCATAGCCAGACTTTTGAAACAGGAGTTAGCAACGAAAGGGACGTTTTCAAAGGTTGTTTAAAATAATGGAAACTCTAACAAAAACTCTGCACTGTAAAAAATTTGTAACACTGCAATGAAATAAAAACCCTATAATAAAAAAGACACCCGACTACAAAATAATTTCCGTCGCTATAAATTTATAAACAGTTTTAAAGTAAAGCTTCAGTGTCTGAAAGCGCTTTGTAAAGTTGCTAAATATCACCGACCGAGCCTTGATAGTATTGTGGCGCGATCGTGATACGGAGAATCCGGGTTCGGTCGCCAACTTAATTTTATACTTATTACAACTGAGTTCTGAGTAGCTGTCAAGTTGCAGATTTGTTTGAAACAATATTTTCAAAATGGGCACTCATTCAAGAACGGTCCTAAGCCACGGTCACACACAGCGAATACTCGCTGCGAGTGCACTCGCCGCGAATAATAGTCGCAGCGACAATTCGCTGCCTGCCTGACCCACACAGCGAGTTCTACACGAGAATTTCGACTGTCTATTGGTGCGCAAATTCAAATATATCGTCTGTTCGTCGCACTCGTGTAAAACAATGAATTCAGTTGGCATGTGTGGTAGCAAACCAAATGCTGATTAAGCTCACAAGAAGCAAAAATGGATTGATCGCAGAGAACAATTTGGGGCTTCTAATACCCTCATCTTATCATTTAATATATACTCATATCTATGCAGCGACGAAACGCCCTGTAGCACAGACGTATCTAGTCGCAGCGAATACCCTGCCACATACAGCGAATTCTCGCGGCGAGTGCGCATTAGCAGCGAGTAAAATTGATCATGCTTAATTCAAGTCGCAGCGAGTGATTCTATTCGCAGCGAATAGCCTGTCACACACAGCGAATACTCGTGGCGAGTAGGCATTCGCACGCAGCGATTAGTCGCTGTCTGTGACCGAAGCTTTAGACGTAAGAGCGCTTCTACCGCTCTTGCCCGTTTTCACCAACCAAACCCTAATGTCCTTTTAACTAGTAAACTAAAGTGTTTATTAGCGCCACCAATAAATAAATATAATTGACTTGTTTTATAATTCGTTTTGTAAACGAGGAACCAACAGCCAACAGAACTCAGAACCAAACAGTCTATTCCAATCGCTGAAGTAAAGCATCAGTCTCGTTTATTTTAATTTTATTCGATGAAAGAAAAACTTAAGTCTTACTTTTGACCCGACTGCAGCGGAGCCCAAATGGAGGGTGATGTGTTTGGGTCGTATATATGTATGTATGCCACATAATGCGCAGTGATGCTAAATAATGCGCAATAAAAAATACAACCTCCAATTAACCCTGCAGGGAAAAATACAAAACCGCGCAAGACCTCATGTACAAGGAGATATTAATTGTGTACTTTGTCGGTTATGTTGTTTTGTAGGGTTCCGGACTCAAAGGGTAGAACCCACTGGCTACAAAACCGAGCTGAAAGGTTTTAAATAAGCAGCTTGATCCTGTTGGAGGTCGGCTATCATTTGACGACTGTGACCCGTGATGTGGCGGTTCAGAACATGTCGATGTAATAGACTTGTGACGTCGCACTTTCCGGGTCTATTGAGGTCGATAGGCTGATTATTTTATATCCAATGCATTAATCAAATAAAAAAATGTATCGTGCGCGTGCTTGATTCGCTACGCAGCAAAGTACTTGTCTCCGTTTCGCGCTTGGCCGATGTTCGGGTGGCTTTGACCACAACCTTTTTTGTGGGCTGGATCCGCGCCTGATCAGGAGATGGCACTACACGAAGAAGGAGTGTGTGGGAAGGTATGCAAGTACCCGAAACCAGCTTCCTTGCATGCAACGACTAATTAATCGTGATGAAGCGAAAGACATTTGTCCGGATCATGGCAAATGGCAAACCCTGGTATCTGCCTACCCCTCCGGGATACTGGAATGATCTCTTTTATAATTTTTATAAACATAAACATTTACATACAAGCACATACATTGTTTCTTGCCCCACACTAGGATACCCTGTGTCGTGAGAACCAGAAATAACGACATCACAGATATGTAAACATCCAAGACCTGGGGTTTTTTTTGTCCCTAGCCGGGATTCGAACCCGGGACCTCTCGCATGGTATGCAGATGCATTACCGCTGCGCTATGAGGTCAATCTTTACAATCATCTCAATCAATTCGTCATAATTGCATGGTTGACATAGGCCACATTGAATCAGCACAAATGTGATAAAAAAAACGTTATAAATTCATGATTTGTTTTGTAAAACAATTTCTTTTTAGTCACTAGATGGCGCTAAATGTGTAATCGTGCTACTTACTACATGGAGCTTCAAGAGATAAAATTTAAAACTAACACGACAAAAATAAAAAACAAACACCGTCTACACAACACCATCACTTGGCTTGGTCCCAAACTAGGATACCTTGTGCTATGGTAACCAGCGAAGGACATCACAAACATGGAAATACACACAGACTGAAGCCAATTGGTCAAATCAAGTACAGCGGCATCTAGAGGGAATCGATCCCACGACCTCTATTTTGGTAGTCACGCGTGGTAACCGCTAGGCCATCGGGGCAGTCATTGTAAGGTACCTTATTATCCAAGTCATCGTCATCATCATCAGCCATTTGACGCCCACTGCAGGACATGCCTCCTTCGTGATTTTCATAACCATGAGGGGTTTTGCCATAATCGCCACGCTTGGCAGGCGGGTTGGCGATCGCAGTATGTGGTTAGAATCTCAGGAAGAAGCTGCTGCCCGTCTCCTGGTAATTGATTTCCGTAGTCGCCTTCTACGACATCCACGGAAGGAAATGGAGTGACGCTATTCTTAATCCGGCGCCACACGGACGACTATCCAAGTACAAGATACATAAGTTGTTCCCGCCCCCTCCGTGGTATATTGGACAAAGTGTCAAAATGACCAAGTGTAAACGTCAAGGAAATAATATCAACACCCAAATGCCAAAACGTCTAGTAGTTAAGTAACAGCAGTCGGGTTTTTATAATTTTTATTTGAGTTTTTTATTTTTAGAATTCTCTGTAAAAGGCCTGTGCTCTGAAGCCAATGGAATAAAGTTGGAAATAGGATTTGCTGTTCGCTTGTTTCATTCTTCAAAGTGTATTTTTTTCTCGGATTAGTGAATAATTCTTCCTAACATATATTTTTGGAATAGGAAAATGCAGGGTTATTTTTACAATATAGTCAGACCGATACACAACAATTAGCGCGGCAACGTAGCCAGTGTTTATGATCTTAGTACACTCAGACCGAGTGACCAATTTTTGCCACTCGTATCGTGTACACCGGCGATCTTACTAAAAATAATGCTACTGATGAAAACGGCCATTTGTTGTTCACTCGGAGCGTGTTCTATTCGTCTTAGCCGACTTGGTAGGACGAATGGCATTAACTCCTGCGTTTCGTAAGAAACAGTGAAGTGTCAGTGAAATGTTGTTGTTTGTGGAGTTTTGTGACGCTGTTATATGAAATGTAGATATGGTTTTTTTCCGTAACCAAACTATTCTTTCTCTTTTCTTTTTTTAGTGTACGACACTTTTATTGTTGAAAATTCGACGGTACCTAAACATACTTACACAGAGGTAAACATATTTGATTCCGCTTCAATTCATAGCAGTATATTTTTGGTAATTTTTGGCACGAGGAGCGACACCGTTTGTAATAAAACGCCTATTATCTGAAGCAAAAATATGAATTCACTAAGATGTGTGTATACTACCATCCAAGTGGACTACAGTTTTTATGTAGTCCACTGGGATGGTGGTTATGCCGTCCAAGCAGCAATGAACGCGCAATTCCTAAAACAAGCCAGAGATTGTCATTTACAACAAATTATGTTCTACGAACTTTGTCATCCATTTAGGTCTTTGATTGAAGGAAAACCTGAGGGTCTGAGGTGTTCACACACCTCAGCGCTTGAAATTGCCAATCCGCGGTGGGCACGCGTGGTTATTAAACCCATACTCTCTCTCTGAGAGAATGCCTGCGCCCTGCAGCGGGACGTATTAGGCTACATAAAAGAATATAGCAAAATATGGGCAGACCAGCACCCGATGGTCGGACATATTGTGGAGTTGGCGAAAGTTCCGTAGATGCGGATGGCAAGGGAACGCGAGAGATGGCATTTGGAGGAATAGCCGTACCCATCAGTGGGCAACTGGACAGCGGTGGGCTGATGATGATGACAGCAAAATATACAGGGCGTAACAAAATCTGCGTATGCATCCGAGAATGAGAGTTTCTACTCATACTAAGGGGAAAACTTCGAAATCGCTAGAAAAATATCAGCTGTTCCCGTTACAAAATTATCGGAAGTACATACAAAATTATCAGAAAAATGTTTTTTATTTTTGCGTAGTAATTTATCCCATGCTATCTCTGCGAAAAGGTATGTGCCCTACGGTGATGCTTATAAGTATAGGCTGGATTATTATTAATGTGGATTTTTTTGGTGGGAACTTATCCGTTTTGTTAAGGATTTCGATTTTTCTTTATAATATCCAAATTATTGGGACTTCATTTAATTTGTTGTGGATTCAGGTAAGGTGTGTTAGATCGTAGGAAATTCTTATCAGAAAACATATTATTACTTTATGTAAAAAAAAATTGCTATTCGTTAGTCTCGCTAAGACTCGAGAACGGCTGGACGATTTGGATTATTTTTATCTTTTTATTTGTCGCTGGATGCAGGCGGCACAAAACCAGGAAGCTTGGAAGACCATGAGGGAGGCCTATGTCCTGCAGGGGGCGTCAAATGGCTGATGATGATGATGATGATGTGGAAGTCCAGGAAAAGTTCAAAAGGTGAGAACAAAAAAACATAGATGTAGGTGATACGAAGTTCACGGGCTCATCTAGTTACTTATATTTGTGAGAGATCGTTTCAGTATCATCATTCATCACACATATTTCTCAAGGGCGTCATTTTATTGCATGAATTCTACTTTCTTCATTTTTCTTCCATAACCAAGTCTAAAGAGTAGGACCTAGCACTGGGTTGCAATAGGGATAGCAAATCTAGCTCTTTTGGGGGTATTTTCGACTCATAACATGAGGCAATATACCTAGTATCTATTATTGTAAGTGTCACCACCGCACCTATAAATCCTGGTGGTGATAGACCGTTCATATAATGGTTCCTTTATACACCATTTCAATTTCCAAATTTCAATTTTCGCAGACAAATATACAGGGTTGTTTCTTAATATAATTGTGTTTTGCAACAAGTTTTGTTCTAAGAGTTTTACTCAGATGTATATTTAGGGTTCCGTACCTCAAAATGAGAGACAGAACCCTTATTCACATCATACGACGCCAGACTGAAGCACTCAACATGTTGCATCTGTGGAAGCGCAGACAGATGCAAGATTTAAGATTCCTACGCAACTTAATCAATGGCCGGCCTATATGTGAAGATTTACTTAACGTATTGATTTTAAAGTTCCTGTACCCCCGGCATTGTACATGTACACGTATCATCGTCATGACAGTTTTTTTTTCATGACATTTTCTGCCGGCCAGCACTGTCGCTAATGTATGAAACTAGACTTCTCTATCGTGTAAAACCGACCATCAAGAACTATTTTGATCCGTGTGATGCATTATCGTGGTATAATTTATATAACTGTTATTCTATTCGAGTCCCAGGAGAAATTGCGAACTCAGCGCGCTCGTGTTAAATATCAATAAATCATCCTGCAGTACACTCAACATTCAACGCCCCATATTTACTTAAGACAACTCATTTGTGACACTTTACACCTTATTTTTATTTTCGGCTCGCCGACCAATTTGCTAAAGGTTAAATAAATACTTCTGCAGTGGCATGTTTGATTGGGAACCGTGGCTGTATCACGAACTTAACGTTCTGGTAAAACATGGGAAATGCCATTGAAATTACATGATACATACGTAAACTCACGCCTACGCCTATATGCCGGAGGGGTAGGCAGAGAGGGTTTCCCACGTCTTGACAAACATTAATTTTTCGCTACGTGCACACATTTGTTTATCAGAGAGTCTTTTATTTCAAAAGTATTTCTTTCAAGTCAAATTAACTAGTTCTATTTTCACATTTCTGTTACAACCATGTTCCAACTTTCTATACAGCCACTCAATTACAGCGCGATGTAAAATTTAAATAACATAAAGTTAAGTATTAAATAAAGAATACATTTTTTTAAATAACTTTATTATAATTTACTTTATAGTTGAAAGTAAATTCTATTTACTTTAAAATTATTATTTTAAAATTCTTTAAAATAACATAGTTTTGGGCAAAATAGGTATTTCCATTTCTTCAATGATGAAAATTAAAAATAATGGCTAAAAAGCTGGCCGGCCGCAGATAAAAAAATAAAAGGGAAAACAGGCAGTCCGATGTTTATTTGTTTTTTTTTTTTAATTGTAGAGTTTTGTGTGTACCTCCGTATAGCAGAGATTGAGTTAAAGTACTACGTAAGCAGAGAAAAGCATTTCGAATTTCTTTCATAGTTTTTTCGTTTCTATTTTTACTTTGAAAACCTATTTACTTTCCTTATGCCCGTAATGAAAAGCAGTGTTTACCTCGGGTTAAAGACTTATTTAGTCCCTCGAACTCAACCCCGTCTCGGGACTAAATCACTTACTTACACCCCTGGGGTAACAATGTACTATTTCTTAGTACCTACTCGTACTTTGTTGTTCTTTATGCCCAACTGCGGCGGAGCAAAATGGGAGTAATGTGTTTGGTGCGTATGTGCGTTTGTAAGTATGTCCGATTCTATGTTCTCTCATAACTCCTTAACCAATGGTCAGATTTTGACAAATAATATTAATCGAGTATTCGTGTTTGCGCGTGTCTCTATATGGACAAAACCGGCTAAGTAAGAGTCGGACTGGCGCATAAACGGTTCCGTACAATCTATACAACATTAGACACAAATATGGAGAAAGGCAAAAAAATCACGTTTGGTGGTTGGGAGCCCCCCTTAAATATTTATTTTATCTTAATTTAATTATTAATTTATGAAGTGAATATTTAACTAAATATTCTGTGAATAATTCAAGCGTCTACCTGTTGCCGTTATTAATATCGAGCAAAACCCGTCAAAAATATCACGTTTGCTCTATGGGAGTCTTTTATTCTGTTTTTAGTATTTGTTGTTATAACTGGGAAAATTTCAACTATCTAGCTATCACGGTTCATGAGATACAGCCTGGTGACAGACAGACGGACAGTGGAGTCTTAGTAATAAGGTCTCGTTTTTACCCTTTGGATACGGAACCCTAAAATACTAAAGAGACGAAAATAAATACTGAAATAAAAAAATAATAACAACCCGACTGCTGAGCATTGACTAAGCAGTCGGGAACCAGATTTAGCTTGTACTTAGGTTGGTCCCGCCTGTTGGTAGTTAATGCTCAACAGTTGGGTTGTTGGTTATTTTTTTATTTCTGTTTTTCTACAATTTCACTAAACTATCAATTGTTAACGAAAGTTCTTCAAAGTGGAGAGGCACAGGAAGAAGATGAAGAATAAATGTTCCCGTACCGGATAATATTAGTTACTTTTTATTGTCTACTTTTTATTCTTTTTATTATGATAGGGGTCGGGCTCGGTTGTGAAATTGCAACGTGGCCCATTCTGAATTATTCAGGAGGATCGGGTAAACAGACGATTTGTATTTGAACACGGTGGCCAAGGGACCCTTGAAGTTCCAACGAGGGTTCCGTAAAACTTTAAATAAGTTTTGCAGCTAGTTATTCTTATTATTTCATAACAGACTTCTCCCTTACAGGTTTTCTACCTAATATAGCAGGTTAATAAAAATTACATCACAAAAAAGGCAAAAATCAATCACATTTCAAATTTACAAAATAATGGGAAAACCATTGACTTTAACAAATGTTTTCAATACATGGACTTCACAAAGACTTGACGCGTTTGTGAGCGCGAAATTAATGCGACAATGCAGTGGCTTCACAATGTTTTATTCACCATTGCATGAACATAAATGTAGGTCCAGCGGATGTTCGGTGTATGTTTTGGACACACCGTCGTCGTCCAAAACATCCGCCGGCGGCGCGAGGCATACACACACACATACACACACGCGCGCACGCACGCACGCACGCGCGCACGCACGCACGCATGCACCCACGCACGCATGCACGCACGCACGCACGCACGCGCACACGCACGCACGCACACACGCACGCACGCACGCACGCACACACACACACACACGGTGTAGGCAGACCGGGAATTACCACAAACCCCTACCGCGCGGCGCATAACGGCGCAGTATCTGTGTTTTACCCATTTCCCTTCAACCGAACCCCACAATAATCCTAAAAGAAGATGGAAAGAAGTTTCCTCTATGGCGTGGCTGCCCGCACATTTGTAAGCCACAAATATTCGCGGAATATTCGTATAACGGAACTTTTCAGAGAGCGGATATGAAAAGATGAAACCGATTTAAAGGTATTTCGTATTCGCGGCTTATTTGCTGGGAATTTAATCAAAACACGTAATCTCACTTTTTTCAAAACAGGCTTCTGCCGCGGAGAAGATCGAATCGTACGGGTTATAGGTACCATTGGAATACGATTTTTTAGTAATTACCAATAATGACAGTACAGCAACCATAACCATACTAATATCACTCTGTTGACAACTATAGTTGTTATGCATTTAAAAGACTCGCCCTTCTGAAGTGCCACAACAATGGAGACGTCACTTTTGTGCTAATTGCAAAAGTTTCAGCGGCTGTCCGCCAGAGGCATGCGCTAGTTTACAGCCGCTGAAAGCTTCTGCGGCTAATACAAGTACAAGTCACAAGTGTTTAGCTTTGAAGAAACAACGTCGTTACCTACAACAATCTCAAGAACCCAGGAAAAATTGACATAAAAAATTTAAGTAAATAAAAAAACCATGATCTTCGATTTTTGGATTTGTCTCCCTCCCGAATAGCAGAACTATTGAAATTATTAATGTAATTATTTAATTGTCCAATTAATTTTCCCATTCAATATATCATACTATCTATATGACTGTAATTCATGGCAATAAACTACTGAATTGAATTGAATCGTAAACATATAGACAAAAATAAGCATACCCACCTGAATAAGTTTATTAATATTTTTTCACTAAGCGCCTATTGTTCCAGAGCCTGGGGGTCGAGGATTTGTGCTCTGAGAGTTACGAATAAACGATTAGATGCAAAATTAATTTCGTCAGTTTGTCATGAGCTGAAAGCTTCTGCGTCTGGCACAAGTCACAAGCGCTGAGCGATGAAGCGTTTTTCACTAAGCGCCTTTTCACTATTTTTCCAAACCCTCAAGGTCGTGGGTTAGGATCTGAGGGTTCTTAATAATTTTGTACCGAATTTAGTTTCGCCAGTTTCTGTGTTCAGTTTCAGCTTTCTTCTGCGTCTGATAGACAAGTTGGATTGAAATCCTTGGATGAAGTTAGGAGCGTTTTCCCTAACTAGTAAAAGTAAAGTTTTTGGAGCAAATGTATACAATAAGCTACCGCACGACATTAATTGATGCTGAGAATCTTAGTAGTACGTTTAAAAACAAACTGAGGCGAAATCTTCTTCAGTTGGCACCATACGACGTTAGTAATTTTTTTCAATTAAATTGTAATTGACATAATCATCATCATCATTCAGCCACAAGAAGTCCACTGCTGGACATAGGCCTCCTCCATGGATTTCCAAAAAGACCGCTTGGAAGCGGCTTGCATCCAGTGTCTCCCTGCCAGTTGGATGAGGTCATCTGTCCATCTTGTGGCTGGTCGTCCTACGCTGCGCTTGCCGGTATGTGGTCTCAATTCGAGAACTTTTCGGCCCCATCGACATGTAATTTTATTTTATTTTGTTACATTTGATAAGAAACGGCTAATGAATGTTGATGAAGCGAAAGTGATCTGTCAGGATTGTGGCAAGTAGCAGTCCCTGGTCTCTGCCTACCCCTCTGGGATACAGCCGTGTATTTATCAAGAGTGGATCGACACGATTAGAAGAATAATTTAAAATGGTTTGTAGTAGAAGAAAGTTCTCCTATAGAACCCGACTGCAAAGGTACTTGGTGGTAACTAAGTGTTTTTTTTTCATCATCAGCTATTTGACGCCCAATGCAGGACATAGGCCTCCCTCATAGTTTTCCTAACGATGAAAGGTTTTGCCGTAATCGCCACGCTTGACAGGTGGGTTGGCGATCGCAGTATGCGGTTGGAACCTCAGGAAGACGCTGCTGCCTATTTCCTGGTACTGTATTTCCTTAGTCGCCTTCTACGACATCCACGGAAGGAAATGGAGTGACGCTATTCTTAGTCCGGCGCCACTTTTTTATGTTATAAGTAATTACAACAGCTGTCATTATATTTTTTTCCTTTGCTAGTACTATTAAGTCCTTGCTTCTAGCCAAGTTTTATGGTTCTGGGTCTACGGAAAGTACCCTGTAGCGCTCGTGCAGCCAACTGGTTGCACTTTTACGACAGTAAAATTGGTTGGGATGTTTCTTTTATTGTATAAGAGTCTTAGTATTTTTTCTACTGACTTATGGAACCCTGAAAATCGCCAGTTGCCTGTAATTCGCACCGTTTAAACTTATACCACGTTGTGATTCTGCGGTTTTGCCTCCACATGCCAGCTCGCACCAGCCAATTTGAAAACATGTAACTACATTGGACAGCACATCAACCTTCACATCCGGAGCTTCCAGACGTCCGGACTTTGTTTAGCTTCTTAATTGGTCCTGATTTTCAACTTTGATGAAAAAAACAAGCCGATTACGCCGCCGCCCCGGTAGGTTCACGTACAGTCGACGGCAGGTCCATCTTTACATGTTTGTTGCCAAGCAAGTCGCTCTTAACATGACTGATTACAGTACAACTATGTAAAGGTTAAAGTTCTGTCGACTGTACACGTCTACTACAGTAGACAGCACATCAATGTTTACATACGTGCACTCTAGTCAGTTACGTTAAAGGCTACTTTGTAACAAAAATGTAAAGGTTTACCTGCTGTCGACTGTACATCAGCACATCAACCTTTACGTTTCTATACCAAAGTCACCCATAACGTATCTGAGTAGAGTACAGTCGACAGCCGATCAACCTTTGCATTTTTGTTGTAAAGTCACTCTTAACGTCGGTAAATAGAGTGCACGTATATAAAGGTGGATGTGCCGTGGACTGTATACAGATTTTTAGGTACCAATCCCATTCGTATAAATACCACTTGCCTGGTTAAGTAAAAAGAGTTCATAACAGAGAGGCTGACGAGGAAGTGACCGAGAGGATGGATTTCGTATCCAGCATTATTGACAGCATATACAAATTATTAACCCAACGAGCTATGGAAAGTATTGGAAAGGGCTATACTCGGAATTTCTCTACGAGATCGAATCAGAAGTTATGAGATCCGTAGACGAACGAAAGTCGTCGACATAGCCCAGCGGATTAGTAAGTTGAAGTGGCAGTGGGCGGGACACAGAACTGATGGCCGATGGGGCCGAGAAGGTCTCGAATGGAGACCACATATCGGCAACCGCAGCGTAGGACGACCGGCCACAAGATGGACAGATGACCTCATCCGAGTGGCAGGAAGACGCTGGATGCAGGCCGCTTCCAACCGGTCTTTTTGGAAATCCACGGAGGAGGCCTATGTCCAGCAGTGGACTTCTTGTGACTGAATGACGATGATGACAAATTATTAAGAACTTATTATTTACTGTAATTGTATTGCTGTGGATTTCTGTTAAATAAATAAAATAAATACCTTACGCGAAATAATAATAAAAATATTGAGGAAACTTGAATGTCTGAGGTGTTCACATACCTCAGCGCTTGAAATCCACAACCCATGGTAGTGATTAAGCCCATACTATCTTTCTGAGAGAAAGCATATTATTTGCCTACACTTTTTGTGTAAAAACTATGATGTATACTACTCGTATATAATGTGTACGAAAATAACCTTTAGCTCGTGTGAGTACCAACCTAACGTTGTTACTGACTGCTCTCCCTATTTGTTAAAGGTCAAAATGGCATACGCGTGGCGCGGAAATGAGATTCTCTCTTGTTAGAGCTTCACCGCCCATGAATTCTGTATTTATTTTATTACGTAAAAAGTACCCGAAACCGGTGCGCGTGCATGCAAGGACTAAGGAATGTTGATGAAGCGAAAGAGATCTGTCAGGAAATTGGGAATTGGCAGACCGTGGTCTCTGCCTACCCCTCCGGGATACACGCGTGGGTAATTTTTTGACGTGACGTCAAAAAACAGTTCTGAACCGAAACGAACCGAAAGCAGTTCGGCAGTAGGGGGTCACTTGCTAAAACATGTCGCCTCGAAGAGGGCTGTAACTCTGTAACTACGTGTCGTGTGTCTACGAAAGTTTGTGAAGATGTTTGGATGTTTGTTACTCAATCACGCAATAACGGCTGAACGGATTTGGATGAAATTTGATATGGAGATAGTTTGAGTCCGGGGGAAGGACATAGGCTACTTTTCATCCTCGAAATTACTCATTCCATGCGGACGAAGTCGCGGGCAAAAGATAGTTTATTTTTATATCATTGAAATAAAGCAACGTATGGCGCCCGTGCCGCGTACGGCGTACATTGCGCAGTTTGAGCTAAACATCAACGCTTAACTAACGTTTCACGTTAAATCCACGGCCTTTTAATCCGAAACAGCCCCACCCGCTTTTACAATGCAAGCAAAGGTATGGTTTTACTCTTTGCCCATCATAGCCATTAATTAATACACATTTCTTTCTCAAAACCCGACGTATACATCAAACATTGCTCGACCGTGCCAATTTCCTGTCCTCGGCGTGCTATTTGGAAACTGAAATTGGTTTACGGGGAAAGTAGCAAACCTTTGGCAACGCCTGCAATTAAAACACGAGCAACATCGAGCTTTCAACCACAGGCGCTATGAAACAGTTGTCCGTCTATCCGGCCTTCGCCAACTGAACAGCCTCATAAAGTAGTCAATCTTGATTGCCAAGCCCACAATCGTCCACTGCCAGTTATGTCTAGCAGTGGACGTTGGTGGACTGGTTGACAAAAAGAAGTGGCGCTTCTTTCTCTCCTCGGGCATAAGCTCGCCTATGTGCAAAACTGCCTGTTTAAATGCAATAAAGTATTTAATAATAATAATAATAGTGCTAGTTTATTTCGGTTTCTTAGATTTTAGTGTAATTGGGTATTTGACAAAATATCAAATGAGTTACTTTTAAAACGGAATTTTGTATGAAATATGTTCCTCTGTGCTTATGACGTCACATTTCAGAGCACTCTTTTTATGTTTAATCTATTTAAAAATAATTGTAATAACTAGTAATTGACTAAAAGAGATACATTTTCCGAGATATTTTGTAATTTTTGTTTTAATCGAGCATATGAAATAATTTAATGTTGATCGTGTCAAATACCGTATTATCTTTTACCCGATACCGGCGTGCGTGCATACAACGACTAATGAATTTGAGGAAGCGAAAGTGATCTGTCAGGATCGTGGCAAGTGGCAGTCCCTGGTCTCTACCTACCCCTCTGGGATACAGGCATGAGTTTATGTATCTGTTTGAAAAAGAGAACAGTTGTTGATTTTGCTATAATGCATAGGTCTAAAATGTATAGTGATGCAAGTGTCGGAAGTCGATAAAGTGCTGTTTACAACTTTCCATTTTATTTACATTATTTATAATTCTAATGCGGTAGTAGCCTAGTGGGTAGAACATCGGACTCGGAAGCAAGATACCCAGGTTCGATCCCCAGTGCGGGTACATAGCACAGGTACCGCGGGTACAGTCATAGGTACATACCTATGACTTGGTTTTCTAACTTATGTGCATTTGTGAAGTTACAGTAGCAATACCACACGCTAACGTGAAGGAGAACATCGTGAGGAAACCTGAGTGTCTGAGCTATTCACATACCTCACCGCTTGAAATCACCACCGCTCTCCCAGAGAGAAGAGAGAAGGCCTGTGCCCTACAGTGGGACGTATATAGGCTGCTTATGTATAATTCTAATGCACCTCTTTTGTAGAATAAATAGATACGCTTGGTTTTCGTTCATCGCGATGCTTGCGTCTAGGAAGAATCATGTCTGTGGTTTCAGTACTGAAGCTGAAAGATGACGTCGAGCGAGCTGGAATGTTCATAATAAAATTTCTAACGCCCGCATGCATTGTCAAGTACCGGAAGCTCCTGAAAAGCCTCCTTCGCCTTTGTCGGGCTCCATTCACCTCCATTGAACGGAAGGAAGCTTTGAGCACTATTGTTGGAACTTCTATACCCTATTCCGAAACCATTTACTCGTACTTATATTTCGTTTCATTAAGCGTGGTCTGGGTGCAAACAAAATTAAATTAAATGCTATCAAAGTTAAGAAATGAATAATCGGCGTTGATCAGGCATGGAGAAGTCAAAATTAGTTGTTCTATAGTTTTTTTTTAATTATATACTTGTTCCTTGTGCTAATAAGTTCCTTTTCTTCCTATTCTCTGGTAATTCCGTGGAAACCTATAATTGGCCTTACTATAAGTACTTTTGTATACAATAATTTGTTTAGTTTCGCTGTTGATTTCAATAAATTAAATTAAATATAAATATGTCTAAATAATAATAAATTCCACACGACTCAATCACTTGTTCTGGTCCCAAAAGTGTAACCAGGCAAAGACATTACAAACGTCGAAATACACCCGGACTGAGGCCATTTGAACAAATGTACGACGGCCCCCAGTGGGAATCGAACCCACGACCTCCAGCATGGTAGTCCGATTCGATACCGCTAGACCAACCAGGCAGTCAATACTATCAAAGTTAAGAAATTGATAAAAGGGTCGAAATGTCCTTGAAATAATGCGAAGAGTTAGTGACCTGAGTCCAGTAAACAACCTTATAGACATTATAGATTCCCGTGTCTTAACGATTTCTATCAACAGTAGTTTTTAATCCGAAGATATTAGATCTAGAAAGATAATGTCGTGACTCGTGACTGAATTGAAAAAGGAATGTCGCGGTGGTGACTTACGGAGACGATGATGTATGATGGAGGAAAGAGAGACGAAAGAAACATATCGAGCGAAAATGGGTGGAAGGGCTTACAAAAGTCGGGCATAAGCCGACCAAAAAGGGCACGTGTTAGCGTATAAAGCACGATAAAAAGTGCTTGTGACCAGCGAGTATGGATGCAGCAACGCATAAATGTTGATAAACATATATTTATTTGCTAAAACACAAAAGTGTCAATCGATATTCATAAGCAAGCCTTTTTGGTAATAAAACAGCCTATATACGTCCCACTGTAGGGCACAGGCCTTCTCTCAGAGAGAGAGAGAGAGAGTATGGGCTTAAGGGGACCCAGTGGCCTAACTATCGCCACCAAAGAAAAAAAAATCATATCTTTTAAAGATCATATTCGCAAAAAGTGTCTGTAAAATCTATCAATCACGTTAACAGTGACAAAGCACCTAGGATCACGAACCTGGGACTAAGTAGCCGTATTTGCTGTCTAGTACTAGGTTTTTTTGCCTTAGGTTCACAACCATGGGTCCTAAAAGTCACTATTAACATGATTGAGAGATTGTGCAGACACATTTTACAAATTCGATCTGTAAAAAATGCGGCCAAGTCAGACAAAAGTTTGCGCTTTGAAGCTTAATATTTCGCCAACAGAACCCTAAATCAAAAAATGGTCTGGCTATACTCACAATATTTTTCAACGAACAATCCAACGAGGCCCCTTATGATGGGGTAGTCGAGAAAAAAAATCATCCCACTTTTCATGTTAGGGGAGGTACAGTAAAAAAAAAATATTGAACATTTTATTGTTTAACTTGGTCGGCGTGATAAATATGTATACATATACCAAATTACAGCTTTCTAACACCACCGGTCTTTACGCTAGACCGCGGACGGATAGACAGACAGACTGACATGGTGAAACTATAAGGGTTCCTTGTCGGACTACGGAACCCTAAAAAGATATGTTTTTTTCCTCGGTGGCGCTAGTGTTACTCCCTGGAGCCCCTTAATCACCACGTGTGCCCACCGCGGATTGGCAATTCCTATTAGCTCTGAGATATGTGAACACCTCAGACACTCAGGTTTCCTTACGATGTCATCCTTCACTTTAGCGAGTGGTGTTGCTGCCACAAGTGAAGGGAAACCAAGTCATTGATACTCGAAAAGCTCATTTTTCCGTTCGCTCCCCCCAACAGCCCAACAAGTTTTAAAGTTAGTGGAAAAAAAGTTAAAAGTAGTAATTTTAAAGATGACTTCATTATCTTATAGTCCAACGGTGTCTTACGTTACGTCTTTTCCTTGTAAAATCTCCACCACAGACTATTTTAATCGACGTTTATCGAGTGCTTAAAGGAATCATGTATTTATAAATAAGACTGAAAATCTTTCACTTTAAACGTGACGTTTAAACTGGTTAAGATTGCATGCTTATAATATTATAATTTAAGGGACCTCCAGGTCTATTTCTATATACATATTTATACTTTTTATTTGTTCCTGTTTGACTGTTTGTGTCCTAAATAAAATAAAATAAAATAATAATTTAACCTCCATTTTAATAGCACACTGTTACCCTGGGGGTGAAAGTAACTTATTTATTCCGGAGACGGGGTTTGGCGCCCGAACGTAACGAGGGCGCCAATAGTTCGACGGACTTTAGTTTTTAGACCTATTTATAAGTCTTTAACCCGGAGAAACACTGTGCTTTTCATTGCGAATATAAAGAAAGTAAAAATAAAAACATGAATTAGCCAAAAAACACACAAAACTCTACAACTCTAAAAAATAAATGAAGATCGGATTGCCGCTTTCCCGCCTATTTTTTTTGCGGCCGGCCATCATTGGGCCATTATTTGGCATTTTCATCATTAAAAAATGGTAAATTTTTTGCCCTAACCTATGTTATTTTAAAGAAATACCTAGTTGAAAGTGAATTATAATAGTTATTTAAAAAAATATATTCTTTAACTAATACATGCTAATACTTAGCCTTATTTTATTTCAATTTTACATCGCGCTGTTGTTGAGTATAAAAAGTTGGAACATGGTTCAGCAGAAATGTGAAAATATAACTTTTTTAAAAGAAAAATTTTTTTTTTAATAATTTGACAGCTCTAAGTTGAACTCGATTCTCCCTAGGGCTGAAAAGTATTTCTTTCAACCCGCTGAACAGGAAACTTCAGACCTACTTTCAGAGTATGAATAATGAAAAGTACATTTTCACTTCTCGTAAAGTTCGACTTTAAGACGTGCGTAGACGACATAAAATCGCTTTTTAAGCTTCGTGCATAAAGTAAATTTTTGTTCTAAAACTAAGATAATGAGGCTCAAAAGCTCGCTGCGCTCGGACCAATAAAATGGCTCGTATAAAAATGGCGATACCCCTTTCAATATCTTCCTCTCCGATGAGATAATTTATTTTTTTCTTGTTGCCCATGATTTTATATTTCCGAAGATTTGAAATATCTAGCAAAGAAACACCAGACACTGTTGCAACTAGAAATTATATGGTACTCAGTAGACTTCAGAGCCTCATGATGACCAGCTCAAGAACACAAAGATCTAGGTTATTCATCCACACACAAACTCACGCCTGTATCCTGGAAGATCCGGGTTTGTACGTTGTAATCCAAAAAAAAGGATTACAAACTTACTAAATTTCAGAGACTCATAATAAGGAAAATGCGACACACTTTTCATAATCTCATCTGATTCATCTGGCAAGGTTTGGTGTAAAAACCAGTGTTATTATCACAGGTTATTACTTAATATTTTCGGCTAACCATGGTCTCGTAACGTTACGAAACAATTTTATTTGCGTATCTCGTAGTTGCGTACTTTACGAAGATGCGATCTATGAATCCAGGTTTTTTATTTTATTTATTTTAATTTTGGTAAACATTTTTGTTGCAAAATCAGCCGTAACGTTACCGTGTAAAGTGCCCGCCACATGCCTGTAATGGCTGACCTGCTGTCAACATATTAGGTACCAGTTTTTGCTCAAAATTCTCATGAATGGCCTTGCCTCAAAAATAGATTTGATATTGTGTTAAAGCGGAGATAGAAATCACAAAAAAAAATAAAAATTTAATCATAAAAATATTTTTTCGGGATTTTATAGGTCTAAAAAAATGTGAATCAAATTCAAATGTAAACTGTAATAATAAAAAACTTATTAGATTTATACATAAACGGCCTTTTTTATAAAAAACACGATTCCTCTAAAGTACTCCTCAGAGGCAGTTTATTATCTGTGGTTACGTTTTTTACTTGTAAAATCTTTACCATATAGGTACTATTTTAATCGGCGTTTATCGAGTGTTTTAAGGAATCGTGAGTTTATAAATGACACCGTTAGTTTTTCCATTAAACGACTTCCAATAAGGATGCCGACACAAAAAGATTATATTATCCAAATATTGTAAAGGCTTCATACATTTTGATAAGGCGTTACGATCACCTAGAGTGACGTCACAGTTTACGCCAGATTTGATATCGCGTTTTTGTACAGTCGACTGCACATCAGCCTTTAGTTACGTTAAGGGCGAATTTGCAACAAAAATGTAAAGGTATAACTGCTGTCAAATCACGGGACTAGAATTCCTTTTCGACAGATTATATTATTAAAAGTATGAGTGGTAGAAAAAAATCTCTATCACCATTATGTATCCTTTAACAAGGACTCCAATGAGTTCATGTTTATTTTACAATTTCTCTATTATGCAATACCTACATGCAACCAGCGCCGGGTGACCAGCCTATACCCACCAATCAAGGTTCACAGGGCCAGTCATCTCCAAAAACCCATTGTCCTGGAAACAAAAAAATATCTTCGCCCCTCTTCATCTGACTGTGCGAGTAGGAAAGTAAAAGCAAGACGCATGCGCCGCGCGCCTCATTGCCCGCGAAGAAAGTGAAGGCGGCGCAGTGTTAAAATAAACGAAAAAAAAATTAAGAAAAAACAAAATGCCGTTTTTGGCACACGCGTTCGAAAACCAAATGAAATTTACGAGTTTATTTTTTTAGGTGTTTTTTTTCTTCCAAAGTGCATCGCGTTTTGTAACCGCGCGCTATAAGTGTTGTCGAATTATTATAGCATTATTATTGTATCGCCCGCAGCTAGTGAAAGTGTTGACGTAATTCGTTCGGCTCCGGCAACAGTTACATTAGCTGTGACGGAAATGGATCGCCGAAAGACTTGTCTCGCTCTCGGTATGTTAATACTCTATTGTTAATATTTTTCTCTTTATACTATAGCAACTGTGAGAAAAGAGATTCCCAACAAAAACTTTTAAGTGTTGTAAAAACTTTACGATGTTCTTACTATATTATTGTCTATGAGCGTTTTCTTTTTGGCGGCAAAAAGAGCACTATTAATTTTCTCACTAAAGAGGCTTAACACAAAAAAGTACATCAATCAATCGTGTTATAGCGTGATGAAGCGTGTAATATTAGACTGAATAATACATGTTTAAATCCAGTTGAATGAACGTTAAACGTATTGTAAACACGGCTATGCATAAAAGAAAGAGAAAAACAACCTTTCCTCTTTTTAAGTTGGCCAGTAAATATCAGCTCAGAATTTAGGTGACCTAGTCGTTTGCTAGTCATAGGCAATCGATAGAATCATTTAGCTATAACAGCGTCCGACTCTGATGGTATCTCAAAAAGCTCGTTTTTGTACGCTTTCAAAGGACGGTCATGTTCTTTTTAGGGTTCCTTACCAAACGGGACCCTATTACTAAGACTTCACTGTCTGTCTGTCTGTCACCAGGCTATACAGCCTGGTTATCGCAAGAACCGTGATAACTAGGCAGTTGAAATTTTCACAGATGATATTGCCGCTATAGCAACGAATATTAAAAACAGAATAAAATAAATACTTATTTAAGATTAGCTCCCACATAACAAACGTAATTTTTTTGCCGTTTTTTGCTCGATATTAATAACGGCAACCAGTAGACGCGTGAAATATTCACAGAATATTTAGTTCTATATTCGCTTCAAAAATTTATAATGAAATTAAAATAAAACAAATATTTTAGAAGAAGAAGAAGAAAGACATTTATTATACCAACAAGATACATCACAGAAACAAAATAAGCAGATAAGTAACATAATATGCACAACAACAGAAAGAAAACTAAATACACAACAGACAAAACGAATAAATAAAACAGGACCATAGATGTAGCCTGTGGTGTATCTACGTTGCCACAAAAGGCAGCTGACTCAGCGTTGTGCTGAGGAAGTGATTCCTCAGCGCTGATTTTCAGTCAGTGCCTACGGTAACCCATAAGATTGGCTCCCATACAACAAATGTGATTTTTTGCGGCTTTTTCTCGATCTTTGTGTCTAATGTTGTATAGATAATGGTACGGAACCCTCGCGCACGAGAGTCCGACTCGCACTTGGCCGGTTTTTAATACCTACCTACTTTAAAACAGAGAGAAAGTTTAGTTTTCCCTTTACTTACTTCTGCAATTAACTCTGGAACCGTACTGTACCTACGTTGTAAGTCTAATGAAAGACAATCAGAATCAGTGATCTATTGATGGAAACAGATTACGTAGTTCTCAGGCGACTCTTTCTAATATTCGAGCAACTGTTGGTTTTCTTATCTATGTAGGAACACTATGATGTTGACAATTTGAACCTTCGTATTTTTATATTCTCTTTGTTGCACTAACCCGTGCTGAGGACAATTTTAAAATTTTGGCACGGTTAGCCAGAGGTCGCGGGTTCAAGTCCCGGCATGGGTGGAATTTTAGCCTCTAAATAGGTTCTTTGTATTTTTGTTAGAAAGTCATCCTTAACTTAGTATCGACTACATTACATTAGTATATTCTAAAAACTGAGTCGTTTACGGCTCAAAGTTGATTAAAAACACAGATTAAAAATATTGGAAAGGAATGCGGTCAATGTTTTGGGTAGACGACATAAATTAAAAAAATGTATATGTTTCTTCAGTATTTTCTTATTTAAAAAAGTTGTTGGCAAATTGTCGATTTATAAGGGGCTGAGCTCCCGCGGGAGATACTAGTTAAATTTTGTGTTACAACTTGTATAATTATTGTAATTTAAGGTAATGTAAAATTTGGATTTCTTCTACTTAAAGTAATTTTTCACTTAAGTACAAATTTTATCTCTGACTCTCCTCAATTTAAATCAATATGGGTGTGTGTGTGTGCCAAATATTATGCAATTCAAAACGGAGCTCGTTGCTGTTTAAGTTATTCGTTTTAATCTGTCATCCATCGATTGCTTTTTCTTGTCGCAAAAATATTAGCACAAGCAACATGTTATTTTAATGAATTTAAAATTCTATCATAAAGTCTTACGAGGATTTAAAGGGGAGACCGAAAAGCAAAAATAAAAATCTCTTCATTTGGCATATGAAGGACAAAAGACATACAAAAGATTAATAAAACAAATAAGTTTGGCACTTTATGATCTGATCATATACCAACATTGTGTGCCTAAATCAATATACGGAGTGGTATTTGAGATGGGATTGCTAGGGAACATAGGTAAGAGATATAGGCCTTCGTATATAGATTTTACTGGAAAACATTCTTAGAAGACCATCCACATATTTTTTTGGAGCAATTGAAACCTGCATTCATAGATACCTACTTTAAGTATCGCTGCAGGCATCTGATTTCCGAAAGTTCTCTGTTATAAACATCTCGCCACCTTCCCGAAAATACGCCAAAATTATGGAGCAGCTATTAATTTTTGTCGAGTATGTGGACTCTACTTATAATGCATGAAACTTGAGGAAAATTTACAAAGAAGGGTTTATTTAGCCTAGGAAAAATGTGAGCAAAATAAAACTAAAAAAAAACGTAAAATCAAATTATTTTTTGCAATTTCGAACTGCTGTCCCATAGCAAAAGTTCGTCTTCTTTGGGATAAAATCAGGACATTTTGAACACCCTGTATAAGCCACCGTGCAGCATGCTTCAGAGATATGAGCACAGAATTCGTGAATGAAGATGTCAACCGAGGCTCTCTCTTTTATTATAATGAGGACATCAACAAAGGAACGTGTCTACTTAGAACTAAGGAACTTCTACATATGGTATCAGGCCGGCACAGTCATCTAATTTGTTAGATAGGCTGATAAAACGTGATAAAATCTTGTTTAAATCAGAAGTAGGTAGCGTTAGCATAGCTCTAGTTAGACCCGAGATTTCCGCACTTAGCGTCGTAGTTGGTCGATTTTACGTAGCAAGCACTGAGGTATGTATATATCTCAGACACTAGGGTTTCCTCACAATGTTTTCTCACAGGGTATTGCTACTACAACTTCATAAATGTACGTAACAAAGAAAACAAAGTTATTGGGTACATGCTGGGATTTAAATCCACGACCTTCAGATTGTGAGGCCGGCGTTTTGAAGCTGCGCTACCACCGCGCTGTAGCGTTAGCATAACAAAATAATTGAAATAATTAGAAAAAATAGATTTCCCTGATATTTTGTTAGTTTTACCTGTTTTTGTTAGACCTTAGAATGTCAAAAACTGATCAACCTTTACCTTTCTTTCGCTAAGTTACCTTTAAAGGCCGTAACGTAGGTACAGTTGACAGCATATCGACCTTTACACGCACGCACTCTACGCAGTAGCATTACGGGCGACTTTACGATGTAAATGTAAAGGTACAATGTATGAATGTAGCCATGTAGACTAATCTTGATTTGCTCTCGGCTATATGTATAAGGTCTAACAAAAATAGGTAACGATATTTTCTAGAGTCAAATAGCATGGGATAAGGATAGATCTCATTTATAGAACAACAAATTCATGATTCATGCACCGTATAATGTATGGTTTGCAATAAAGAGTATTAATCTGGTCTAACACCGAAATAGAATTCTTTTTGTATTATTTCGATTGCTTTTTTATGCTAACGCTACTCATAGCAATAATGAAAAACCGCGAATCAAGCGCCGGTGTTCGCCGATCACCGCAAACACTAGGTTTCCGTGATTTTCTCTGCAATACAATCAAAATGTTTTTATTTCAAGTAACACAGCAGAGACTGCGACTTGACTGCGACAAAATACACCATAGTTACGGACTTATTTATAAAGAGTCGATTCCACTAAAACACTCTTCAGACGGAGTTAATGCAGGTTTATAACAGGAATTCCTCTCGTAAGCCGTCTTTATCTCCGTTTTAAGAATGTTTTAATGGGATACTCTTATAAATAAGACCGTTAGTCTTTTCTGGCCCTTAACAGAGTCCACATATTATTTTAAAACCTAAAACTCATGCATTGAACTGACTGAATCTTTTTCATCGAAATAATATCCCTTTTTAGCACACTACAGTAAATAGTCGATTATTACAATTCGATGTTGTACCTTCATTGTGTAGCAGTCTTCCTAGTAATCTGTGGGTAAATCGGCTTTGCAATGTACATCGAATGGTCATAGTAAGCCATGAAGTGTAGTTCTACGAAATAGGGTCCTAGCTGTCCATTTTAAATTCAAACATTTCCACAAAAAACACCATAAAGCACGTACATATTTAAAGGGCAATTAAATAATAAATCGATCACAGTTGCATGCGATTGGCGTCGGGCACGCCAACTATAGAGGACATCCCAACAGACATGTGATAGTAACCAGCATTTCATGTAGTGTACAGTCGACATCAGGGCCGAGTTTCATACAACTACAATTCGTAGTCTAATATGACAATTCGAAGCGTAGCAGAGTCTACTTGTTAATCTGTGGGTTAATGGACTTTGCAATGCACATCGAATTGTAGTTCTATGAAACAGGCCCCGGTCAACCCTTTTAGAAATTTCTTGTTAAATAATTCCGTCTTTGTACATCTACAATGGGGATTGTTAATTTTTTTTATATTGTCGTTTAGTGAAAACCATTTCGAGGAATAGGGTTACTGATCACTTCTATCGATTTATTTAAGTAAAATAATGACGGATTATTAGTATTTATCGCAAAAACTGTATAACCTTCATTTGCACTTCAATGACGTCACTATCGTCATCATTCGGCCTAGATCCATTGCCATAGAATAAAAAAACTTAAACAACTGTCAACTTGACAGTAGAGGTGAGTCTGACGTTAAACGTCAACGTATTTAAGCACAGATTACTTACGATTTATTTAAGTAAAATAATGACGGATTATTAGTATTTATCGCAAAAACTGTATAACCTTCATTTGCACTTCAATGACGTCACTATCGTCATCATTCGGCCTAGATCCATTGCCATAGAATAAAAAAACTTAAACAACTGTCAACTTGACAGTAGAGGTGAGTCTGACGTTAAACGTCAACGTATTTAAGCACAGATTACATCAATGACGTCATCCTTACCAAACTCTTAGAATTTTTAAATAATTAATAAAAAAATTATGGTAGCAAAAATTTTAAAAATATTCAATTTGGTATCTTAAATTATTCTATATTTTCGATATCTGGAATAAAAAATAGGGGTAAAAAAAATGAACAATCCCCATTCTACACCATTTAAATTTTTGTTATTTTTGTGCAATAAAGCGAAACAAACAAACAAACCTTTACATGTTTGTTGCAAAGTCGCCACTAAATTAAATGAATAGAGTGCACGCGTATTATAAAGGTTCATGTGTACTTAAATGTGTACTGAAGTCTAAAGCGGCGTTATTTAAAAAAAAAAAAACACGTTTCTCTTAATACACTCCAAGAACGCAGCATACATAGTCTGTGGAGACTAAAATCTTTCGTTTGTAAAGTCTCTGCCACAGACTATTCACACCGCGTTCATGGAGTGTTTTAAGGAATCGTCATTTTATAACAAACAAACGCTGTAAACTTTTAATGAGCATGTTAACCCAGTTTGGGACCAGGACAAGTGGTTGTTTTGTGTGGAAGATAACATTTATTTATTTTATTCATTATTAAAAAAAATTGTGCAAGTCGGCCTCAGTCTAAAAGTACTCGCACTGCGCTTTCCCAGTACGACGTATGCCGTACGGTCGCTCCCCCGATGCATTGAACGATTATCAGATGATGCTCTCTTACGAGATTTCGTGCAAGAGTGCGGCGACCCCGACCGGTCGGGATTTCGGCTTCTTTACATTGTCATTCCGACTCGAAGCCGCGCTTACACCGCTCCCTCTGCCACTGCGGTACTTATATTTATTTGTTTACTTGGTAACTGTGAGGTGTTCGCACGCCTCAGCGCTTGAAATTTCCAATCCGCGGTGGGCACGCGTGGTGATTAAGCCCATAGTTTCTGTCTGAGAGAAGGCCTGTGCCCTGCAGTGGGTCGTATATAGGCTGCATTATTATATTATTATTTATTTGGCACATTATATTTGGCTTAAACTAGGATTAACCATTTCTTTTCAGCTGCAGGTAGCTGGGAAGTGTGAACGTCTAATGGGTGATCTCATCGGTGACGATTTTAGGGTATAATTCGGTAATCTTGGTAGTATGTTTCTGGATGGAGAGGAGACCCTATTTCGCGTAGTAACGAAAAACGTATTACGCTCGGAAAACTGATTGTTTTTGTAATATTTTCTAGCAGGGATGCTTTTGGGATGATTTTTATCCATAAGTTCCCTCGGAATAATTCACAATTTCGTTTTTCTTCAAACTCTGCGAATAATACCGCAGGCTTAGCTAAGTAGATGCCTGTCACACTAGCGGTGCTCGCGACTTCGTTGATTAGATTTGTGTTGTGAAAGAGAAGTAACTGCATAGCGAGGACGAAAGGCAGTATGTAAATGAGCCTTCTGCATGCAGGACCCGCTATGTTGCATGTATAGCCCTTTTTTGAAATGAGGAGGTTACTCGAGGCTACATTTTATCTTATAGCTGTACACTGGTTTAATTTGGGTATCAGATCAGTTGATCTTTATACGATTTAGCTTTGGGCTGGTTTCGGGATTCGGGTTTGGACAGCAACAAGCAAAAGTTTTTTGACCAGACAAAATAACATAAAATTAACTCACGCCTGTATCCCAGAGGGGTAGGCAGAGACCAGGGTCTGCCACTTGCCACGATCCTGACAGATCTGTTTCGCTTCATCAATATTTATTGGTCGTTGCCTGCACGCACGCCGGTTTCGGATACTTTTCATCTTGCCCGAACACCTAGCGGAAAATTCTAAATTGATCAGCAAAAAATCCTAAATTGAACAGCAGAAAATTCCAAATTGATCAGCAGAAAATTCCAAACTAATTATGTAGCCGATAATTTCCAATTGATTAGCAATACTTAGATAGAGAACAATATTGTACCAAACATTTCTTAGCGTTGCCCGGGACTGCGTCCGCGAAGGATTCTGTAAAAACTACTCGTATATCTATGTCTATCCAAATTTCTTCAAAATCCATTCAACCCTTGTTTCGTCAGACAATAATTAAAACAAAAGTAAGTATATAATCAAATTTACTGCAAACATGTTCATAGCACGTGTTTAATATAAATAAATTCCTGCAACACCCCAACAGTGGACTTCTTGTGGCTGAATGATGATGATGATGATGTTCAGAGGTAAATCACACTGACAAAAGCTTAAAAGTACCTATAAATACAGCAGTTGACCGACCTTTCCACTTTTATTGCATAATCGCCCTTAACGTAACTGATTAGACCACGATATGTGCTCTAATCAGTTACGTTAAGCTTGTTAATGGTTACACGTATGTAAAGCTTTAGGTTGATGTACTTTCGTCTGTACTTGTGTTTTACAGGACCACGTTTGTATGCATTACATTTTAATATAGGCGTACCTATGTAGCCTGGCGGTGGTAGCCTAGTAGGTAGAACATTGGACTCGGAAGCGAGAGAACTAGGTTCGATTCCCAGTGCGGGCATGTACCTATGACTTTGTTTTCTAAGTTATGTAACGCTCGCTAACTGTGAAGGAAAACATCGTGAGGAAACCTGAGTGTCTGAGCTATTTGCATATCGCCAATCCGCGGTGGGCACGCGCTCTCTGAGAGGAGGCCTGTGCTCTACAGTGGGACGTATATAGGCTCATAATGAATAGGCGTAGGTAGTCTGGAAAGCCACGCTCCCCGACCAATTATTCCCTTCCAAACTCAATAAACTGCGGCACGTTACACGTCTAGACCTCTCCACAGAAAACTACATTAACTTGTGAAGAAAAAAGAAAAAAACAGAAAGACCTCTTTGGTTCAATGGTGATACCATTTTTTTAAGTCGGATTACCATGCAGGAGGTGGTGGATTCGATTCCTACTAGGGTCCGCCGTAAATTTGTACAAAGAGCCTCGATCTGGATGTATTTTCATGTTTGTGATGTCCTTGCCTGGTTATCATACAACAGGTTATCGTAGGTTTAGATCAGGATAAGTGATTTTGTTGTGTGGATGTTATTTATGTATTTTATTTATTTTATTTCGAAAAATCTAAAAAGACAACTCATAAAATGAAAGAAAAGGCAAACACTACACAAACTAGTTGGGGTGTTGCAGGAATTTATTTATATTAAACATGTGCTATGAACATTCGTGGTATCAAATTGGCGCATTGATCTGAAACGCATTTTGGTATATTCTTTTATGCATAGATAAAAGAGTTGGTTACACGATAGGTACCTAGGTGACCAAAGGCCCGATGGGTGGTCAATGACATTACTAAAGCGATGGACGAGGTTGGCAGCGGACCGAGAGGGTTTGCGTGATATGGGTCGCCAGACCGATAACAAAATTGTACATACATACATACATACATACATAAACTCACGCCTGTATCCCAGAGGGGTAGGCAGAGACCAGGGACTGCCACTTGCTACGATCCTGACGGATCAGTTTCGCTTCCTCAACATTCATTAGTCGTTGCATGCACAAAATTGTAATACAAAATTGTTCAGCAGAAAACTCCAAATTGATCAGTACAAAATTCGAAATTGATCAGCTAAAAATGCACAATTGACCAGTATAAAAAACCAAATTGATCAACAGAAAATTCAAAATTAAAGGAAGAGGCTTATGTCCAGCAGTCGGCTCTATTCATGGCTGGATAGATAGACAAACTGAGGGGCGTCTTCCGCAGAAGGGCTACTGTTCATTCTGATCTAGTCCACCCCGCGTTAAACTCGATCATTCGTAATCGAGTCAGACTATAACGGTTGCGATGGGATAGTCATATTTCCTCCACCCTGCTGTCAGTAGGGTGACCATGTGCAGGAATTTTTCATCGAAAAATATAAAAAAAGTTTTTAGTAGTTTTTTTGCTTGATATTATGTAGTATAGTTACCATTTCGAAATCTATTTTTCGCTTCATTATCACAAACATTAATTGCACGTATTTTTGTTATTTTGTGCTGACAGATTATCAAATAAACAATAATAACAATAATTTATAAAATCATTTCAACCAGTTTCCACTGGCTTGAAAATGTTCCTCATTTTAAGACACTCCAGCTGACGAATGTGTACATACTTTGAAACTTCGGAAACCCAACTCAGTGGACAGTTATGTAACAGGGCGGCAGGACAGGAAAATCTAAACCGAGTTGTTTGCCCAGCAATGGAACAGAAAAGAAGCAAGGTAGAAAACTCAGGTCCTGTATCCCGGAGGAGCAAACACAGAGAAAAGTTCGCCACATTTTGCTATAGGGTATAGAAGGAATGTAGGAAACGATTCTGTAAATGTTTTGGAGTTTTCAATCCGCAACACACATGGAGTTCCTAGTTTCAATCGATATTCAGTTTTCACGTAATCCAATTTCATCCCACCCTAGGGGAGGCATTTGATGGCAGGCCTTGAAACGATTAAACCAGCTAAAAACCGATCATCATCACTAGCCATTTGCTGCCTCTCTCATGGTTTTCCAAGCTTCCCGGACCAATAGAGTGGACAGTTAATTATAGGAGTGTGTCTGTAGTGAGTCTGTAGTGAGTAGATGTGCTTACTGTGGGTACATATAAATAAGGTCAAGCACCCTATATCTGAGGGTACTAGCTAAATAAATCTTTTGTTTATGTCACTTCATTCTGTGCGTACATCATTCCTACTTTCTCCAGACCACTACAGTGACCACAAAACTGTTTTACTAATGCGAGAAAAAAATTCTCTCATTCGTAAAACCGTTTTGTGTGAGAAATATATAGATAGAGAACACTTTATTGTACAAAAAAAGGAGATAATACAGACATTGCACTAACCCGTGCTGACGACAATTTTAAGACCTATTTAGAGGCTAAAAATTCCACCCGTGCCGGGACTTAAACCCGCGACCTCTCGCTAACCGTGCCAGCGCTCTCCCAACTGAGCTAATGGGCAATTGCAGGCATCGGCGAAATTTCGAGCCTCTTTAAAAACTTCTCTGTGTTACGTACAGGCAGCGACGTCATGCAGAGAAGTAAAGAGGCTCGAAATTTGGGCGATGCCTGCACTTGCCCATTAGCTCATTTCAACTGCCTAGCTATCACGGCTCATGAGATACAGCCTGGTGACAGACAGACAGACAGACAGACGGACAGTGAAGTCTTAGTAATAGGGTCCGTTTGGCACCGTTCAGGTACAGAACCCTAAAAAGTACCTACACGAAACCGTACGTTGATTTGATTTGTTTATTTGATCCATCAACAGAGGTTACGTTACATTTCAGATTACTTACGAGCTATATTATTTTTATATCTTTGCTTAATGTGCCTCCAACTACAGGTGGATACCGCATGCATACTGCACTGTGACTAATGAGTGTTGATAAACCGAAAGACATTCTTCAGGAGCTTAGCAACTGGTAATCCCCTGGTCTCTGCGTAACCCTTTATGTACATATTCTTCCAAAATATTTCATGTACACCTACCTACATAATCTCTTCATCTTTCATTTCTATCCATCCTAAGGTTGTCTGAAAGTTGTTGTTGTTGGTTGTCTAAACATATTTATATATATGTTGGGTATAGGACCCGCTCTGCTACCAGAGACCAAGGAGACAGGGCCGCCTGCCTCCTGGTCCCAAATTAAATACTAATAAACACTGAAACACAAGTAAAACACTTACAGAATGTCCAATGTTTCATCGACGGTCCTCGTCGAATAGGCAGCCGGCGCCTCCCGGGATGCCTGCACCGGATCGCTAATGGGAGCCCTAGTCTTCCCCAGACTACCCCAAGAGCGCTCTTCCCCAGAAAACTGCGTCTCAGTGCAGGTTCTTGGTACCACGACCTCGCGGTCTCAAGGGAGAACTGTTCGTCTCACTTTCACGAGGGGAAACCTTTCCCCTCACCACAAATCGTCAGGAATGACTCGGGAACCTTCCCTCCTTTCTTAAAGTTCACTCCACGCGAAGATATAAAGCCGGCAATCCAATTGCAAACAATTTAGATAAGTATAATTTGCTCAACCACGAGCCAACCAAGCAAGAAAATTTTCAAGTGCAATAACCTCAAAAGTAAGTGTCATCTGTCACAGACAATGTTGCTACTTTATTCCGAACATCCCCCCGCTCCGGGCTGAGAGGCTCAGGCCGCTAGTCTAATCAACCGGGAGACGAGAGAGCGTTGCTACGGCTCGTCGCAGAATCGAACCATCGACCAACACATCCGCGACGCGTGGAGTTCCGTCCTCCCCAAATAGCAACTTTAAAATGCGCCCCCGGCGCCAAAACAAGGATGGCCAATTGGCCTCTTTCAAAAGTACCAAATCCCCTTCCCTAGGAGGCTCGGTCCTGTCTGTCCACTTCACCCTTTGCTGCAACAGATGCAGGTATTCAACCGACCAACGATTCCAAAAGTCCTGGCCCATTTGTTGCAACATTTGAAAACGTGACAACCGTGACGTACGTTCATCCCTCCATGGGTATTCTGGCAGCGCAGTAAGTGGCTGCCCAATAAAAAAATGGCCAGGAGTCAGGACCTCTAGATCGTTTGGATCAGGGGACAGGGGACAGAGAGGACGAGAATTGAGGACCGCCTCTACTTTACAAAACACAGTAACAAGCTCCTCAAACGTCAGGACAGTCTCTCCGATCACGCGGCGGAGGTGAGTCTTCGCTGACTTGACGGCAGCTTCAAAGATACCTCCCCAGTGAGGGCAATTTGGGGGACTAAACCGCCAAGTTACCCCTTTCCGGGCGAGGATTTGACTTAAACTATCACCATTATTTTCTAAAAATACATTAACATCCTTTAGATAGTTTATGGTACCCTTGTAGTTTGAGCCATTGTCGGAGCGAATAAGTGAGGGCAAGCCTCTGCGCGACACGAAACGATCCAACGCGGCGACGAAGGCCTCAGTAGACAATGCTGAAACTACTTCCAAGTGGACAGCCTTGGTGGCCAAGCATACAAACACGCATAGGTAAGCCTTCACAACCCGAGCGTTGCGAAGGGTGGTCGTTTTTACTGAAAACGGCCCCGCAAAGTCCGTTGCGACTCCCTCAAATGGCCGAGACTGATTAACTCGGTCCGGCGGCAGATCTCCCATCTGCGGCTGCATGAGTGAAGCCTTCACTCTGTAATAAGGTACACACTGAAAGAGGACGCTTCGAATGACTCTTCGAGCAGACAATATCCAAAACTCCCTTTGTAGGATAGCTAATAATGCCCCACATCCGGCATGGGCATTACGAATGTGTCGATCCGAAACCAAGAGCTTTACCAAAGGTCCATCCTTTGGTAACAACAAGGGGTGGCGGCTTCCGTAAGGCAGGTCAGCTTTCCGAAGCCGACCCCCAACACGCAAAAGTCCCTCCGAATCCGTAAAAGGATTTAACCTGGCGACCGCTCCCTTGAGTTTGGTGCGACCCTCGCGCAGGATCCGAAGTTCAGCCTCGAAGCGGTCCACCTGCACGATGCGAATCCAGTGCAGCAGCGCGTTCCGACGTTCCTCTGCACTCACAACTGGGGACAAATGTTTATCACTCGGATTTCGACAGTTGCGAACAAATCTTTTAATCCAGCTGGTAACCGCCAGCAGTTTATCCAGACTGCTATACCGCCCAGGCAGCCAGTCGGGATCCAAGGCCGTCTCCACAGCCAGGGCGTGCACCCGCACGCCAGGCAAAACTTGAATCGACCTGTCCACCTGCTGGACAGGCCACGAAGTCTCTGGTTCCTCCAACCAGGCTGGTCCCCACCAAAGTGAATGAGACACCAATTCCGGAGCTGTGCAGCCCCGGGAAGCACAGTCAGCTGGGTTCCAATCACCTGGGACGTGTCTCCAGATGATGGGGATGCCAATGTTCTGTATCTGGGAAACCCGGTTTCCCACGAAGATTTCCAAAGTATGTGGCGCCACGCGCAACCATGCCAGCGCGACTTGACTGTCTGACCATGCAAAGACATCCCGGATGTCAATGGTGGCAGCCAGCTCACGAGAGACGTGGCTTAACAATCTGGACAACAGATGAGCTCCGCTCAACTCTAGCTTAGGTATGGTCAGACGAGTTCTAATAGGAGCCACCTTGCTCTTTGCCAAGAGTAAAGCGACGTTGACCCGACCCTCGGAATCAACCGTACGTAGATACACTACCGCAGCGTACCCCCGCTCGGATGCATCACAAAACCCATGCAGACTTGCCTGATACTTGCCCGGCGGCAAAATCCGACGAGGCAGGGCAACCCGGTTGACCTCCTTCATCGAAGATATCAGCGCAAGCCAGGTGTCCAGTGGAGGCCCGATGAGCGGCTCGTCCCACGAGACGCCCATAATCCAGAGCTGCTGCAGCAGACACTTGTCCAGGAAGATCACTGGGCTAATCCACCCGTTCGGATCAAACATACGAGCTATGGTGGACAGCACTGTCCGTTTACTCCAGACCCTCTGGTGCTCCAGGTCCACCTGGAACGTGAAAATATCATTAACGGGTTGGTATTGCATTCCTAACACCGCTATCATGTTGGGATCTTCCACATCCTCAAACAAATTAGGGTTCTGTTGGTGATCCTCCGGGATACCCTCCAACAGACCCGGCTCGTTAGACAACCATTTCCGCAGCTCGTAGCCTCCGGCTGCTAGAATGGCAATCAATTCATCCCGCAGTATGAGAGCCTCCTCGATACTTTGGGCCCCGGTGCACACATCGTCAACATAAAGGTCGCGTGCCAACACGGCGGCGGCGCGGGGAAAGCGGGCCCGTTCCCGCTCTGCCAACTCCAACAAGCAGCGAATGGCAATATAAGGGCTGGACTTCAATCCATATGTGTTGGTGTTGAGCTCGTAGACAGTCACCGGGTCCTCCGGGTGTTCACGCCAGAGAATCAGCTGGAAGCGCCTGTCATCTGGGTGGATAACCGTCTGCCGAAACATCATCCGGATGTCCGCTCCAAACACCACCTGATGTCTCCTAAAGTTCAGTATAATGTCCACGACATCCCTGTGCAACTTGGGACCGGAATGCAAGCACTGATTTAATGACACCCCTGTCGACGTGGGGGCTGAGCCGTCAAATACGGTCCTCAGCTTACCTGACGACGCCTTCACCACCGCATGGTGAGGCAAGAAATAATGCTCAGCTGAGCTCCAATCAACTCGAGCCGGAGACATGTGGCCCAATGCCTCATACTCGCGCATAAACTCAATGTACTTATCGCGAAGGACGGGGTCACGCCGCATGCGCCGTTCCATGGCCAGCAGTCGTTTCTCCGCCAGTGCCCTGGACTGCCCTAGAACAGGAGAAGAAGCAATGAACGGTAACCTAGTTACGAATTGACCGGACGTCAGCCGCGACGTATTGGCTTGATAAAAGGCCTCACACTCCTCATGGTCCGGATCCACCCTTGGAACCATGGGAGGCTCCTCAACTTCCCAAAATCTTTGCATCGCCTTGGCAAGAGATGCAGACGCAATGACCTTCGACTCGTCCGGAGTCGAGTCCTCAAAGACTGGCCCCATTACAGAAAATCCAAAAATTGTCGACACTGCCACCAGTGAAGAGGGCCCCAGAACCTTCTGGGTGCCTAGTAGGACCCATCCTAATACATCCGAGCCCAGGAGTAGATCCACTGGAGCGGGATGGTAGAAAAGTGGATCGGCCAGATCCAGATCCGACGTACACAACTTTATACCTGAGGGGAGATCTGTAGATGGCTGCCATCCTACAATGGTATCCATTACCATGGCCATAGCCGAAATCCTCAGCGTAGAAGAGTGTACCGACGAAAAGGTGAAGTACGTCTGCCCAGCCAGACGCGGAACCTTCACACCGCCAATTCCCAAGAGGGGCACCGAGGGGGCACCCAGCCCTAAACCTAATTGCTCGGCCACTCGTGTTGATAATAGACATCCCTGGGCCCCCGAATCTAGCAGGGCCCTAACCCTAACCGAATCTCCCTGGGGGCCCCATACGCGGACCACCGCGGTGGGCAGCAGAACCGTCCTCGGTTCTGCGCTTGCAGAGGGGCAGGCTAGCTACAGACTCCCCCTCCCGTAGGGGGGCCCCTGCTCGTACTGTGGCTGGCGAGTGCACATCGCCATCCTAGGCAGGGTATACCCTGCAGCACTACCGTACCTGTAATACGGCGGGTGGTACTCCAGCCGTGGGTACTCGTGGCACGGCGGAGAGTACCGCTGCGGCACCCCTGGGCCGCGCTGCTCCACGCCAGCGCGCGCAGGAACCGGCGCGCAGGAAGGAGGCCCTCTCCCCGTGTCAACCATCGGGCCCCCGCCCGTAGGGGCCCAACTCACACTCGGGCCGGCTGCATGGTAACCCCCAGGTGCGGGGCCCCCCCTGGGTCCACGCGCAGGTACCTGGCTCAGCTCCCGGTGTGGGGGTGCGCCTCGTGGAGGACTCCTCCTCCCATCGGACGGGGGGCCTCGCCCTGAGGGGCCCCCGCCCGTAGGGCGCCGCTGTTGTGCCGTCGGAGAGTCCGCTCCCGACCTGTTGGCACACAACATTAAGTGGTGCGGCCCGCCGCATGCACGACAACGCTGGGGCCTGGGGCAGTTCCGTTCAAAGTGGTCCCCCAGGCAGCCAAAGCACAGGCTATTGCGCTTCACCATGCGCCGCCTATCAGCAACTGGCAACCCTTGCCAGTCGTGGCACTTCAGCAGAGTATGGCCCGCGTGCCCACACTGCAAACAAGCCGAGTCCTTCCCGGCCGCCGCCAGTGCCGCCAAGCGCGCCGTAGTGCGTCCTCGCAGCGGCTGCGCTGGCTGAGACGCCCTGCGCCTCTGTGAGGCGCCACATCCACACGTCGGCGCCGCTGACTGCCTCAAGTCCGGTTGTGAGGTCTCCACGACCCTGGCCTCATATTCGAGGAACTGAATGAGGTCCACGAATTTAGGCAACGCGTTGACATCGCGCTCCGCAGACTCCCGTTCGAACCTAGAACGCATGTCCGTCGGCAACCTACTTAAAGTAATGTGCACGAGGAGAAAGGACCACTCGTCCACGGGCAGTCCCAACGTCCTCAGTGCATTACAGGCCACTGTAATTGGGGTCAACAACTGCAGCCTCAATTGTGACCGGTTGGTCAGCTTGGGCAAAGCCAATAGCTGACTGACATGCGCATCAGCCAATAGGCGCACGTTCTGGTATCGCGTGTTCAGTAACTCCCACGCAATGCTGTAGTGGTCGTCCTCGACCTTGAGATGTTGGACGAGCGACCTCGCTTCGCCCTCCAGAGTGGACAACAAATATGCCATTTTTTGTCCACGAGACAAGTCTCCTCTAGAGTCCACTAGAGATGTAAACATATTTTTAAATGGAACCCATTCTTCCACAGCGCCTCCAAAATGTGACAGCTGTAGGGTGGGCAGCCTACCTGTGATGCTTACTAAATCCTCCCTGGGTGTATGAGTATGGACCACTCGTCCACGGGCAGTCCCAACGTCCTCAGTGCATTACAGGCCACTGTAATTGGGGTCAACAACTGCAGCCTCAATTGTGACCGGTTGGTCAGCTTGGGCAAAGCCAATAGCTGACTGACATGCGCATCAGCCAATAGGCGCACGTTCTGGTATCGCGTGTTCAGTAACTCCCACGCAATGCTGTAGTGGTCGTCCTCGACCTTGAGATGTTGGACGAGCGACCTCGCTTCGCCCTCCAGAGTGGACAACAAATATGCCATTTTTTGTCCACGAGACAAGTCTCCTCTAGAGTCCACTAGAGATGTAAACATATTTTTAAATGGAACCCATTCTTCCACAGCGCCTCCAAAATGTGACAGCTGTAGGGTGGGCAGCCTACCTGTGATGCTTACTAAATCCTCCCTGGGTGTATGAGTAGGTACAACATGACCCTCACGTTGTCTCCTGATGTCCGATGCCCTTTGGACTATGGAGTCACCAATCTCCATGATCTGGGTGAAGTCCTGCTCATAACCTGCCCAGACCTCGTGGGTGGGTGCTGGAGTACTGCCTGACAACGACTTCATGGCCCCTTCCGCCTCAATGAGACGTTGAGACACCTGTTCTGCACGTTCCAATATGGCATCGTCACGATCCCTACGTGACAATAGCCCCTGGGCATTGGTAAACCAACGCAATTCATTGGCCAATGACACCCTCGCCATCGCGTTAGAGTAATTAATATTGACAACAAATATTAATTTATTGATAGCTCCCCGCTAACAAAATACCAAAACTCAACAATGGCCCAATGTAGATGAAATTATATTAAATAGTACAGTATATATATATATATAGCAACAGGTACCCTACCACAGATTACTAACATACATCTTTCCAAGATACAAAAGACTAACAATTTTATTAAAGATAAAAGATTAACAAGAGCCGTCTTGTACAAGAACAATATAATTATGAACAAATATCTGTCCTAGATATTACAACAAGACAAGTGTTTTAACAAGAGCCGTCTTGTACAAACCGAACAAATTATAAAGTAATATCTGTCCTAGATATAATAGCAAAAACAATACATATCAACTTTTACAAAACCATTTGTCACCGATAGTACTTGCATACAACGTGAGTGTTTCCCACAGGGTTAAGGGATTAACCACGCTCTGCTACCAGAAAATGTTGGGTATAGGACCCGCTCTGCTACCAGAGACCAAGGAGACAGGGCCGCCTGCCTCCTGGTCCCAAATTAAATACTAATAAACACTGAAACACAAGTAAAACACTTACAGAATGTCCAATGTTTCATCGACGGTCCTCGTCGAATAGGCAGCCGGCGCCTCCCGGGATGCCTGCACCGGATCGCTAATGGGAGCCCTAGTCTTCCCCAGACTACCCCAAGAGCGCTCTTCCCCAGAAAACTGCGTCTCAGTGCAGGTTCTTGGTACCACGACCTCGCGGTCTCAAGGGAGAACTGTTCGTCTCACTTTCACGAGGGGAAACCTTTCCCCTCACCACAAATCGTCAGGAATGACTCGGGAACCTTCCCTCCTTTCTTAAAGTTCACTCCACGCGAAGATATAAAGCCGGCAATCCAATTGCAAACAATTTAGATAAGTATAATTTGCTCAACCACGAGCCAACCAAGCAAGAAAATTTTCAAGTGCAATAACCTCAAAAGTAAGTGTCATCTGTCACAGACAATGTTGCTACTTTATTCCGAACACTAAGGTTGTCTGAAAGATATCGCTTTTAGCGATAAGACCGCCAATTGTATACGGCAAAACTTAGACATGTAAGCCTTGTAATTTGTCTTCTGGTGTGTACAATAAAGTGTTTTAATCTAATCTAATGTAACCCTACGGGATACGGGCGTGAGTTTATTTATTTATGTCTGCAAAAGTCTATCTTCTTAAAATTCAGAAGTCTTTAGTATCTGTTACAAGTCGCTGTACAGTCCATCTTGTTTCTATCGTTTCTCTTCTTTGTACTTACCCACTTAATAGACCTCAATCCTGCAGAAAAACGTATTCATTTCCAGATATAGAAATTTAAATTTCCCCCGTCGAAAGTGCACAAAATCGCATGCCGCGTCTCCATTTGCCACCAATAAACATGTGGCCGTAAACAGGCGTGATATGACGTGACCCACAAACTTCTGCTATTTAGAAACACGTAGCTTTCTGCGCGCGTTGTGTTCAAATTAATTTGCAGGACGGCATCACACCGAGCGAATGTAACGCATAGACCTGCACGGCAGACAGAGCATACTGCTTGTCAATAAGAAAGGATTTTTCTTAGCAAGAATCTCGCATTTTATTGTAGCTGTAAGGGAAAATGGTTATACATACAAACCTTCAAAAAATGCCTCTTCTATCTCCCCTTCCGCAAGATAAACTCAGGAGTAGGCAATAGAAATTTTCCGTCCGTAAAGTTTGAGCGCAGAAGTTATCAGCAATGTCCTAATAATGTCCTCTCTATCGAGAGCTTGTCTTCGCTCTAAGGTAAGACCGACAGTTGTAACTGACAATTAAGTCATTCAAATTTCATACCATAATAATATGCTATCACAATCGTCAGGATTCCGTTAGATAGGATTTCGTCCGCATATTTAGGCCCCGGGATGCTTTGACAGCCCTGCAGGCTTTAGCGGTTGGTCATACAAGACGTACCATGCGCATTCGTGGGAGTCAATATGGAATTTGACAGAAAATTGGAATCGTTCAGGATTTGGTGGCCGTAAGTTTTGCTGCTCGTAAGTTACACCAGGAGAACGGAGCAGTTCTCGTTCTCCTGGTGTAAATTTGCAACAGTGGACCGCACTATGCCATTGCCGTGTCACCTGGCGCGCAATTATCGCTCGGCATTAGTGCATTGCTGGTGTAAAGGTAGCACTCACAGCGCGTTAGGAGAACAATGAAATGTAATGAGGCATTTAGCGAGTATGATATACATGGAGCTAAGGGTGGTATCAAGAAATGCTGGGCGAGAGGAGCTTCATGAAAATCTTTTTAGGAAACCGCGAAGGACAAATTTTGGAAAATATTACATTACATAAACTCACGCCTGTGTCTCGGAGGGGTAGGCAGAGACCAGGGTTTGCCACTTGCCACGATCCTCACAAACCTCATTTGTTTTATCAACATACATTAATTGTTGCATGCAGGCACGCTGGTTTTGGGTGTTTCGCCCTTCTCTAATACATCCCTTATTTGGTCGGTGGTCATCATAGAGAATCAGATTTAATGTCTGTTTTGTAATTAAATCATAATTTTGGTGCAAAAACAGGACCTCGATTCTGTTAGTGCATTGTAGTATAATGACAGGTACACTGTCGGGTCACGTGACGTGTTTTTTCGTACCATTGACGCCTAGAAGGTTTGATGGGTGTGCCCACGTAGACTTAAAGCAGCCATGAAATTAAAACCGCCATGTTCATGCAGTTGTCATGTTACTACAATGCATTAACAGAATCTAGGCCCAGGTCAACGGGATAATATTATAGTTTGGTCAACCTTAAAAATACCAATAACTGTCAGTAGAGGTTACCAAAACACAAACATAGCGTTTATACAATACAATGTTCTAGTTTGATAATAAGGGTTTTATTTAAAAAAACAACGTTAACTTTTCTTGTCTTCCGTCCGGACCCTATAAACTACACGATAAAAAGTAATCGATTACTTTTTTCAAAATAGCGGTTCATATCGGTTTTCTCAAAAACCGTTTTTTACCGGATTTCGTAGTAACACCGGTTCACGTCACTAGCATCTATCTTGTCTATGTTTACTCTATGCTGTTATTTTGTGTTACTATGAAATGCTTTGTATAAGTGTGCGTGCCTTGTATAAATAAATCCGTTATTTTATCTATCTAAACTGACTTCAATATGGACCCATCCTTACCAGGCCACGCGTTGTCCGCATAGTCTGACATGGAGATGTGTCGGCCCCACACGACGGCCATCCGGGAGCTTTTACGCGTCTGAGCTTTCATTAGCTTGATTGTCGTGACCCGAGCTGCTCCAGAGGAACACGACACGAATTATTATAATTCAGCCTGCATACGTCCCATACAGAGTAATTTATAAAATCGCAATGAGACACTCCAATTAGAGTTTGTGTTCGAAAACAACATTTTTTTCAATGAGTTTTTTCTCAAATTTAGATTTTTTAAATTTATGTGAGGATTTATATAGTTTAATTAAGTTCACGCTTTGCGCGCTCATCTAATATCGCGGTCATCGTTAAATGCTTGTCCTAATAGAAGAACGTCCATTCTATTTAACGCATACATTTTTGAGCATATCTATAAAACAACGCAACGCCACTCCAATGCAGTTTTTTTTATATAGATAGAGAGCACTTTATTGTATAGAAATGCAAGTGGTCCGTGTACGTCCGTGTGGCGCCGGATTAAGAATAGCGTCACTCCATTTCCTTCCGTGGATGTCTTAGAAGGCGACTAAGGAAATCAACTACCAGGAGACGGGCAGCAGCGTCTTCCTAAGATTCTAGCCTCATACTGCGATCGCCAACCCACCTGCCCAGCGTGGTGATTATGGCAAAACCCCTCATGGTTATGAAAACCACGAAGGAGGCCTATGTCCTGCAGTGGGCATCAAATGGCCGATGATGATGATTGCTACTACAACTTCACAAATGTACGTAACTTAGAAAACAAAGTCATTGTACAATTGTACATCCGGTATTCGAACCCACGACCTCCTGAATGTGCCTTCTACCGCTGCGCTACCACCGCTATCTAATCTACTGTACGCAAATACCTCAGGCACTCAGGTTTCCTCACGATATTTTCCTTCATAATTAGTGTGTGGTATTGCTACTACGAATCCACAAATGTACGTAACATAGAACACAAAGTCATTGGTACATGCCGGGATTCGAACCCACGGCCTCCCTAATGTAAGGCAAGTGTTCTAAGCAAGTGGCTAACAGAGCCGTTTGGCGTATGCACAGAACATACAATTTTTTACCCGACTACGGGACGAGGAGATCGGCTACGGAAGGGTTATAGGTTTAGCAGTCTATGTTTGTATGTACGTACGTTTGTATTTACGGATGTTCCACAGTAGAGCGTAAACTACTCATTCGATTTTGATGAATCGATTCGTTACTATCATTTTGTAGGAACAAAGTCAATATGACGCAGGTTACATTAAAAAAAAAGTAGAGAAATCTTTTCTTTTTTTTTATCGTATGGAGTGGAATATTAAATCTAAGAGGAGAAACGTGTCAGTTCAAAACTCTGTCTTCATGAATATACTACATTATTAAAATATTTCAAGCAACAGAAAAACAACTTTACTTGGTGTATTTCAGCATTTATGAATACTCGATTCGAATCCCCGTGCGGGCATGTAGCTACGAGTCTGTTTATTTTTAAAGTTACGTACTTACATCTGCGAAATTGTAGTAACTGTGAAGGAAAACATCGTGAGGAAACCCGCGTCTCGGTTGGCTCTCCACGTATTGACTTTTCAATTCTGTGGGCTAGGCGACTAAGCTGTCAGGATGGTATAGGTGCTGGGCAAGCCTTTTTTTTTTTTTTTTTTTTTTTGACCCAGGAGGAACCCTATTACGGGTACTACCGGCTCGGGGGAGCACGGTGGTTATGTCGGACTCCCCGCCCTGAAAAGGGCGGTATACCGACTAAAACTCCTGGGGTGTTCCTCCGCACTCGCAAGGGACGGGGCCACGGGAACGCTTGCGCACACTACCGCGACCCCATCAGCGGGCGCCCTTGCGGGCACTCCTTCGGGGGGGAAACGTTGCCTCCCCCCTCACTCCGCTGAAGGCACTCCGGAACACATGGAGCGCCTTCCAGCACGGGACCTCTCAATCGAGCGGCGGGTCCCCCGACCCACCGCCCGAAGGCCCCCGTTACGGTGGCAGACGGTTGGCATACGCCCGCCGTCTGCGACCGAGTCTCCGACGGCGAAGAGGGAGCGAAAGAGGATCGTCCTCTCGCGCCCTCTCCGCCGCCTCCTTCTCCTCTATGACGGCCTCGCTGAAGGCGAGGACCGCCGCCCAGGCCTCTTCGCTGCCGACCATCGCACTGACGATGGCCGGCAGCGAGAGGTCCGCTCCAATAGCCGCGGCCAATTCGGCACGCGGCTCCGCCCACGCAGGGCACACGGCGCGTGTGTGCTGCGCCGTGTCCTCCGTCGCGTCGCAGTGGTGGCACGCCGTCGACGGCTCCCGACCCGCTATCCGGCACAGGTACACACCGAAGCAGCCGTGCCCGGTGAGGACCTGCGCCAGACGGTAGGTCAGTGCACCGTGCTTACGTTCGGCCCAGTCCCGAAGGACGGGCCGAACGGCGGCCACCACCTCGAGGCCGGCGGTAGGTTGCGCCAATCTCTCCCACCACTCCCGGAAGAGATCATCGCGGGCTCCCTCTCTCCACCGCACGATCTCCCCCGGAAGCGGCATCACCCCACTGGCGCGAACCTCCGCGCTGCGCCAGTAGACCGCCGCGAGTACCTCGGCTTCGAGGTCCCACGGCGGGCAACCGGCCAGCACCGTCGCCGCCTCACACGAGACGGTGCGGTACGCTCGAGCAACCCTGGTCGCCATGACCCGCTGCGGACGTCGCAGCAGGGTCCGGTTTGCGGCGTGCTGGGCAAGCCTACTCCAACTAAAATAATGTCCCAGGCACTGCAGCGTTCGAGTGGTCCCTTCACCCATCTAGTGTGAGTGTATAAATCATCTCATTACGTAGATACAAAGGCCAAAGTTTCATGATACTACTAGTGTCGTCTATTATTAGTCGGGGTATTGTTTTAAACTTTTGCTTGTTAGATTAGTATGATTATTTTTCTTGACCTTGAAAATAACAATAAAAATCTTCGGGTCAAATCGGGTCATTTAGAATTCAACAGGTATTTTTTATGTATTTTTTTTTAAATTAATATAATGTTGTAACGAAAACCTTGTGTCAGGACCCCAATTACCTATGTGCATCAAATCCTATCGGAATACTGACGTTAAGCGACAGCATTTAGTATGGAATTTGACAAATAGTTAGACAATTATAGCGCGCAATATAGTAGCAAATGTAACGTGCACCGTCAATGAATATCTAATCTCCTATGATATAACTATCGGTGACGCATAGAAAAGAGACGGATTTGCATGAATATTCAGGTTACTATCACATTTCTCGGAACTCGAATCGATGTCAACACGGCCCGTATAAAATATCGGATAGAGCAAGAATATTACGTTCAAAAGCCACTCATTTTAGGACCGGTTTTTGGATTTGTTTGACAGATTATCTCAGCAAATGTGGGGGAAAGGGCTAGTAAGGGACGTCCCAGGCGGACATACTTCGACCAAATAGGGAATGTGTTAGCAAAGACCAAGATAAAAAGTTCCACGAAACTTGACTAAATTTCTCGAAGTCTTCACGTTTGTTAAAGACTTAAAGGGCAGAAAAATAATAGTTTTTAAACCGCGACCTGTTTTACGTTATTGTATGTATAATTGGTGTATATTAATCTAATACACGTGTATGCTTATTCAGTCTTATTTATAAAAAATCGTTTCCACTAAAACATTTATAAAACTATTTTTATATTCCGATTGCCTTTTATAAAACTGTTATATTCCTTATATTTTGTAACTGTTATATTCCTAAACTGTTACATAAACTCATATATTTGGGGTCTAAAATTATAAATAACATTATGTACAAAAAAACAGCGGCGGTAGCCCAGTGGGTAGAAGATCGGACTCGGAAGCGTGAGACCCAGGTTCGATTCCCAGTACGGGCATGTACCTATGACTTGGTTTTCTAAGTTATATACATTTGTGAAGTTATAGTAGCAATATATTATACCACTCGCTAACGGTGCAGGAAAATATTGTGAGGAAACCTGAGTGTTTGAGCTATTCATGTATTACCTTAGCACTTGAAATCGCCAATCCGCGGTGGGCACGCGTGGTGATTAAGCCCATACTCTCTCCCTAAAAGAAGGCCTGAGCCCTACAGCGGGACGTTTATACGCTGCTTATGTATATGCAAAAAAGGTCGATGAGTAGTCGTCTGTAAGTCTTTCCCAATCCGTCAGTCACACACAACAAAGCCTAACCCAAATACAGCGCTACGGCGCAAACGGAACCAGTGAAAGCCCAGTGACGTCACCGTGCGCGCGCGCAGTTACATAACGCGGATCTATATTGTTGGCGCCGGCCCCTCGCCTTCGGAGAAGTTGACAATGGGATGTTCTGCGCGGATTTGCGAACGGTCGGCGGTCTCGTGGAAAAAAAACAATAGACGTTTCACGCTTCTATTTGCTTTCGTATGTAACGAGCCAACCAACCCCCTGTTTCTCGTAAACTAAAAGTCTGATAATCTCCAGATTTTTTTGTGTGCACTTTGGCCAACTGAAAGCTGTGATCAGTAGATTACCACATTGTTAGCGTACGAGAAACCGGGAGACAGTCTGTAGTGAGTGTGTAAACAAATCGAAATTAATTAAAGCCTGCTTGACAGATACACACTCGTACATAAGCTTACGCCGGTATCCCGGAGGGGTATGCAGAGACAAAGGTTAGCCACAGGCTGATTCAGGGCTTATCAAATTCTGATAAACTTCTTTCGCTGCATCAAAATTATTTTCTACGAGCATTAACGACAGCAGCGCATGGTTTTTTTTTAAAATTAATATTATTATTTTACATCAGACTTTGGTACGGAAGTTGACATATTGACCGTTTCATCGCATAATTATACTCTACTCGGTGACGTTACGAAGCGTCAACCTTTAATACATGCAAGGAGAGAAAAAGAAAAAAAAAATACAGCAAGATTTTTCTACAACATTGAATCAAAGAAAAGGCATCTTAGGAATTAGGAGGTAACTAGGGTAACAATCGGTGAGTCTTGGTTAACGATTCACCTAGTAGAAGATTGATTTGCGCATGTCGTAACAATGACAATGTACGTTATGCGCATGCGCATCTCCATACGAAAGACATCAACGCGCTCAGTTGCACTCAGGTATACTTACTCGTAACTGTTGAATATTTTATCAATGAAGTTGCCCCATTAATGCCAATATACACAGAGACGTGATGAGATAACGTTGTATATACGTTACATCACCGATAAAAATTACCCGAAACACTTGAGCATTCATGCGTTGACTTAATAATGAGGACGAAGTGAAATAGGTGTCTCTGACCGTGAAGGGAAACATCGTGAAGAAACGCAGTGTTCACATATCTCATCCGCGGTGGGCACGCGTGGTAATTAAGCCCATACTCTCTCTCTCTCTCTCTGAGAGAAGGCCTATGCCCTACAATGGGACGTATGTAGGCTATTGATGTTGACGTACATAGATAATGATGATATTGTACGTGTATATTTCTCTTCTTCAGACTGATGTAAGTCTGGGTGTATTTCCATGTTTGTGATGTCCTTGCCGGTTACCATAGCACAGGGTATCCTAGTTTGGGACCAGGACAAGTGATTGTATCGTGTGGAAGTTATTATTATTATTATTATAATCGCGATTAGATCCATTAAATGTGCAACGAAATATTTAATTCAATTCAGTTACAATTCACATATTTTCGTTCACTATAAAAACAAAATGAACGTCCAAGTTGTTAGTTTCACAATTAAATGAGTAGTTATTTTTGTTTTATTTTTACCTTTAGGGAAACTGCAGCTAAACTTAGCATAATATACATTTTAGTAAAGAACAAAAAGCTAATCACAAGTTTTCACAAATAGAAACCAATTGCACTAAGTATTCGCATTCAATTGACAGGTTTAAAATTATAAGACGTTTAAATAATGCATATCAGTTATCAAATAGCAATTGAGTCAACGCACACCTTGCCTCACTCAAACTAGTACTAAAAAGGTTAAAGTCGAGTTTGTTGACAGCTGAGTTAAAATTTCTGCACGCACGCAACAGAGTGATTATATTCTTTTTTTCGCACTAACCCGTGCTGAGGACAATTTTAAAAACCTATTTAGAGGCTCAAAATTCTATCCATGCCGGGACTTGAACCCGCGACCTCTGGCTCTGGCACGGTTAGCTAGAGGTCGCGGGTTCAAGTCCCGGCATGGGTGGAATTTTTAGCCTCTAAATAGGTTTCTAAACAGAGTGTTCAAAATCGCATTACGATGCTGAGGTCTGGCTGGTACACGTCTAACTGAGCTAAAGGTTGTCTGGAAGAGATTACTTTTAGTCCGCCATCCGTACTCTTAGGTTAAGAAAGACCTGTGTAATTCCCATTTTTGTGTACAATAAAGTGTTCTCTATCTATCTATCATTCTAAGAGATCCGGACATTCAGTGCTACCATTAGGAATCTTTGGCAAAAAAAGCAGATCAGCGATCTTGGAAGAAACTGCTGTTAGCAATAAGGCCGCCCATTGTACTTTTTCATTGTAACTTTCACATTTTATGTCTCGCTTCTTGTGAGCAAATATTCTTTATATTCTTATCTTATCTTATCTTACGGCGGCGTTCAAGGGGAAGAAGATGGTGCTTTATGTGCAGAAGAAGCTAACAAAGAAACTCCACATTTATTCTTTTCAAAAGTCCAATCTCTTTCCTAACTATCAGTGATATAGTTACGAGAATCCGGGGATTTACCGGTCCGATGTTTTAACATACGAAGCCGATAAATAAAATAGGGGCAGGTTAAGCTAGAAAATGTCGTAACGGCCGGCACGTGTGCGTACCAGGCCAACTGCCAATTACGAAATTCAGTTTCCAATTACACATTTTCACTTGCATTTAAAGCGTAGTAGCAGCCAGTAATTAACTAGGTAGAGGTACGTAAAGATATTTCAAAGCATCAGTGATTCTGCGGTGGTAGCAGAGGCTAGAGCATTCCTTATAATAATATGCTAAAGGTCCTGCGTTCGAATGCACACTCCGTTCCACGTCGATCTCATGGGGAACAAATACTCGCATCTCATTGGTTATGTATTTATTTATTTTTTATAAAAACAACTTTATCGTGGAATATCAGTTTTAATGAGTTTCTTATTTCTACTATTTCTCATTTCTAACTTATTTACAACTAGCTGTGCCCGCGACTCCGTTCGCGTACATTTCGATTTTTACGAAGCAGCATTTGTATGGGGGCCACGTCTTATCATAACTGGAGCTAGAATTTAAATAGCCTATCCTGTGTCCCAGATGTCTATATGTTTTTATACCAAATTTCATCAAATTCAGATAATTGGTTTAAGAGTTATGGAGGAACATACATACATACACACATACAGAAAAAAATTCTAAAAATCGTGAAATTAGTTTCAGTATCATATATTGAGCCTATAAACACAATATCTCTGAAAACAAACTAACTTACTCCATGACCGACCCTTACAGATTTATTATTAGTAGTATAGTATAGATAGATCATAGCAAATAAAAAATAAAAATGAAACTTGGTATATCTATGATTATATTCTTTTTATACAGTTGCTCAAAAAGTGGCGTATTGCAGGGACGTATAGCGTTCGGAATGTGGGCTATTACATACTCGTGCTTTTTTTTTACCTTTCCCGAACTCGTGCGTTCTCTTTCCCAACTGTCAAAATAATGTCTATTAAAAAGAAAAACCAACCATGAAGTTTTTACTAAAAAAATTCATAGACGTTTTTATGATTCATGCAAATACGTATATTTCTAAAAAGAAGCTACTAATTTGTTTCAATATCAGATTTAATAATTTGATTGAATGAGTTTGGTTAGGTTTCATTTCATTTCATCTCATTAAATTTCATTTTCATTTCATATCAATAAAAAACTTCTACTGAAGACTTGGCTGTATGGCCATAGGTCCCTTTGCCTACCAGAATGGGTGAAGAAAAAAAAACTCTGCTTATATTCTACGGTTGGCGCCATTTTTCAGAAATTTTCTTTGCGAGTTTAGTTGTTTGTTGCACAAAATGAGTAATTTCGACCCTAGTTTTTTTGAATTAACACCACCGGAACGCAGTATAATAATTATACTGTAATTATTGCACAAAATGCTTCGGAGAACATTTTACCGGAAAAGTCAAAAAGTCACTACAAGATATGTAGTACATACGACGAATTTATTGCACGGAGAGAAGAGAAAAAAGCAAATACCTACCTAGTTTTTCATTTTTTCGCAACTGTATTAAAAATAGTCGTTCAGTACACGTGCGGAACCGTCATTGCAACTTGTTCCGACTGTCAACCCTCGCCTTCGGCTGCGCCTCGGCTCGGGTAGACATTAATTTGTCGGAACTCTTTGCAATGACAGCCTTTCCACACTTGCACAGACTATATAGAGATACTTGTAATGAAATATACTATTTCAATGCAGTTGCTCGTAAAGTTTTCTTTTTTGTGTAACAAAATTATGCGGAAACCGACGTCGTTATTTCACGCGTGAAATAAAGTATTTTTTTTAAGTTTTTGACTCTGTGGTGCATGGTGCAAGTCATAAAATTAAAAAAATTACAAAGATGCAAGGAGGTTTTACTGTCAAAAAAAAACAATTATTTATAAGTATGCGCGCTCTAGCAGTAATTAATTGATGATAAACACCATAACACATAAGATTCTTGATTATCTCATTTAAAAATACGTGTTTTGTTTCCGCAAACAAAAATATTTTTCACATTATTGGCTGTATGTATACTGTACCTTTGCCTCAAGAAAAAAAAACTGTATGAAACGCGCGCTCTGCAAAGAAAGCACGTCATTTTGTTGTAAATAGGCTTTGGTGAAATAAAATTACGTTTTTTGTATTTCCTCGCAAAATGCCTTGAAAAATGTTGTAAGTTACTTGAACGTAACAGGTTTTTATCCGAATGCGTGCCAATGAAAACACTCGCTGCGCTCGTGTTTTCAATTTGGTATTTATTCGTATAAAACCTTACTTTCCGCACGTGTAGGTATGTTAAATAACTATTTTGTTGCACTAACCTGTGCTGAGGAGAATTTTTAAAAACCTATTTAGAGGCTAAAAATTCCATTGGTATATCTCTTACAAATCATCGCCCTCGGCATCCGAAGTGAACCGACATTAATTACGAACGATTCCATTTTCTCACTTCAAAGTTTTCCATATCCGACGTCTTTAATATTTTTAGTAATACGCGCATTAACAGCCACATCCGATCACTGCGAGAGCTATAAACGTACTGAGAAGAATGCGTCATTTAAACCGATCTTAAGAAATCCATTGGCTAATGAAGGTCACGCGCATTAACCAATGGGCGCACATGGACGATTTTCTTTGGGAGCTCGTTTCGTCGAATGGAGTATAGGCATTTTCTTGAGCTATGCCCTATGGAGCTGTGAGTCTAGGATGTCTACATAACGCACTCATATACATTATATCTCTTTTCTCTGTCTCTCTTTAAGAGAAGGCCCTCTAGTGCAGGTGGACGTTCAACATAAATATTGATAAATAATAATTTAAACATCTTGTCTATTTTGCAAACGTACCTAAATAAATATATAACCATAGAAGTACACCCAGATTGAGGCCTTTTTTACAAATGTACCGCGGCCCTCAGTGGGAATCGAACACACGACCTCCGGCATGGTAATCAGACGTGATACCGCCAGACCAACGGGGAAGTCGTACATGCTATTTCAAAGATCTATTACAATTCGATGTACACTGCGTAGTTACTACTTGTCAATCAACAGATTAACAAGTAGGAAGACTCGGCTACGCAATGTACATCTAATAAACTTCGAATTGTAGTTTTATGAAACGCGGCCCTGGTCTCTGCCCACCCCTCTGGGATACGGGCGTGACTTTATGTACGTGCGCTTCATACATTTGACTTGTGGGGTCACGCCCGATTTGTATGGAACGGTTTTGGACTAGAATTACTTAGGTTAGACTAGAATTTCTGAGGTTAAGACGAGCACTAGACAATAAAACTGAATTTGAACGGATATTAAATGAGTACATTTACCTCAACATTCATTAGTCGTTGCATGCACGCACGCCGGTTTCGGGTACTTTTTATCCTGCCCTTTGCTAATACATCCCCTATTTGGTTCCTTTGCTTTTCTTTCAATTCCTTTCTCAATTCTAGTCACTACATCCTCTTTCAGTCCACAACGTTCTCTAATCACTATTGCGTATCCTGTCATTCAAAGTAACACCAGACATACTTCTCAAGGACCTCATTTCTACTGCATTAATCCTACTTTCTTGCTTCTTTTGCCATACCCAAGTCTCGCTAGCATACATAAGTGTTGGAACCAGCACTCCATTATGGATAGCCAATCTAGCTCTTTTGGAGATGCTTTGGCCACTCACAAAGGAGTGCACAATTTCCGTTTACACAATTTCCAGCTTTTACTCTTCTTTCTATATCACCTTCACACTTGCCATCCCTGGTAAAGAGGCTCCCCGAATAGACAAATTCATTCACTTGTTCCACCCTTTCACCTCTAATCCTTAATCCTTAATGTTGAGGAAGCGAAAGTGATCTGTCAGGATGGATCTGTACTTTTCCATTTTACAATTGGCCATGCTACTTATTTTTATGTAAGTTTTTTTATAATTTATTTAAAAAATATGGACCATTTTAAGAAACCAATTTCATTTTTTTTTAAATTTTATTCATTATTTCTAATTTTGTGGTGTGTGACGTCATCAGAGCATGACAGGGCCTACATAAAAAGCAAATGTCATTAACGTCAGTTGATTTGGTCGGCTAACCGTGTATTCTGTGGACTAACCAAGAACGTTTTTGGCTAAAACATCCTTGGGACTAACCCATATTACGCTTCAACACGTTGACATTTCGTTTTTCTTTTTTGTAAGGCAAAGGATTAATACTCAAACTGTCTTTGCTGACGTCTTACAAAAGTCATTTAAGGTTAAAGCTTTTTATTGAATATCTTAAAAAAATATAGACTTATTTACAAATCTGATAAATAGAAATTGTACGGATAGCAAAATTCTCGAAATGGTTTTGAGATTTCCGTTCATATTAAAAAATGTAGCATGGCCAATTTTCCTACGTTTCGGTACTTTTCAAGTGCCGTAGTCCGTGTAAGAATTACTTATTAGACAAAAAGTTAAAATAACTATTTTTTTATTGAAATCTGCAGCGGTAAGAATTTGCGACGTTTTGTCTTGTAATTTTTTAATCATGCTCTACCAATCGAATCTGTCTAAAGGCAATTCATCATGACCAATAAATCAAGTAGGTAATTGCCATCGGCGATAATTCGAATCGGTTAATCTGGCTGGTCTTTTCCGTTTATTTTATTTCCGTGCTTATGCTTTTATTCTGATTCAACATTTTTGTTACTTATATAATGCCAAATTTTATGCCTGTTTTTTATTTATAAAGAATAAATGTAGAAAATCCTGGCGGAGACCGAAAAACGGCTCCGACCATTCTAAAAGTGTACTAAAGTATATTATTCTTAATATAAGCATATTTGTTATTTTTGAATAAAGTTCTTTTTATTTTATTTATTTTAATTACGAACCTCTAAAGATGGTTAGGTACTGCACCTTTTTGGTCTCATTGTAGTGCTCATTTCTTTCTTTCCTTCTTTCTCTCTCTCTCTCCCTCTCCTCTCTCTCTATCTCTTTCTTTCTTTTGCAACAAAAAAAGGGAGATCGATCTGCTGTCGACTGTGCATAGTACATACTGTAATGACCTATCATATTGGAGCTACTATCTCACATAGGAAACCTGCTTAATGACGGTAATAGTTCACAACTATTAAGTACCTACCTACATTTAACTTTCCTCGCGTTTCCTTTCACAGATAGATATCTAACATTATGTTGCAATGAGGTAGCAAATATATATTGGAATAACCACGGAATAACCATAGCGTAAGCAACTTATGAACGTATCTACCTCTGCACGGGGCGCAGGCCTTACACACACACATACACACACACACACACACACACACACACACACGCGGCACGCACGCACACACACTAGGGAGAAACACAACAAAGAGACAAACATAACAAAATATGAAACATAGTTAATACAATATGCGAGAATACAAGGTACGGTATGTCATCATCATCAGCCATTTGACGCCCACTGCAGCGCATAGGCCTTCCTCTTGGTTTTCCAAGCATGTACCAATGACTTTGTTTTTAAGTTACGTACATTTGTGAAGTTATAGTAGCAATACCACTCGCTAACGTGAAGGAAAACATCGTGAGGAAACCCTAGTGTCGTACAATGGCCCAACTATGAGGCTAAGTGCGGAAATCTCCAGTCGAACTAGACTAGACATGGAGTGTTTGTGAGAGCACCGTGTCAATCTAACTTATAAAAACACTACTTTTTAAAACACACTTCAAATACAGTTTAAGTCGGTATTTTCCTTCACCACAGACTAATGAAACTATATTTGCGTAGTGTGTACTTGATTCAGGCTTATTCACCAAAACACTATTCCTTAAAATTTCATTAATATCTAACTCTTTAAATGCAGTTTAAGTTTATCTTACCCTTCACGATAGACTATTTAAACGGCACTCGAGGAGTGTTTTAGAGAATCGTGTTTTTATAAATAACAACAACAATATAAACTCACGCCTGTATCCCGGAGGGGTAGGCAGAGACCAGGGTCTGCCACTTGCCACGATCCTGTCAGATCCCTCGCTTCATGAACATTTTTTTCATAAACGAACCGAATATAATCACATGGGCAGCATCAATTAAAGTACAGTGATATCGACTGTATTAGTCACCAACGTTGCTGACAAAACATTATGTAAGGTGGAGAATCCAAGCTATCGCGCAACCGCACACACACACACACACACGTATTCATCACACGCTTTCACGCTCCTTGGCCTCTTAGTGTAGTGGATCCTTATTGCCGCAACAGTTCGAGGAGGAAACGTCTTATACAGAGTGTGAACGTAATTATTTTGTATTGTTGTGGTGTAGATGAAGAAAGATTGACAACAGAAATATATATATATATATCGAGCGGATGTGGGTGGAAGGGCCGGTAATGGACGTCCCAGGCGGACATTCTTCGAAAAAACTGGGGGTGTTTTAGCAAAGGGAAAGATAAAAAGTACCCAAATGTAATGGCCTAATTAATGTTGATGAAGCGAAAGAGATCTGTCAGGATCGTGGCAAGTGGCAGAAACTGGTCTCTGCCTACCCCCCCGGGATACAGGCGTGAGTATATGTATGTAAAGTATATGGATGCTGTGTTACTCTTATCTCAACATATCTTAAAAAATAAGTCTACTCAATCAATCAATTAACTCCTATGCTAATAGGCACGTCCCCTAAGGCATGCGAACGTCAATGCGAACGACATTTAATTTTATACTGTAGGAAAACTTCAAAATCGCGAAGAAAATTCTGTTCCTTAATAAAGTTACTACATGAGTGGACAACAAATTTTGTTCTTAGAGATTTTCTCCAAAATAATTTGGATCTCTCTCTAAAAAGAATAACTCCCTGTATAATTCGGCGTCTTAAAATCTAATTTGATATTGCAGTTTACAAAGTACATTTTGTATGAAGGTAATATTATTCTTTCTCACAAACTTATACCCGTGTATATGTAATATTCTATTATTTTATTTTATTAAACTTGGAAAAAATTTCGTATCTGAATATAATCTCGTACGTTTTATTTTATAATATTTTAAGTGACTTGAGCCTTATTATTGTTTGTTTGCTGCATGCAAGTTCAGTTTTTATTTTATTATTGTACAAACACTATTGTTGTGATTAAATAATTATATTTAAGTTCACCCCCAAGATACAATTTAATTTAGTTTTGGGGTTCAGAAGTACTTTATATATTGTGAAGTTTTGTTCCGCCCAATAAACATTTTTGAGTTGATTTGACTTGACTAATTACGTATAACTAAATATTTATAGTTGTGGAAGAGCGGGTTCTCCTGGCACAGGTGTTATATTCTTTATAGGAGGTCTCAACCTTGTAAAATAAGTATATTTGTAAAATTTTATTTTAGAAATAAACATTTAATTTTTTTCACGACGTGCTGGATTGCTACGAATTGACTGCTGCTTTGAATCAAAGTAAAACTTCGTTTTATGTAGAACTGTATAGACTCAGTGGCGTATTAGCCACGTAGCAAGAGTAGCAAATGCTTCGGGCCCCGCGCATTTGGGGGCCCCAATTTCTGTCCGTAAAAAAATACGAATTTTCAAGAATATAAGATAAGATACACAGCAAAAGAATGTAGGTACCTACTATTTGTGGAAAGCGTGGAGCCTAAACTAGGTCAAAAGATCTGTATCTTAGCTTGCCAGGCCTCCCGAACTGCAAATGATTGCTATCATATTCATATTGGTATTATGTTGGTTTATTTGTCAGTTTTGTTTTATTGCATACCTACACTTGCTAACCTAATCAATGACCCCTTGCTAAAATTAGCTACAGGCCCCACGCTTGCTTAATCCGGCACTGTATAGACTGTTACAGAATAATATGCCTAAAATTCTCTGCAAATTCTCTCAAGGCATCTCCAAGTAGTTTCACCTCTATGTTTGGTCTCACAAACGACCGTCGTCAAGCCGATATGGTTCGCGCTCAAGTTTCACCAAATCTTTGTGTAACAACTCCTTTTGGAGTCATGTTTTGTTGCGGAATGTACCTACTGTTTAAATAGGAATGAGTTGTCTCTCTTATATCCATGATGGTCGTCTGGTTGTGACAGCTAATTCTATTTATCATTCCCCAGGAAAGTAGTCCGTAGGCAAATGTGACAATCTGGCCGTTTTTTAAAACCAGTTGTAGGAGGTACCTGCAGGTATTATTTAAGTAGTTTCTACAAATTTGAACGCTATAAATTGTATTTGACTCTTTAAAGTACTTGCGTATGTACTGCTTTCTATCTTTTTGTTAGCAAATTTATTTTTTATTGTCTATGACAACATTTTGTAGAGAAAACATGTCGCAATTTATGAGGTCTATAGCAAAAGATCTTGGTTCTTAATTTTTTGTCCATAGCTAATATATTTACATAGCTATTATAATGATAATTTTTTTTGTTTCAGGTTTTCTCCAACTTCTAGCGCAAGCCAGAAGTCAGATGTCAGCCCCCGATCGACCGGGTAGGTACGCATCACTCGCCCACCATCCATTACCCAACCACCCCAGTAGAACCATCACCAAAAACCGCCTTCTCCATTCCAGCCTACTTCCAGACCCCGGCTGAATGGCAAGACCAGCACATGCAACCGAGAAATCCGCCATGGCATCAGTTCTCATCACCAAGAAAAAGATCACCAGACTCTATGCAAATGGTCTACCAGTCCGCTGGACCAAACTACCAGTACTCATACAACCAGGGGCCGTTTGGACCTCAACAAATGCATTATCAGAACTTAGGACCAAATTACAACGCGCAAAGTCCTGGATCTGCTGATCTGATAAGATCTGAGACAAGGGACTATCCCAGCGGCGGTAGACTCTTATCGGAGTCTGCATTCTCGAGAATATCAGAAACACTAGGTGCCATCAACACCGTCGGACACTACCTCGTAGACATGGTTAACGAAAACGAGAAGAACGAAACAGATCCGACCTTGAATCAGCTGCCTCAAGCCATCTACACAATCAGCAAAAACGTTCTGGGCAGGAACGTGACAGACACAATCGCTCCCATAGTCAAGAAAGCACTACCTAGAGTCCTGCCCGACGCTCCAATAACGAAGATAACAACCGCAGGAGACCAAAACAAAGACGAAGGAAAGTCTTGCACCACACCGGAGGGCAAGAAGGGCGTGTGTGAGGATCTAAGCAACTGTCCACAACTCCTGCTGAACTTAGTCAGCTTGCGTGAATCCCTCTGCTTCAAAGACCTGTTCGTCCCGGGCGTTTGCTGTCCAGCTGATGCTATAGTCACAACCACGCCTGGTATTGAGAAACCGGTGTTAGCAACAACTAGCAAGCCTACCTTCCTGGTGCCCGTAACAACCCAGCGGCCGACGACGAAACCGACGACCACTAAGAGGCCGTCGGCGGTGCTGACGCTGACGACCAAGCGACCTAAGACGACCACGACGCTGAGGACGACCACGGCCCTGGTCACCACGCCGAAGCTGCCGACGTCAACTTACGTCACTGTGCCATCGCCGGTATTGGGGAACTTCTCGAATATTGTGGATGTTAACGGTAAGTCAATACGTGCGAAGCCAACCAAGCCTTGTCTTGTCTTTCCTGTGGGCTAGGCCGACTAAGCTGTCAGGATGGTATAGGTGCTTGGCAAGCCTACTAGGTCTAAAAACAATGCCCCAGGCATTGCAGCTTCCGAGTGGTCCCTTCACCCATCTAGTATGAGTGAAGGTGTCATCATCATCATCATCAGCCATTCCACGCCCACTGCAGGACATAAGCCTCCCTCGTGGTTATCATAACCATGAGGGGTTTTGCCATAATCGCCACGCTTGGCAGGCGGGTTGGCGATCGCAGTATGCGGTTGGAATCTCAGGAAGACGCTGCTGCCCGTCTCCTGATAATTGATTTCCTTAGTCGCCTTCTACGACATCCACGGAAGGAAATGAAGGTGTCACTGGGCGCTGTATAAATCATCTCATTACGTAGATGCAAAGGCCAAAGTTTTTTTAACGATAACACCTCTAGGTACATTTTTGTGTAGCCAATTCTGTATCCAATTCTGTATCCAATTCTGCATGCTGGTCAAATGCTTTCACTTTTGCACTAAAATACTAACTCACTTACTTATATCCCGTGACCCCTCATCAGGGACATAGGAACTAGTCTTGAGCAACTACTTCGTGGTCTTTCCATCCCAGTAATATAATTACAACTTATTTGAATACCTAATTTAATTTTGAAAGCACTTGCTTGAAACGAGACCTAGTAGTGGGAGGTATGGTGTCATAAGGCTAGTGTGCTCTCCGATGCACATTCTAATCTCGAAAAATTCATGCTGAGCACCGCGATCACCCCCTAATCAGACTTAACTTAACTCTCTAACCATACCCAGAGTGCGGGCAGCGTGAAGATGAAGGTGGTCGCATTGTGGGCGGCACGGAGTCCAAGCCAGGGGCGTGGCCATGGATGGCGGCCATCTACCTCCACGGGGCCAAGAGGCGGGAGTTCTGGTGCGGAGGCACACTGGTGGCGGCGCGGCACGTGCTCACTGCCGCCCATTGCACCAGGGATTCAAAGCAAAGACCGTGAGTGTTAACCTAATCTTCACAACCTAATCGAAATAGTCAGTGTAATACTCGAACGAAAATCCATGCAGAGTTTGTCTATTTGACTAAACTAAAATCCCATGAATGTTTATTCGACTTTTTAGTCACTCTTCCAGCTACCAAGGGCAGTTTAGCAACCTGTGATTCAGACCCAGCGGGGAACGACATAGAGATGTCGTTTCCTGTCTTCAAGGTTAAATTGGGTTAGCTTAGCTCTCTTTCCTAACCCTACCTAACCTAAGACGTAGAACTGGGAGTCCGAGCTTTCGAAGTGAGGCAAGGAAATGGTAGCCAAATTGACTTTCTTAGTGTTCTATCAGAAAGAGAGCGTTCGCGCGGTCACTGCTGTTTCGGTGACCAAATTGATAGGAAGATGGAGACTGAAAAGCTAATTATGTCATTACGTGAAAGGCGTTTTTATACGGTTTTTATAGAGTAGCCTGTCACGCTTAGGCACACACTTGTCACGTAAATAAATGTGTGCGTATCGCTTGGTTTTTGACCGGGATTTTGTTAAACAAACTCTGTCTTTGCGTTAGTCGTAGGTATGTCTATGACTTAACCCTTCTCTCCCTCTTTCTCTTCCAGATTCCCAGCCCGGCAGTTCAGCGTCCGGCTGGGCGACGTGGACCTAGCGAGAGACGACGAGCCCTCCCGGCCCGCGACGCTGCGCGTGAGTGCGGTGCGTGCGCACGAGCAGTTCTCGCGCGTCGGCTTCTACAATGACATCGCTGTGCTCGTGCTGGCTGGTGAGTACGAAGGAAGACAAATTAGCGGAAGGATCGTAGTAGGTAGACCACAAAATGTTAAAAAGCAGGCGTCAGCCATTTTTATGTGTCCGACCACTATAATTTGTAAAATGAGGACTCTAATATCTCCACTTTAATAGAACTCATTAGTGTAGGTAATCAGGGAGGGAAACGGGGAGGGCCCTGAACACCCCAAAATGGTGTAGGCTCACCCCAGGATGTTGGGTTAGGAAGGTATTGCAAGCATGGGTTGGGATTTCATGGTGCAAGCCAAGCGCTCCCCCGAAAAAAAAAACCGTATATCAGATACACCAATGTTAACACCGTCTTCTCTCCTTCCAGAGGCCGCCCAGAAGTCCAAATACGTGATCCCGATCTGCCTGCCGACCGGCGACCTCGCCGGCCAGCTGTTCGACGGCGCGGTGGCCACCGTGGTGGGCTGGGGCACGACGCGGTACGGCGGCGGCGAGAGCTCGCGGCAGCTGGAGGCGCGGCTGCCCGTGTGGCGGAACGAGGAGTGCGACCGCGCCTACTTCCAGCCCATCACCGAGGCGTTCCTCTGCGCGGGGTACGCGAGGGGCGGCGTCGATGCTTGTCAGGTGAGGTTCGTTTAGGGTTAGGCTAGGGTTAGTGGCTTAGCTGGCTAGTCTAGGCGGTTGCGCGCTTCGGACTCCTCAAGCTTCAGATGACCATTGGCCACCATCTATCTAATCAGCCCACTGCTGAGCATAGGTAACGTTACGTAACGACCGAATGAATGAAAGCGAAGATGAGGAGGATGGGCAAGGACCTTCGAAGGAGAGAAAGAAAGCCCTTTGTCCGCCAGAGGACGAGCACAGACTGATTTATTAAACAAAAAACCAAGGCCAAGTACGGGTCGGGCCCGGAAAGAGGGAGGGTTTTTTTTTCCTGCTTTACAGTGGCTGTGGCATTGGCTGGAAACCGGACCTGCTGGACCCGGGTCAGCACCAGCTGAGCCACTCACTACCTATTCATCATCATCATCATCAGCCGTTTGACGTCCACTGCAGGACAGAGGCCTCCCTCATGGTTTTACCTAACGATGAAGGGTTTTGCCATAATCATTTCCTTCCGTGGATGTCGTAGAAGGCGACTAAGGAAAGAAATTACCATGAGACGGGCAGCAGCGTCTTTGTGAGATTCCAACCGCATACTGCGATCGCCAACCCGTCTGCCAAGCGTGGCGATTATGGCACTACCTATTGCCTTGTTTTATCTCATTACATTGTTTTATTTTTTTTTTCTGATGAGGCAATAAATACTTTTTTATCTTTATCTTTAGAGCTAACAACTTCATCAAAGCGATTTTCAGTGGATTTTGTACGAAGTTTTCCTTTTATATGTTTATCGCCTATTACTCGTTAACTTGTGAAGCCTACTTTTAAAAGCAAAACTATCATAGTTTTCCTTTTAAGAGTTCATTATATTGTGCTACAGTCCTGAATTTTTTCACGTTTCTACAATGAATCGTTTAGCCGGGAGAGGCGGCGGGCCCTACTCTGACAAAAATTTGCGCTTTAAAGCTTAATATTTCACAAACGGAACCCTAAATCGAAAAATTGTCTTCCTACACTCCAATCTAACGATACACACTATGGTGTAGGCGAGAAAAAAAATTGCATCCTTAATAGGAGATTATTTTCGACATTTTATCCTACCGTTTTGTCGGCGTATTCAATATTAACGTATTTACGCCAAATTTCAGCTCTCTAGTACTTATCGTTTTAATGCTAAGCCGCGGACAGACAGACAGAGAGAGACAGACAGACGGATGGACATGGCGAAACTATAAGGGTTCCTTGTTGATTACGAAACCCTAAGAACGACCAAATAAGGATGGAAATTACGGCCAAATCAATCGAACGCAAGCAGGGGCCTTTGAGTGCCGATCGGCTTATCTATTGGTCTGTAAGCACGATGATCAAAAACCAAATACTTAATTGTCTTTTCCCCAGGGTGACTCAGGCGGTCCACTGATGCTGAACACGAATGGGCGTTGGACGCAGATTGGCGTCGTCTCCTTCGGGAATAAATGCGGCGAGCCCGGCTACCCGGGCGTCTATACGCGCGTGACGCATTACGCGAGATGGCTCCGGCAGAACTTAGTGTAATGAGTGTAAAAGTAAATTTGCGGATGAAGGAGATACAAGTTATATTTGAAAAAGCCTGATACAATTTCACAACTCAGTTGTGTTGTCGGCGACTTTGCAACAAATACACAGATGTCCATTACCTGTAGACTGTGCTTCTAGTTATTCTAGTATTATGTGGCTTGCTGTTTAATAATAAAAATGTATAATTTTCAGTAGGTTGATATTATTTAAATATTTTTGTAATAACTTTGTCTTTAGTTACCAAATATTTTTACTGCCATAGTCACTGTCGATGTCTTAAGATTGGTTTTTATTTAATTCAGTAACCGTATTTGGGGAATTGGGTAATGGGGACTATTTATTATAATTTATGTGATAAAATTATATAAGACACGACTGTATAGATACTTAGTAGATAATCAGACTTTATGAGTAAGTCAATAAAAACATTATACAAACCTAAATCTGTTGTTTCATAATGAAGGGGTAAACTTTGGCCATTGCATCTGCGTAATGAGATTACTTATACAGCGTCCAGTGGCACCATCACTTACACTAGATGGGTGAGGGGACCAATGCACGTGCAGCAGATGCACGTAAGTCGTAACTTTGAAAATAAACAAAGTCATAGGTACATGCCGGCACTGGGAATCGAACCTGGGTCTCCCAGGTTGAAGGGGAAAACAGTTGGTAGTTTTTAAAACCTATTTAGAGATTCCAACCCATGCGTCTTAACTCGGCGCCTCGCCTATTTAATTTGTGCGGGTAGTAGTAGTACTTAGTAGACTACCGAATAGTGGCAAATAAGGTAAGGCGCTGAGGTAAATAGCTCAGACACCCAGGTTTCCTCAGGATGTTTTCCTTCACCGTTAGCGAGTGGTAATGCTACTATAATTTCACAAATGTACATAACTTAGAAAATAAAACATGCCCGCACTGGGAATTGAACCTGGATCTCCCGCTTTCGAGTTCAATGTTCTACCCACTAGGCTGCCACCCCTTCGGTGCTTATTAAATATTATTGTATTGAAAAACTATGTGTTTAGGGCCTGTTCACATCACAAACTCTTTTTCATGGTATGTATGAGGTTTTCGGCCATTCGCACACAAGGGAAAGTTAAGTATGCCGTTAAAGGCTTTTAAATATGGTAGTTTCTGCATATAGAATTCTTCATGCAAGGATGCATTATGAAGTGACCTCTTACCAACTCTCACATAACGGACAGATAATGGAAATATCAATCTTCGTAAATACACCTCTCAAGAACAAAAAAATCTGTTTTTCCATAAAGGAAAAAGCATTACAAAAAAAAAAAACAAAAAAATCTGAACGCATCTAAAAGAGACGTCACTTTGACATGACATTTAGTTTCATTTAATTTCGTCATCTGTCAAATCGTTAAAGTTTTATTTTCTCGTGTAAATACTCTAAAAACAGGCGAAATACACAGAAAAATATCTCAAGTTGATGTCGGGACTACCCAAGTGTGCTTTCTACACCTGAATAGCAGCTAACCCGCCGATTTTACTTTAACGAAGTGTGAAAGAATCCGCCAAAGATGAGGTATTCTTCATCGCCCACTCCGAACTATCCTAGGACCTCCTCGCCTCTACCAGCGCCTGCCAACTACCAGCCAACGACCGCCAGCGCCGCCGTGAAGCGCTACAAGTATCTGAGAAGGCTCTTCTTATTCAACCAGATGGACTTTGAGTTTGCAGTCTGGCAAATGATTTATCTCTTCATTGCGCCGCAAAAGGTGTTTAGGAACTTCAATTATAGGAAGCGTAAGTATTAACACATTTAACAGTAGTACTAACATGCTCGGGGTTTCTTTGAAAGATCGAATTCGAAACGAGGTGATCCGACAGAGAAATAATGTCACCGACATAGCCCACCAAATTAGCCAGCATGCTAGTGGCAGTGGCAGTGGGCCGGCCATATCATCCGAAGAACTGATAACCGATGGGGTAGCGAGTTCTTGAGTGGAGACCGCGGATCGGTAAACATAGTGTAGGACATCCTCAGACTCAGTGGAGCGTTGAACTTCGCAGGGCGGCTGGCAAGAGCTGGATGAGAGTAGCCGAGGACCGTGCTCAGTGGCATGCAATAGGAGAGGCCTATGTCTAGCAGTGGACAAGCATAGGCTGATTGATGATGATGACTAACATTTGAAACTTCTTAAAGTTATTATGATGGGCAAGATTGAGGGAAAGAGGCGTGTTGGGAGAAAAGGAAAGTTGTGGCTCAGAAATATCAGGGAATGGATGTAGCCAGTGATGAAGACCTGTTAAGCTTGGCGAGAAATGAAGAAGATTATTTGGAGTTGACAACCAACCTCCGATAGTGGAGGCACAGGAAGAATGAGAAGAGATAACATATTCCATTCTCTCCTTTCCATGTGGTTCACAGTGTAAGAATATGACCAAACCGACTCATCCCTTGGGTGTTGTAAAAGACTGTAAGGGAAATCCAAAAGGTGGGCAGTGTCAGATTTTGTATATTAGCGTAAATCTCTGTAATCCCCCATGGCCTTGCATGTGGCACATGTGCCATGACAGAGGCCTGTGTCCAGCTGTGGATGCTGGCTAAGTGAATGAACATTGGCTGCCCACAAAATAACTTATTTTGTATGAAAATTACGTCTATAAAGGTTTAAACAGTATCTTATAATGGAGTGTAACACAGCTTTTGTTTTCAGACACAAAATCACAGTTCGCGCGAGATGACCCTGCATTTATTGTTTTATTGAGCATCTGGTTGGTTGGTGAGTACCCATTAAATTTAACTGAAGTGACCCATGTTTCATTGTGCTGTCTCTAAAACAAGAATGCTTATATGGTTTGTCGATAAGCTAAGTTTGTAAGTGTGTTGTAAATTCCATTTATTGCTAAACCAGGTGTTATTTCAGCATCATGTGACACATGGTGACCCATTAGCATATCTAGGGTTTATTTATTAATATATTAATTCATCTATTCAATCATTTATTTAGGGTTATTTTTATAGAGGTAGCCTGGCTCTGAAAACCGATGGTCTGCCACACCAAACCCCAATGCATGTATGCATTACACAACATCCTGGTGATCCATCCCAGGACATTGGGCACTTGACCATGTGCAAAACCAACCTTAAACGCTACAAGCCTTATCTCTTGCGACTGTACAATACATTATCAGCTTTCTCTGTCGACATCTCTGATAATGTGTATACATTTAAGAAAAAAATCAAGCTTATTTTTAAATCTGGAGTACCAACTTAATTTTGTTTATAGCTTAATCGTAGATTTATAAAATTAGACATAAATTTTAAATTAAATTAATCACTAGCAAAGGTCCATGCTGTGGCAACCTTAATAGGCCAGCACTTACCTTATAACCTTTTAATTTTTATAATTTATAATGTATAGTGTACTAGCTACTGGTTGTCCTAATTAAATAAAATAAAAATAAATAAAACATGGAGTGGGCCCTCCTCCACTCTCCTCCCATTCTACGCTAATGTGATCACCACAAACATGATTTTTTTTGGACACCTTTATACAGGCATCTACTCATATCCAATATGTCAATGAATCAATCAAGCCATTTATTCAGATTTACTCCATTTCCTTCCATGGATGTCGTAGAAGCCGACTAAGGAAATAAAATAAATTACCAGGAGACGGGCAGCAGCGTCTTCCTGACATTCCAACCGCATACTGCGATCGTCAACCCGCCTGCCAAGCGTGCGGATTATGGCAAAACCCCTCATGGTTAGAAAAACATGAGGGAGGCCTATGTCCTGCAGTGGGCGTCAAATGGCTAATGATGATTCAGATTTACATTAACAATAACTTAAATTCAATTACATTTACAATTACAGTTCGTTTTACGTTCAGTCCAGTTTATAAGAATAATAATTTTATTAAATTTTTTTGTTGTCTCACCCATTTATGTCTGTTTGCCCTTTGGCCCATAGGCCTCCCCCAATCTCTTCCACTCCCGTCTATCCTATGTCAACCTTATCCAGGTCTCTCCAGCTACGTTTTCTCCCTAAATAAGTCCAATGTGTACTAAATGGAAAAAAAAAACATTCTTGATATCTTCACCCACCATCTTAATGTATTTAAATTGGGAGTTGGTTAAATAGATATTGTAATATGACCCTGTCATAATGTTTCAGCAACCTCAATATGCTTCGCGCTGGCACTGGGCCTCGGCTGGAAGAAAACTTGTCTATTTGTGCTGTTTGTTGTGTTCGTGGACTTCATCGGAGCAGGGCTCGCTGTGTCTACATTCTTCTGGTTAGTCAAATGGTTATTTTCTTTTCAGTTTACGGGTATCAATTACGATTGAACTGGGACTCCTGCATTGGATAATCTATATGAACAAAGGGCAAGATAAATAGTACCCGAAACCGTCTTGCGTGCATGCAACGACAACGACTCATGAATGTTGACGAAGCGAAAGTGATCTGTCAGGATCGTAGCAAGTGGCAGACCCTGGTCTCTGCTTACCCCTCTGGGATACAGGCGTGAGTTTATGTATGTATGTATCTAATCTATACATATAAAAATTAATTACTGTTCGTTAGTCTCGCTGAAACTCGAGAATGGCTGGACCGACTTGGCTATTTTTCTTATATTTGTGGATGTCCAGAGAAAGTTTAAACGGTGAGAACAAAAAACAAGATTGATGTGTTTGATATGAAGCTCACAGGGTGATCTACTTTGTACAAAAACCGCCTTCAAGAAAAACATACAATAAAGAGGGGCTGAGTCATATCCTCATAAGTAATGGAGATATTTGTCATGGATCCCTTTATAAAATCTTGACAAAAGTTATATGAAACCACGCTTCTGTAGAAACCTAGACTTAGGTATCGCCCTAGAAATTTGGGAGTACAAAGAAAGACGTCTGTTTGCGGAATGCCGTTTACTGGAAGAGAATTTGGCGGTAGATACCAAATATGGTAATCAAAGTTAATATTATTTCCTACACTTAAAAACTTTGGCCTTTGCATCTACGTAATGAAATTATTTATACAACGTCCAGGGGCACCTTTACTCACACTATATGGGAGAAGGGACCACTCGGACGCTGCAGTGCCTGGGACATTGTTTTAGTTAAATATTATTATTTATTTTTAGATGGAGTAGGCTTGCCTAGCACCTATACCATCCTGACAGCTTAGTTGGCCTAGCCCACAGGAAAGACAAGGCAATACGTGCCGAGCCAACCAAACCGCGGGTTTCCTCACAATGTTTTCCTTCACCGTTAGCGTGTGGTATTGCTACTAAAAATTCACAAATATATGTTACTTTGAAAATAAACAAAGTCATAGGTACCTACATGCTCATTGCCCGCACTGGGAATCGAGCCTGGACTACACTACACCTTCCGATAATATTATTTCCTACACCACATGTTCCGTGGGGCGCCGGATTAAAAATAGTGTCACTCCAATTCCTTCCTCCAATTCGATCCTACTGCGATCGTCAACCCGCCTGCCAAGCGTTGCATGGTTATGAAAACCACGAAGGAGGCCTGTGTCCTGCATTGAGCGTCAAATGCCTGATGCTGATATTGATGACACTACACCTTCGAGTGAATATTTTTACTTTTTTTTCACCTCCTCCTTTATTGAAGACGATAAAAAAGCGTCCTTATCTTCAGGTACATAAGCAACAAGTACCTGCGTCGAGACCGCGACGGTCCCGACGTGGAGTGGGGGTACGCCTTCGACGTTCACATCAACGCCTTCTTCCCTCCACTGCTGCTGCTGCACTGCTTCCAGATACTGCTCATGTCCACCAATAGTGAGTACGCAGATATTGTGCCTCAGGGTGTTAAGGTGGCCCTTCAAGGAGCAATTCCTGTACAAAACGTAGTTAGATTTTAATTCACAGTCTCAATGACACTCTACCAATAAGCTTTGAGGACACAAATCAAGGTATGCTCGTGCCTACGACTGTGAATCACAGAATAAAAAAGAAATTACAGCCTCGTAAGACTTTTCATAGAATCTTTTCACAAGGGTATAATTTCTTTTTGATAAGTTTATTCCTCGATTGAACCTCGATGTGCGTCCTCTAAACTTATTGGTGAAGTTTCATTGCGATCCGTCATGTAAATAAAAACCAAACTACGTTATTCCTTAATAGACCAACGCTTGACCCCAAAATTGCGCATACTGCACACAAAAAAATTTAACTTTACCCGTAAACTACTTTACCATCTTGTCTGCTGTACATTATTATTATATTTTTTTAAGAATATTTGTTCTCCGCAAATACGCTTAGCAAGTACCCGAAACCGGCACGACTAATGAATTCCGCAAGTACGCATCGTGGCAAACCCTGGTCTCTGCCTACCCCTCCGGAATACAGGCGTTAGTTTAGTTATGTAAATATAAAGAACGTTAGCACGCAATGGACGCGTAAGTTTGGGCGTTCTTGTGGCACGGACCGTAAAGATAAAGCCTGCCATGAAGATATATGAAGATAAAGCCGGCCTTTGCCCAGCAGTGGAACACTTAAGAGGCTAAAAACGAATCAGAGAATACGAGGGTTTCGCGAAGACCTGATATGGTGGTATATCAACTATCTCTGCAGATGCGTCGCAACCTTTTCTGGGCTGAATAAGACTTAATAATGCAGTCTATTCTACCTAGTCCCACTGTAGAGCACAGGCCTTCTCTCAGAGAGAGAGTGTGGACTTAGTCACCGCGAGTGCCCACAGCGGATTGGCCATTTCGAGCACAAATTCACAATTTTTTTTTTGCACTAACCCGTGCTGAGGACGAATTTAAAAAACCTATTTACAGGCTAAAAATTCCATCCAATCCGGGACTTGAACCAGAGCCAGAGGTCGCGGGTTCAAGTCCCGGTTTGGGCGAAATTTTTAGCCTCTAAATAGGTTTTTTAAAAATTCACAAAACTTAGACAACAAAGTCACTGGTACATGCAGACACCCCAGGATCGAACCCTCGATCTTTTGAATGTGATGCAAGTGTTAGGCGACCGCACTACCACCGATTACCGCACCTAATAAGACTAATGTGCCACTTATTACCCGTCTACGGCAGGAACCCAAAAGGAGGGTAATGTGTTTGGCTCGTATGTATGTATGTAAGTATGGTCCCGCTTTCTTAGTAGGCATTACTCAGCAGTCGGGCGGTTAGTTATTATTTATTTCAGTTTTTTTTTACAGCTGATTTTTAACTTATTTCAGAGTTCGTATTTCGACATGACGACTTGTTCTCCTGTCTGCTCATAAACTCGTTCTGGCTGGCGTCGATATTCTACTACATGTACATCACTTTCCTCGGGTACAACAGTGAGTAATCACCTCTGTTATTGTATTTTTAATTCTGTAGAGAAAAAATACAGATAGTAAATGCGTCTCGTGGTGGCATCTGCAGGGTGGCATCGAATTCGTTAGCCATGATTTACCCGCCTGCCAAGCGTGGCGATTATGGCGAAACCCCTCATGGTTATGAAAACCACGAGGGAGGCCTGTGCCCTACAGTGGGCGTCAAGTGGCTGATGATGATAATTATGATTTAGAACCCTATGGCACTAGTTTTTTTTTTTTTTAAAGGTGAGCGAAAAAAAAATTTTTTTTAACAACTTATATTGTACGTATATTGTGTGCCTAGAACGTAAAACTAGATTTTTTATGTAGCTCCGGTTGTGTCCCACTGCTGGGCAAAGGCCTCCCCTTTAGCTCTGCGCTCCTCCCTCTCCTCATGGCCACATTCTGTCGACCCGGTGCAAAGGTCGTGAGGTCGTCCCGCCATCTCCGCTCTGGTCGGCCACGTTTGCGATATCGTGGCCAGTTCAGTGACAATTATTGCCAACCTCTCACGAAAATTATAATATTTATGTTACGAACTGTCTTTGCTTCATCTTCAAAGCTTCCCCGTCCTCTTTTGAATTCAGCAAACCAATTAAAAACTGTTGCTCGTGAACAAGCAGACTCATCAAAAGTGGTAACCAGAAGATCAAAACATTCGTGGTGTTCTAAACGTTTTAATGATTACAAAATCATAATTCCCGCCAGATTCTCACAAAATATAAGCATTTATAAGAAAACATAATCTGAATTCAAATATTTTCCAGGTCTAAATTTTTCACTAAATACCTACCTTGTGTTTACGATGGTGTACAACTTACCAGTATCAAGTTATTGAGTAAAGTTTTGGCATGCCCCTCGTATTTTTAATTCTGTAGAGAAAAATGACAGATCGTGAATGCGTCTCATGGACCTGTAGGGTGACATCGAATTCGTTAGCAAAATTTTGAGATGGCATTGATTTTTTTCAGGATAACGTAAAAGATTGATTTCTTCACGGCTAGTTAGCAAAATTTTGAGATGGCATTCTGAACAATGATTTAGCACCCTATGCCACTAGTTTGTACCCGAAGGGTGCCAAACTAGACTTCACTGTTATTTAAGGGGGGCTCCCATACAACAAACGTGTTTTTTTGCCGTTTTTTCTTTCGATCTTTGTGTCTTATGTTTTATAGATAATGGTACGGAACCCTTCATGCGCGATTCCGACTCGCACTTGGCCGGTTTTTTTTAAAAGCTAAGCATATATATATATATATATATATATATATATATATATATATATATATATATATATATATATGGCTGATGATGATATATATATATATATATATATTACTAATATATATAGCTACAATCCGGTATACTCACTGACTGACTGACTGATCATCTATAGATTTCCTCGGAAACGGTAAGAGCTACGTGAAAATTTTGTATGAGAAAGTTGTAGGGAATGTATGATATACAGCCATCCTATGAAGCCGATTTTTGAATTTCGAACGCGTTCTCCCATACAAATGGGCTAACTTTTTTGTTTACTGGCCGATTTGGATGAAATTTGAAACGGGTGTTTGTTGTGTGATCTAATTGTGAAAAAAAATTTTGAACGTTCGAAATTCAAAATAGGGGCGAGAATATGGCCGCCCGAAAAATCGACCTCTGCGCAAAAAAGTCGGCAGCCAACTGGGCACATGCTGGAGACGTGCCCTAAACGGCATCGGGTTGTCAAAGGACCCAGGTATATGAGAAAAATCGGACATTTTGGATTTTCAAGATGGCGGCCGAGATATCGACGATTGAAAATTTTAAAATTTTGTATGGAGAGTTTGTACTGAAAATCGACTTTTAGTACAAAATTTGAAACAAAGATGAAAAATTTTTCAAAAAAAACATTTTTTGAGGCCGAAGCGGGGATGACGAACCTCACCGCGGCGAGGCCGAAGGCCGAGCTCCGTTCAGGCCGAGGCCGAAGGCCGAGACCATACATGTTCCCACTTATCAAATCCCTACTCCAAGTGTCTAGCGAGGCCCTAGGCCGAGCGCCGCGGAGAGCGAAGCTCGGAGCGGCTGGGGGTTGGCGCGCGTAAGCGCGCAGGGGGTTCACCCCCTAGTATATATATATATATATATATATATATATATATATATATATATATATATATATATATATATATATATATATATCTATATATATATATATATATATATATATATATATATATATATCATCATCAGCCTATGCTTGTCCACTGCTGGACATAGGCCTCTCCTATAGCACGCCACTGAGCACGGTCCTCGGCTACTCTCATCCAGCTCTTGCCAACATATTGTAAACAAACCATATTCAATCGTTATTTTACTCGTTAACGCGTGGCGGTCGATAGTTTAAGAGCCTATCTTCTGATGTTTAACGTAAAAGACGTTAACGTCTCAGTTCTGAACCAAACGTTGAAATCGCGATCATCTACAAAAATGTTACCATTACCTATTAATAAATCACTGATTTTGAGGTTTGTCAAGATGAAAATAACATTCCCTTGAAATATTGCTAACGATTTCAAAGAAAGAAGAAAGATTGACGAAACAAATATATCGAGCAAATGTGGGTGGAAGGGCTGGTAAGGGATGACCCAGACGGACATACTTCGACCAAATAGGGGATGTATTAGCAAAGGGCAAGATAAAAAGTACCGGAAACCGGCGTGCGTGCATGCAACGACTAATGAATGTTGAGGAAGCGAAAGTGATCTGTCAGGATCGTAGCAAGTGGCAGTCCCTGGTCTCTGCCTACCCCTCTGGGATACAGGCGTGAGTTTATGTTATGTTATGATTTCAAATTCTGCCTGCGTGTAGGTACAATAAAGTGTTCTCTATCTATCTATCTGTACGGGGTATCGGGGTTTGAAATTGTTCAAATTCAAGGTGAATTCGGACACCGATGGTTACGCAACATACTTGTATGGGCATCCTTTTCCTTCCCCTCACAATTATTCAAATTTGCCGCCAACCGGACATAGACAATCCGCGCGACGCCAGCGCCGCCGACTAGTGCTATGTGTTGACAAGAAACTAATAATAAAACTACCCTTTCCCGAACCCCATGCCGGCTCGCGAAATAAATTAACTAACCCGTGGAAATACAGTTTATCATACTGGACACTTATCCTGGACGTCCCTCGTGCCATAGAACTGATATTGGAGTGTGGTGAAGGTTGTGGGTGCACCCCAGCATCAACTTCAGCGGTTTGCCAGTGAGTCCTTACTTCCTTACCTATCCAGCTCCATGTACTCTCTGCTCAGGAATTGCTAAGGTTCAAGCAGCCAGACAGATTGAAATACTGTATTCCTCCACCACAGCGGTTAACTCGTTCCAATACTGCACGTTTATTATGGGTGATAGGACAGTTGAGTAACGTTTACAACGTGCCCGTGACGGAACTGAGTAAAGTGTATGCAATGCTCGAGACCGCGGTTAACTTAAGAAAGGACTGAATAACAATATTCTTCTCGCTCACGCAGTACAGACGGCAAGAGCGAGAGTCAAATAGCTGGACAGCCCCTTTCTTTAATTAATTCTCTACATTAGAATGGCGAAGCAATAAAATCTATCAAGTCGTTTGCTCGTCTTAGGTCGAAGTATTTTTTTTTACTTTTATAGTAAGTATTAAAAAAAATGTTTACACCCAGAAAAAAGCTGAATGAAATCAAATATAGCGAAATATTTTTAGAAAAATTGTCCCCGTCATTCATTCCCTCATTCCTGGGGCAGTGTTTCATAAAACTACATAGTTTATTATGACAATGCTATGTAAATATGCTTAATAATAATATACCCAATAGCTTCTGATGCTTTAGCATATACAGGGCGTCCCACGGCTATGCCACATGTAGGGAAAGTACCTTGAATATTGTAGATGGAACATTTAGTGAATGAAGCCATATAATAGGGAAATGATGCTTAATTCTTAAGTGGGTACTAATTCATTAGAAATAGGTACTTTAAAATTATAATGTCAGTTGTCCTTACGGCAATGTCAGCTTTACATTTTTCTGAACAAGATTTCACATCAAATGTTAAAATTCATGGTCTTCCTTTTATTTCTGACACTATGTCATTTAGCAAAAAAAAATCCTTATGATGAAGCCTATGATAAAGCTACAGGGTATTTTTTTCTTCTCGTGTAGCGGGTTCGATTTCAGGTTCAACCATGTAATTATTTAAAAATCTATAATGCAGTTTAAATTGTTCTTTTAAATTACAATAGTGTCTTCTTTCAGTAAAATGTTCCATCTACAATATTCAAGGTACTTACCCTTTACCTATGTGGCATAGCCGTGGGACGCCCTGTGTTAAGTGTCAAGACCTCCCAGTGTCGCTGCCTGTACGTACGTAATACAGAGAAGTTTGTAAACAGGCTCGAAATTTCACTGATGCCTGCACTTGCCCATTAGCTCAGTTGGGAGAGCGCTGGCACGGTTAGCCAGAGGTCGCGGGTTCAAGTCCCGGCATAGGTGGAATTTTTAGCCTCTAAATAGGTTTTTAAAATTGTCCTCAGCACGGGTTAGTGCAACAAAAAGAATATAACCTCCCAATGTATTATCAACCGTATTGAAAAAAAATCTAAAATAATGTTGTGCCCACCTGTAATTGGCTAACATACTAGAATAGACCCTGTTATAGCTAAAGTGTAATACTTGTATGTTACCTGTTGGTGTGCCTTAAATAAATAAACAAATCACGTTGCCGATTAGTGAAATTAGTCTTCCTAGGTATTTGTCAATCTGTGAGTTAATTGGTTAATGTAGAGAGAAATGTATAATTGGCTGTGCCAAAAGTGCTACTATTCTATAAATGAATTTATGACAGATAAGTTTAAGTAAAATGCCATTTTATTTTTGACATTCCAGCTATTTTTAAATAATTTAATTTTTTATTTTTAATCTATTTGACTTAATTTTATTAATTAAATGCAACTGACATTTCAATTACTGTATTGACCTGGACATTGTATTATATTAACATTTGTAGATTTAGCACCTGACATAAAAACTTATTTGACATTTGTAATTCATTAATTTCATTATGGTATTTTGACATTTCAATAACAATAAACTACAATTAAATATTTGCATGTTAGAACATATCTAACAGAATGTGAGCTCATATATAATATCATGCCATCCTTATGTACCACGTTCTAAGCAAATAAAATTATTTTATTTTATTTTTATTTTGTACATCGAATTGCGGATTGCATCGAATTGATTACTGGTTACGGTGGCGGAGAGACGCTGGATGCGGGCGGCACGAGACCGGGAAGCTTGAGGGAGGCCTATGTCCTGCAGTGTGCGTCAAATGGCTGATGATGATGATGATGACATCGAATTGCCATAGTAAACCAGAAATAGTAGTTCCATGTAATGGGGCCCTGAACACAGTTTTTGGGCAGTTATTCTAAACAACTTGTTGACTTTCAGATTACGGGAAAGTTCTCGATAGTGGTGAGTCAACAAGTGTGACTTATAGAATGCCTTTATTTTCTTCCCGCTGCATCTTATTTTCATCTTGTTGCATTTGGGGAGAAACTGTTCATTTTTATAACTAACCCACATATTTTCTACTAACGAATATTAACCACAGTAGTTTATGCGCACCAATGGGAAACTTGTCTCACACTTAGAGCGAGGTGACAATGTTTATATTATGCTAGAGCAGCGAACAACTTATTTTGACTCTGATGCCCTTGGGAGTTTCCCATTTCCAAAAAGTTGGTACTTAACACTGTGTAATTCTAGTCTAGGCTGTAAAAAGAAACTCCAAATAACATTCTCAATTTTTAACACAAAGAACATAAGACCTTACAGATAAATAAAACCGGCCAAGTGCGAGTCGGACTCGCGCACCGAGGGTTCCGTACAAATTTTGTGCTTAGATAATTATAATAAATAGTTCAGGAATCGAGTCTCGCTCGAGTAAAGTTTTTACCGAGCTTTTCCCTAACTTCAAAGACTATCTTTTTTATGATTTAATTACAAATGTATAGTTTTCTGATTTTTCCCTGAACTTGTAGTATAAGACGATATTACTTGCCAAATTTTATAGTTCTAGGTCAGCGGAAAGTACCTACCCTATAAATTTTGATTACCTTGAGTGTCGAATTAAACGGCCGTATCTTTTTAACCGACTTCAAAAAAGGAGGAGGTTATCAATTCGACGCGTATATTTATTGATTTTTGTCAGGATAACGAAGAAGATTGATTTCTTCACAGCTTCAAGCGACTATACACCTGAGTTGGGTCCTAATTTCAACTCGATACCTCCACGCGTTCCCGAAATAAAGGGTCATGACAGACAGACGGACGGACGGACGGACATCTAAGTCATCGTATAAGGGTTCCGTTTTTCCTTCTGAGGTACGGAACCCTAAAAATTAAATAGATATTTGTTTTACTTTCTTAGCTGGCAACTAATGAGACAGATGTATATACTTTTCTGAGCATAGCTTCTCAAAATGGGGCTCTGAGTTTGGAAAATGCCACTCACACTCTTTCATCATAATCATAAGCAGCCTATATTCGTCCCACTGTAGGGCGCAGGCCTTCTCTTTCTCTCTGAGTGACACTCTTTTTCTCAAATAATTTGCGACCTATACTTGTTATTTACTGCAAGTGGCGAGCCATGTGGGTCGCTTCCCAACGACCCTGGGGCGTCGCGACGCACAGTTAGGGAAACCCCGCCACAGGGATTGAAGACATGAAAAACTCAGAAATAATAAACCATATATAATAAAATAATTGTTACACTACTGGGTCAATAAGCGAAAACGATTCAGTCTTATTTATAAAAAAGTCATTTCACTAAAGCATTCATAAGACGGTGTTAAAGCCGGTTTATAGGAGGAACTCCTGCCATACACTGGCTTTAACTCCGTGTTAAGAGTGCTTTGGTGGAAGCGACTTTTAATAAATAAGACTGATGGACGCGACGACTAGCTTTGCAAGACTGTTGTCATACTTCGAGCTAATTTTACCATACACAATGGCATTTTTAGGACAGATCAAAAAGAAATGTTTTAACCATTTTGCTATTTAACAGTTTAATATCGTTACTCGTTATCTTTATGATATAATTTCATGTGTAATTAAGAAAAAAAGTCAAACACAAGTAACGCAACGGTGAAATAAATTTTGGCATTTTATTTTTAATCGATCTACTTCTGTCAGTTAAGGGAGGCGCTATTTGTCGTATTATCGTAATTTCACACAAACAATATAACATGGTAACCTAAAAAATGGGCAATTCCTGGAATATATCAATTAACATAAGTCATTTACAACTACTTTTGTTTGTACGGTTTTTTTTTATTTAATTTTTTTAACGTTGTTTTTGCTTTGTTGGGCGATGTTTGACAGCTAAAGCTTAAAACCATATAATTGTTAAAATTATTTACGTGAGGCTGCGACATTCATAAAGCGCGTAAGTTGCACATAAAATTGATATTTTGAAAAATATAAATCAGAAACAACTGTTCAAATACAGTGTAATTCAAATACAGTATGAGGTAGAGAAAAAGTCCAACTTAAACTGCATTTGAAGAGTTTTTTTAAGAAATCGTGCATTTTTTTATTTATTTATATCTGAGAGAAGGACTGTGCCCTACAGTGGGACGTATATAGGCTGCATTATTTATTTACTATTATTTATTTACTGTAAAATACAATACAATATTGAGATAACCCTCATTTTTTAAGTCTTACCTATATAGTTCTCACCCGTTGCCCCCGAGTAGACAAGGGCCGCCATCCCAGAATTTCGTTTTCCCTCTCTGATACATCTATAGCATGGCTGGCAAACCAGTGGCACACGTGCCACTGATGACACAATATTATGGACATGCGCAACGATCGAGAGAATAACAAAGTTCACTAGGAAGAGCAACGAACGAACGCGCATTTATCACTATACTTGTAGTGTTTATTTTTTTGTCAGTAAATGATGAGATTTGAGTTAATATTATTTAGTTTCCCGTTAATCCGTTAGTCTAAATTATTTTATGGCACGTGAATGGCACGGCGTCATCAAACACGTTTAGAAAAAATGGCACGTTGATCCACAAAGGTTCGCCATCCCTGACCTATACCATCGATACTATTTTTAATGTTCTCAGAAACTAGGCTATGGCAGCGTTTCATAAAACTACAAATCATAGTTTATTAAGACAATTCTATGTACATTGCATAGCCGACTAACAGGTACAATTAGCTTTCCTACTTGTTAATCTGTGGGTAAATCGGCTATGCAATGTACATCTAATTGTCTTAATAACCAAGTGTACTTAGTTCTATGAAATGGCGCCCGCGGACGCGTTTCATGAAACTACAATTCGTAGATTATTATGACGTAGCAGTCTTCCTACTTGTTAATCTGTGAGTTAATCAACTGCAATGTACCTACATCAAATCGTCATAGTAAACCATGAATTTCAGTTCTATGAAACAGGCCCCTGGTTACTCGCATTACGATTCCGTGATCGCCTATTCACAAACGTTATCTTTGGTCTCGTTTGCCACTTCACAAAAGTTTTCTAACCCTTTCTTTTACAGATCTGCCCATCCTACAGAACACGCGGATATTCTTGCTGCCCCTCTACGGAGTTGCTTTCATGTATCTGTTCACGCTTCTAGCTGGATGGAACCTCGGCGTTATGCTCATGAATTTCTACCATTATCGGGTGATGTAGCCGGTGTATTATATTATGTAGGGTTAGAATCGTCAGGCCACCTCTTTCCGGCATTGGGCGCCATCTTTAATTGCAGACATGGAAGGTTCTGCTATGCGATATGACGCGCTTCTGTTTCCGGCCTTGGGGTCATTACGCCCGCGGGGTAAAAACTGGACGCAGTTAAAAAAATATGAAAATAAAATCTTATATTGGGATCATTCCGTAGTGTGGTGGACAGTCCACAGTCCAGAATAGTGACTATTCTCTGGCGGATGTAACAAATGTTTTTATTGTATTCTGTATTACCTACGTAAAAAAATAAACCCTTTTCTACCTAAAAGCAGGAATTCTACTAGCTATTCAATACGTGCACCGTTTACCGTGGAGACAACTATGAAGTATGGGAAAATAATTATTTATGTTTTCGCGATTTTTCCCCCATGTTTTTGGCAAGTAAGTACCTACAGTCGACAGCAGGTCAACCTTTATATTGTTGTTGAAAAGCCGTCCTTACCGTACGTAACTATGATGTAAAGGTTGACATGCTGTCGACTACAACCACCCTTTTCAGTAAGTTAACACACTGTATGAGCCTTCAACGAGATGAATTCATTGTGGATGGATCATTGTGTTATTTTATTACTTCAAAAAACCTAAACATCTCTTCATATTATTTGTACATAGTACATTAACCTTAATTATTTTATTTATGTCATAGGCAGATGAATAATAATAAAGCGTTGTAGTTGCCTATATTATATGTCATTAGAATTAATTTGTAAGTTAGAGAGATTGTAAATAAATTTAAACAGTATAATTTTGTAACAAAATAAATCTATTAAATTGTCGATTAATGTTTTTGAATTTTAATAAAATCCCAAAGTACTTTAAAAATTTTATTATAAAAATCCTTATATTCACTAAAAACAGTCTTATCACGATTCGAATAAAAATTTATATCGCTATTTCACTGAATGTTTCTTTCAAATGATTTTATCATTACAAAGTTTAATCATCGTCATCATCAAGAACAATCACTTCACTGGACGAAATAGTAGGTTTTGGCCTTTCACTCGCACTAAATGGCAAAGCTTTCTTACTACTCTGCTTTTTGCCGTGGACCATTGGCTGTTTACTCACGTTCGACTTGGTAATAGTCAGGGATGACGGCAGACGGCCCAACGAAGACTTTATCTCATGTCCGCTAGAGTTAGGTTTCGATTGCGAAGGCATATTCTTCTGCCGCTCCGCCAGTTTCTCCTGCAACGTTTTACCCGGACTCACTTGCTGATGAGGCATCGGGGGTTTATTGTACCCAGTTTTCGCTGATGACGTCGACATGTGCGCCGGTAACGTGTTCCCACTTTGAGAAAATGACATGGAAGTAGGTATGTTCGATTGGGAGTAAGTGGACGTCATAGTAGCGGTCAGAGACGCTGGCAATGTTGGCAGCACTGTCCCCATACTTGGTGCCAAAGGCGCAGACTGAGTTTTATGACCCGCTGAAGTTGTGGTAGGCTTTGTATAGGCGGTGTATGATTTGGCCAAAGATGTGTGGACAGAACCTTGGGCAGCAGCTTTCAGAGCATTGGCTGTTGAAGTATACCCTACGGGTTTGTTCATGGGACCACTCATTGTGGAATACGACTTCGATGCTCCTTTCTGGATACTCAGAGAACTGACATTGACCCTTTCTTTCATCTGCGAGTTAGTAGACGTGAGCGAAGTAGAACCTTTCATATTAGAACTCAAAGTGGTCACTGATGTAGAACCGACTGTTGTAGTCTTACAAACAGATGGTTTCGGGCCTCGCTTATTCTGCTTTTTGGGTGGCTGGACCGTCGGTAGAGACGAGAGGCTTTGCCCCAAGAATTGTCTATAGAACTCCGCCTGGAAGGAGTTTTGTAAAGAATTCTGCAGTGACGATTGCAGAGTGCTTTGGAGGGCTGTATAGCCAGCTAATGCACTGATGTTACTCAAGTAAGTCAGCGACAAGGCTGCGGCAGTTTGCTGGGATAACATCGGGTCATTCAACATGGGTATATAGGTTTGCAAAGCGGCGGCCATTTCATTTTGAGACAATTTGGGCAGCCCTGAAGCGGTGGATGCCACCGGTTTCACATGATCAGCCTTAGGAGCACTGGTTGAGGGTGTAACAGTCGCCACTTTAGCTGTCTCAGCTGCCTTAGCCGCTTGCTTCTTCTGGACATTCTGAGACTTGTCTAAGCTTGCTTGCGTCACTTGCTGTTTCAAACTTTGTATCATAGATTGGCAGTATTTAAAACTCAAGTCAACCAAGTTCGTATTTTCTGTTATGGGAACAATAGTGACTAATTTATAACCTTCGACGAGCAGGTTCGTGAATTGCTTGGCGTTCGGCTGTTTATTGACTCTTTGGTACGCTCGGTAGATGTCTCGCATGAGACTATCGAATGCCGCCTTTTCTACTGCATTGCTCTTCAAGTCGGCTTGTTGGCCGAACTTGGTAAGTTGACCTTTGAGTGATTGAACACAAAGGGAGAAGGCCTGCTGTGATAATTCTTCTCTGTCGGATTCCCTCAAATATGTCTTATCCTGGTCCGGGATTCTTTGCAAATGTATGCACATGTCCAAGAGAGTTTTGTGGTCGTCAATCTCTTTTAATATCTCCAAGGTTAGTAGGACACAGCGATTCATGTGATTCGCGAAGCCGCCAGTTCTATCAATCTCGCTTATGGGTATTCGCCAGATGTTATTGAAGAAGTTTGTGTTTTTCCTCTCGCCGAAGAGACCTCCAGTTTTGGTTCCTTGTTTGGAAGTGAAACTTGAGAGCATCACATCTCTACAACGCTCGAGGTTCTTTCCATTCTTGTAGTAAAAGTGGTAATGAGCAAGTCTGTACAGAGCCTTATAGTGTAAGGGGAATCTGCTGACGCAGTCTTCTAAAGCTTCAAGACACGAAGATATTATGTTTTGTGTTTCTTCGGTGGTCAAGGGTCTTGAATCGTTTGATGACTTGGTGGAAGCATCGCTATCTTTACTGGAATCGCTTGTACTGTCGGAGCTGGAATCACTAGAACTAGACGAAGACGATGTTGATGAAGAACTGGAACTTTCTTCCTTTTTATCGCTCACTGATTCTGATTTCCTTTCAGAGGGATTCGAAACAGTTTCGACATTACTATTTGTTTTAACTTCGACATTCGGTGTTTTATTTACTTCACCAGACACCTCTACAGGTTTTTCATCTTTTATCTCTTCTACAGGTTTAGTTACTCCGTTCTCAATAATCACTGGTTCAGCAGGAGCAATTGTGTCAATAGATGGGGTGGGTTTATCCACAGGCAGGGTGGGATTGCTTGCAGAACTGGTAGGGCTAGTTGCTGAAAGGGTAGGGTGTTCTATACCGTCTTTTTGTAGGAATCTCTCGGTGTCGTAAGACGCTGACCTTCTTACTTTAGCAGCGGCCGATTCTAGTTTCATTTTCTTGCATTCACTTGTATCTTTATCACCAGCATCGCTTATTGAGCGCTTCAATATGTTTGCTGCTTGTGGTGTCACTTCTTCTGGTGTCGTTTCATTATTTTCCGAATCTAAAGTCACAGGTTTCTTAACTGGTTTCTTTAAAAACGGCCCATTCTTCCATTCTTCTATGCTACTAAGAAATATTTTACCTGTAGAAGCTGGTATTGTTTTATTCTCATGCTGCTCAATATATTTGAGGATGGTAGCATGTATCCTGTAGCACATCTCTAGAACTTCAATCGAATAGAGTTGTGGGGAGTTGTAGTTGATTTTGCTCGGGTATATGGCTTCAGCATCGTAAAGACTTTTCAGTGCTTTCATATAGAAATCCATATAGACAGCAGGAGGCTTGTTTCTTTTCTCGGCCACCTTGCCTAGGAAGTAATTCGAAAGCCATCGCCCTTCATGTACTTTATCAGGGTCACACTGATGTTTCAACTCCTGCGATAGGATTGTGCAGGATTTTTGAGCAGTTTCTAACATTTCGTCTTTGTGCTTCTCAAGAGACTCGAAGTCCTCCATGCTCAGTAATTCGCTGGCTTGCTTCAGCAGTCTTGAGCAGAACGAGTGTACGGAGTAGGAGAACACGGTGTATTCCAGCCACAGGTCACAGTTTGATCCTAACTCTAATGTTCGTTTGAAACATCGGATCACTGTCTTCGCGGGTCTGATGAAATCTTTTTCGTTGTTTATATTGTTGCGCAAATTAAGCACCCGGTCCAAACTCACTGCTTTAGCTAAAGTTATCTGCGCCCAAGATTCGAATCTATCGTTGTTGATCAGGACATCATACATGTTGTACTTTATAGAAAGCCTGAATTCCTCTTTCTTTAAATAATAGTCTCCTAAAATGAAGTAAATATCCTTCATTTTATATGGCAGAAGTGGAGGAACAGTTGGTAACTTCGACTCTTTTCCTGCCATGTATTTCTCTAAATCTGGGACATACTTTTGTGGTTCACATTCTGGTGGCAACAGTGCTAGGATGCGATGAAATAGCTGTTCTGTATCTGTCGATATAGCTGTTACTTTTCCTTCTAATTCTGGTAGATTCAATGGTCTAAAAATCTCGTAAAGTTGCTGGGCTCGTGGCCAATCCAAGTTCTGAGGAGTAACGTTATGATCCTCGAGATATTTCACTTTGTTTTTCTTAGATGGATGTCCGAAGAGACAGTAAACGCATTGTTCCATGTATTGCAGAACCTGCTCTAGACATTTTGACAGAGACGGCGAACGCAGTCTAGGAACCACCGTATCTAAGATGAAGTATAGAAGCTTGGCGTCATTTTTGCAGCACCATCCACGCTTTCCCACCTGTTCGTGACCTATAAAAAGGACCATGAGCGGATTTGGCACATCATCGCACGAAGAATCTTTCTTGTCTTGATCACTCAAAGTTCTGCCCTTTCCTTGGTCTTCCTCTCTTTGCAAAATGTAGTGCATCAGTATCCAAGGCATGACTGTATCGAACGGCATTTCGACGGCGTTTGCCTCCACCTGGTGTCCTATTATCCTTATAAGATCTTCCAGGCCTTGACTTAGGTTTTTGGTGGAAATCGCGTCAAGGCAAGATAGTCCTTCAGTGTTAAGAATATGCTCCATACAAGACAAGACTTTTACAACTGTGAGGGACCATTTCTCGTAGTCCTGGCAACCAGATGTGTAGTGGAAAAAATGTTTCAGGGCTTCATGGAGACACGTGAAGGATGCTTGGAAGCATTCATCTACTTTTCCCAACGCCCAGTAGGCATCTAGAATAATTGATAGTTGTACTGAAAAGTCTATGGACATTTCCTCTTCTTGTTGCCTGGCCATGTTCTTGCAATGTTCAAATGAATCCATCACTATTGTCAATACTTCTTCGTAATCACCGTTTTTGTACAAATCCATGACTGTAGATAAGTACTTGTTTCTCTCAAGGAACTTCAGGTATGATTGGATCTCTGTCTCATTGATCACAGGTTTGAAGGTAAAGTTGGTTACCTTCAAACTGTGCAAATCGTGGTATTCGCCCATTGCTTTGAATTCATGTAGGAGTTGGTACAAGCAGTCTAAAGCAAACTCATCATTTCGGTTCATCAAATGAATGTGTAACTTGATCCAAAGATGTCTCAACATTAGGTTTAAGCAATCTGAGCTAAATATATCTGGTTTTGTGACCAAAGCCAGTCCGATGGTATCAATTACTGCAATATCATAGAACTCTTTATTGTCTGATGAGTTACTGTGTCTGGCATTTACAGAAAACTCTTCTGCCATCATATTTACGTGGACGTAATGCAGTAGCTCTGTGCGATTCTGTTCAATGCATGATGGAATATCAATATGTTGGTTGTAACATTTATTTGCTTCCACAAATATGTTAGGGAGCCCTCCAGGCCACTTTATTTCCCATTTAGTACTCAAGAAACCTAGATATTTTTCTAAAATTTCTATTATGTCTCTTTTGGTTTCTGTGTATTTCTGAATGAACTTTTCCACATCTTTTTGTTCTGCTTCTGAGCTAAAGTACTCTTCATCTTCACTTTTGACGACTCCTTCTTTATCTTCAAATAGTTTGCCTAACTCGGTTACGTCGGGTGATGTCCCTCGTTGTTGATTGTCCGTTTTTGCCACTATTTCTGGAACCAAGTGTGCTGGTACCAACCTGCGTAACATATCATAGATGTTATTGCTGGTTTCTTTCGGCACTGGCTTTGGCTTGCGGCCTGATCGTCTTTTATTGCACCATTCCCATTGCTGTAGGAAGCTCAAGTCACTACCACGACGTCTCACTGATGCCTTTTTTTGTTCTTTTGACTCTGTTGGCTGTTGAGTTGGTTCAGTAGCCGTAGTGTCTGTTGTTTCTGAGATTACCACTTCTATGTCACTTTCTACTTTTTCTGTGTCTGTTGGCACTTTCTCTTTATCAGACAAATCATTGTTCTCATTTTCAGACCCAATTTCCATAATCTTATCTATTTCCATGTTGGTTTCCTCGGATTTGCTCTCACTCGAATCTATCTTCTTCGGTTCTTCACAGATGTCCATCTTTTCATCCTCTAAAACATTCTTTTCAAAGACAAGTTCTATGAAACATGCATGACTGAAGTAATTCTCTCTCATATATTTATGCATGTGCACTAGCGAATCTCCTACTGATGCCCAAGTCAGATTTGTGATTGGTTTTTGCAATCTTAGGTTAGGTAAGACATATTTGAAATCCTCCGCCTTCTCTTGCTCTTTTATGCTAGCCTGTATCATTTCAGCTTCTTTCAACAATGATACAGCCTTTTCTTCATCCATTGGGTCTTCATCTTTCTCATTCCACTTGTATTTTTTATCCACATACTCCATGTAATCTTTTATGTAGGGGTAGCTGGTATAAATATGCCTGCGGTAAACCAAGCCACGCAGATACCCTTCATCTAGTTTCAGAGCATCGTGGATAGCAACTATACAGTCTTCTTTGTAGCCTAATCCAAGCAGGAGTATAACTATTTTGTCCAAGCATGGCCAATGGCGTGGGTTGCAGTCTAAACCGCGCTGGAACGAGTTTAAAGCCATATCATATCTTTTGGCGCGTAGACAGAGCTGTCCGAGACGATGCCAAAGGGTCACGTCGGTGTCATCCAGCTCTGAAGCCGCGCAGTAGCTCTCTATAGCAGCTTCGACCTCGCCTGTTGTACTCTGTATGGCGGCGACGTTTTTATAGCACAAGTACTTTAAATTAAACAAAGGCTCGGTAGCTTTCTCACCAGGTCCCGGTTTCTTGACTTCGTACAGCAGTTCAGTGTCCAGTAAGTCTTTCAGGAGCTGCATGGCGTCTTTCACATTGCCTTTCCGCTGGAGGTCCAGAGCTTTCGCGTACTGTTGCAACGCGATCTGCTCTAGGGCTTCCTTGGTCACTTCCTCTTCAGAATCACTGTCTTCATCCGACTCCTCGTTTAAGGCGGCGATTTTGATCATTTTTAGTAGTTTCTAATGTGTTTTCCGGAAGAAAATAACTAAATAATTGCCGGGCTGGGAGAGAGATTACAGATTAGAGCACAGATTAAAAAGACAAAGATAAGAGGTAGGCTTGGGTAGAAAATATCGAAATATCGATACTTTTTTTTTAAATAATTGTTTATAATAGGTGGCTGCGATTTAATTTTTATCGATGTATAGTTTCGGTTATCAAAATCGATACATATATTTTTACCAATTTGATAACTGAAAATCAATTGTTCTAGACGTCTGCTCTAGCTTCGTATCTTGAATACGATCAACCCGATTTTAAAGATCCGTGAGAGAAAAGACTTGGTTGTCTATGGCCTGTTTCATATAATATGTACTACCTTCAGGGTTGTTTTTTGTTTGTGCAGTGGTGCTAACTTTACTATGACAACGACAGGACAGTCAGTCAGTAAGTTGGTTTGGTTTGTATCGCATTGTGTCTGTGACTAGGTGTATCTGTTTACATTTTCTTTTTTTTTTGCAACTGTTACAAACTATTGGGCATAAAAAACATATATCGAAATTACGTGTTTTTTGTCAATACTGTAAAACGGGATGATTAGTAGAAAAAGGTTTTTTGTCACCATTATAGTAGAAAGTTAAGTTTATCGACGTCTCAGGATCAGGGGGGCTACTATGCAAGTCCTCCACTTTAGAGATGTTGTCTGATTTAACCTACTCCAAACAGTCAAATACATACATATTTTGACACTTTGGAGTAGTCAAAATGGTTAACCTAATAAAGTGTACTGTTACGTGATAGAAAGGCTGATCGTCTGTAGGTTTACGCTCAGTAGGAAATCGGTGTCAAAAAAACGTTTCTTCAGTCAGTCCGTTTTAAGCTACATATGAAAAAAAAATGTCGATATTTTCCCTTTGGCCCATCCCTTATTACACATTTTGTCAAATTCGTTCAGAAATCAGTACCAATAATTTTATACGAACCAAGTTGACTAAAGCTGCGATGAAGAAGGTCTGGCAAAAAGATTCTTATTCGTGTTCTTTTACGGCTGTTTGTTTATTTTTATTTGATTGCTGAATCTTAATCAATAGTTTAGAAAGTTAAAATAATCAAATGCACTATCTTTATTCAAAATATAGGTACTTACGTATCCCTATGTCGTCTGTGGCTACTACCTTCCTTCCTGTCTTTTTTTCTTGTTAATCTGTGATTAACTCACGGTTTGTTCTTTGGTGCTCAGCAGTGAGTGGCTTTCAAATCAAAACGAAATGTCAGTGAGGTTAGAATCGAGTGCAATGTTTTGATATACTATTACATAAAAATCCAGGAAAAAGGGCTCTTTTTAAAATTCGCCAAGAACAACCATGTTCTCCCACAACTCATTCCTCAGGCGCACGCTGCCAGTCGTCATACAATGCGCGTCAGCCCACAGAAAACCGCGATGGCTCCCCGTCGCTAAGAGCAAACTCTTTCGCGTCCCAAAACGACCGGTAGTCCCCGAAGAGGAGAAGCGGGAGCTTCAGCGCATAAACAACAACTACAAGACTCAGATGCGGGCTATAAAGCGGTTCTACAACGCTGAGCGCGTGCGTGAGGAGGCTTCCCTGCAGAGCGCCAGTTCTGAAATGTCCCAGAAGTTAGAAGCAGAGGAATGGGAGCTTTCGGTGGCTATTAACGAGAAGTGGAATACTCAGGTAGCGGCAGAACGCGAGGAGAGGCGCAAACGGGAGCTGGCAGCGATGGAGGAGCGGGCGTTTGCTCTCATGGAGGCTAAGGATAGGGAGATGCAAACTCGGCTCGAGAAGGCATCTGAAGAGATCAGAAGGCAAAAAGTAAGCCCTTGTGAATGCTACATTGTTCAGCGCCTTGATTACGTGTCTTTTAACACAATAACTTAGGGCAAAAGTTAAATAATATGGGGTGTAACAAATTCCTGTATATGTCCAAAAATGGGGAGTTAATGGGTTATACTCGTCCATATGAACGACTTTTACTGTAGTGACAATGCGAAAAGGTATCCATGGTCCCATACTAAAATTACCCCTTGTGACTTTGAATTGTTTAAAAATGAAAGTAAATTCATTAATTTATTTTCAAAATTTAGTTACCATCAAACTCCCTAATTTCGCCTAATTTTAGATAACTGGGAATTTTGTGAATATTTGTGAGGTAGGCTCTTGCATAAACCTACTAATATAAAGCAATTTTGATCTACGACAATATTTTGAAAATTAACTACAGCTAACTTCAATATTATTATTAATTATTGTAGTTTTTTTGTGGGAAGACAGAGGTAATTTTTTTTCTTCACTAAACAAACATTCATTGCACACAGTGCTAAAGCGTATATGTATAGAGCTTAACTTTGAATTTTTAAATGACATTAACTAATCCTCTATCGAACATGAGGTTTACTTTTGCCTGTCCTTTTGTGAATTGCTAGCCTCATAAATATAATCGAGAATGGTTTTTTTTTTGTGTAGAAAACAGTGTAGTTAGTGAAAATTGTCCAATCTTCGCCTACAGCATTTTTAACCATGGTTTAGTAATTTACAGACTGAAATTTATAATTTTAATTAATTTACAATTAATTCACAGCCACTAATGGATAGAATGGTTTTTTATTCATAATGGCTTGTGAAACTTGCCAAATACAGAGCGATCGTAGAGACTTGAGAGTGAGACCAATCGACGCAGAAATAAAAGACGATTCCATTGATGTATATAACTCAATATTGCCCAAAGTGTCGCTTGGTAATTTTTTTGTTTCCACCGTCAATATGTATATATATACATTATGTTGCTCAATATCAGTGTTGCGTCTCAGATATCCTCTCTACTCGCGGTATCCACTGAGTGTGATATGTATTCCTATCCTACCAAATATAAAATAAACCTTCCCTTTTTGCACACACTTGTGAAATTGTAAATTACCAACTTAATTCCAGAATCACTTACTAGAATTTTTGTCCCAAGAGTCCAACCGCTAATAATGTGTAGTGCTTACGAAAGTTTTAGTTCAAAAAAGGAATTTCTACTTACATGCTTGCAGTATGACTTAGAGTAAGTATTCTCACATTTTAGGAGCTGAGCGCAACCTTCATAACTCCGGAAACATTGGATGCAGCGATAGATGCGGCCATCGACAACCCTACAGACTACAACTATGCCATAGACCTAAAGGGTAACAGGTTCGAAGGCCGTGACACACCAGTAGAGAAGGAAAAGAAAGAAAAAGTTGGCGTTAGTGCTTGATTTTGTGAGATGATTGTATGAAAATTGTAAAATATATAGGTAGTCAAGTTGTTAAACGGTTTTGTGTACAAAAAAGATAACACTATCAGTTGAAAGGGAATAGTTTTATACAGTCACCATTTTAACACACGTGTAACGTTTGTGTCATAACATTATGCAAGATATTATAAAATAAAATAAAACTGGCCATGTGCGAACTGTTCGATACAATCCTAGTATAATATAAATGTGAAAGTTTGTGAAGATGTTTGGATGTTTGTTACTCAATCACGGAACAACGGCTGAACGGATTTAGATGAAATTGGTATGGAGATAGTTTGAGTTCCTGGGAAGGACATAGGATAGTTTTCATCCCAGAAATTACTGATTTCATGCGGACAACGTCGCGGGCAAAAGCTAGTATAACATTTCTTTCAATCGGTTAAGGAACCTTAGCTTTTTAACGATAATGCAAAAACAAAAATCATGTTCCATACATGGGGGACCCCCCTTATCTTTTATAATTAGGCAATCCGCCATAATATCACAGTCATGTTCTCCGAAATTTCAACAGGCTACCTATTTTGGTCCAAGGGATGAAGCTAGGACAGACAGACGTTGTAGGTGTAACGGATGGACTGCCTTTCAGCAATAAAAGCATCAGACGAGGTTTTCATGTGACAGGCAAACGAAGGTGCGGCGATGGATTTTGCACAATAAAAAATATAAAATTAATTAGCTGGAACAAAACTGAAAAAAATATGGCCGCGGAGAGCGTCGCAGATTTCACTTTTTTATATAATTGATAATACGCATGTGCAAAGGTCCTGCTGCACCGACGCGCGTGAGGTCAGGCTTTATTAAGCTTAAACAATTGGCCAACAGATGGCGTTACACGTATGAAAGATTTAAACTAGGGTAATTAAAAATATGAATTACACAAAACAATACTTTATCGTCTACAGTAAGCATACATAGTATTGATATAATGGTGCACATATAATTAAAGATATAATAGCTAAATAAGTATATATTTAAATTCAAGCTGAGCAGCGTCTTCCTGAGATTCCAACCGCATACTGCGATCGCCAACCCGCCTGCCAAGCGTGGCGATTATGGCAAAACCCCTCATCATCATCATCATCATCATCAACCCATTATGTCCCCACCGAGGGGCACGGGTCTCTTCCCTGAGGAAGCTAAAACCCCTCATGGTTATGAAAACCACGAAGGAGGCCTATGTCCTGCAGTGGGCGTCAAATGGCTGATGATGATGATGATGATGAAGCTGATATTTAGTTTAAAGATTTCAATAAGTACTCAGAAAAGAAAGTTTAACCTGTGTTCAAGTCTAAAAAATTAATCTTGATAGTATAGAACAATACATCACCATATCACTTTTAACTAAGGCCATTTCAATTGCTTATTGACCATTAGAAGTTCACAAGTGCCAACTTCTATTCTGTTTCTTGTTGTAATGACAAACAACGTCTCGTCTTGACGCGAAATGACAAAAAAAATTTAACACGTGATTTCTTCAACTTACAACTACACCTGGCTATTGCATCATTGAATTCTTAAAATTCAATGATTGCATCTATCCCAGTTAATCAAATAAACACTATAACTCGCTTACAAAAAAAAAGCATTATATTTACAAAACAACTATATCACATCTCAGCTGCTTTACATCTCCGAACTAAAGTTTAATATCGGCCAGCAGTGTCTCCCAATGCGGCAGCAGGTTCAGTTTGTGCGGCAGCGCGCCCAGGGCAATGACGTTCGCGGATCGGGATGACTCATCCACGGCAACCGACACCACCTCTTGCCGGAACGAGGCCTGCGTCCCTGCTGCCACCTGCGAGAAAACATTGTTGGCAACTCTGAAATATGCTATAAATTCCTGGCAATACCGGAAGAGGAGGCAGGGGGTGGTTGCGTGTGAGCGGTGAGGGAGAAGGGTACCTATGCGAAAAGAGCGGGACGGACGTAGAAGAAAATGGCGTTCACAGTGTGAGGTGGTAATCGGGTATTGAGAAAAAAAGTGTGTGGATTTAGTTAATAATTTATCGGTTTAGAGTGTCTCTGTAGGTTTGAGTAGTCTATGTGCCCGTGTTGGTTAGTGTAGTTTACAATGGAAGCATTGTAAGTTTATAACCTACAGAACTTAGGTCTTATTTATAAAAGCACGATTCCTCTAATAAAGCATTGCTCAGAGGCAGTTTAAATAATCTGTGGTGACATCTCTCACTTTACCACAGACTTTATGTCAGTCAACTGACTGAAGAGTTTTTAGGGACCGTTTTTTTTTTTTAAAGAAGACCGCTTATGTCTCCTTTCGCTCCGTATTTGTAGACATATTTTTTGTTACGCTCAGACCAAAATTGCCTTCAAAGGCCTAATTAATTTATGCGCACCAAATCCTGACGCATTTGACAGACGATTAGAGTCGTTCAATCTCTACATAGTCTGTGGTCGTTCAGAAGTTGGAGCTTCCGCGTAATGTTGCGCATCTTACTGATCTTACTTCTAGCTGCTAGGATCTTTCGACAACGCGGATATTAGCGAATAGCCTAGGATATTAGCGAATAGCCTAGGATATTCGCGAAGAGCCGAATAATATGCACATGCCCTTATAGCATCGCTGGGGCAATCACCCCATTTTATGAGATAACTCAAATATTGGTAAACGTTTCATACATAATAAGGCGTTTGGGCTCCTTGGGACGTCATAGTTTGAGCCCGATTTGTATGGCGCGTTTTTGTATTACGTGACTAGAATTATGGCACCGGATTGAGAATAGCGTCACTCCATTTTCTTCCGTGGATGTCGTAGAAGGCGACTAAGGAAATCAATTACCAGGAGACGGGCAGCAGCGTCTGCCTGAGATTCCAACCGCATACTGCGATCGCCAACCCGCCTGCCGAGCGTGGCGATTATGGCAAAGCCCCTCATGGTTATGAAAACCACGAGGGAGGCCTATGTCTTGCAGTGGGCGTCAAATGGCTGATGATGATGATGATGATGATGTGATATTACGAAAATTATTAGTTTTTATCTAATAGGAACAAGAAAGACAGAAACCATTTATTTAAATTGCCACAAAAGCACACACATAAAATATAACAGAATCTATATACCGAATTACAACAAGAATAAAAACAATAATCTAACAAAAAAAAAAATGATGACGTTGTGCCTCCTAATAACAAAAATATTTTTTTTATCTTTAACATCACATAACCTCTCGTCTGTATCCCGGAGGAGTAGGCAAAGTACAGGGTTTACCACTTACCACGGTCCTGACAGACCTCTTTCGCATCGCATAGGCACCTAACCTACCTACCTATTAGATGCTTCTAATATTATTTTTATTATAAAAACGTAAGACATTAGTTCCTACTGTGTGGCAGTGCCCTTACAGGGCCCATATTGAGGACTGTACTATTTACATTAAGACCAAATATGTACCAAATGAAGCAATAAACGGTTGAAATTGAACTCATCATCATTCATTAATCGTTGCACGCACGCACGCCGGTTTCGGGTACTATTTATCTTAAAAACCTATTTAGAGGCTGAACATTCCACCCATGCCGGGACTTGAACCCGCGACCTATGGCTCACCATGTCAGCGCTCTCCCGACTGAGCTAATGGGCAAGTGCAAGCATCGATGAAATTTCGAGTCTCTTTACAAACTTCTCTGTGTTAAGTACGAAATTTCATCGATGCTTGCACTTGCCCATTAGCTCAGTCGGGAGAGCGCTGGCATGGTGAGCCATAGGTCGCGGGTTCAAGTCTCGACATGGATGGAATTTTCAGCCTCTAAATAGGTTTTTAAAATTGTCCTCAGCACGGGTTAGTGCAACAAAAAGAATATAACTATTTATCTTGCCATTTGCATCCCTAATACATACATAAGCAGCCTATAGACGTCCCACTGTAGGGCACAGGCCTTCTCTCCGGGCTAATCACCACGCGTGCCCACCGCGGGTTTGCATCCCTAATACATCCCCTATTTGATCGAAATATGTCCGCCTATATTTTAATAAGGCTTCTCCAATGAGACTTACCCCCAGTTTCTCGTACACTAACACGCTGTTAATCTACTGGTAACAGCTGTCAATTGACCAAAGTGCATACAAAAAGAACCACCGACTGCTGTTAACAGTAGATTAACAGCTTGTTAGTGTACGAGAAACCGAGGGTAAGACAATTCTTTGTGCAAGTTCTCCATCATTATGTATGAACAAGCTCATACTTACCTCAAACATGGTGTCTCCCAAGACTAGCCTCACGCGGCCCGACCGGTGGATGAGCAACTTGCCGATGCGGCCCTCTTCCAGGTCCGAGAGGCGACATCTGTCGTCCGCCTGCAACAGTAATAACAGTAGGTATGGTAATAACGGTAGGTATGGTAGGTAGGTATCATGTATGATCCAAGTAATGTAATGATACCATCCTAAGTACAACATGACTGCAATAAATTAAATATGAATATAGGTTTTATATGTATGAACATCGCGAGTCCTGATTTGTTTTACTATTATAAAAAATGTTTGGATTGTGCGAGCGAGGCGGAATGCCAGACATATCAGCGACTTTAAAAATAAATTAAGTAAAACCCTACTAGTATTATTGATATTTTAAGTTAATACGTGGAGTATGCTGTCTTGCACAGTTTAACGTTTTTTTAATATTGTTATAATATGAGTACCAAACTTTCGATAAATGTGGTGTGAGGATTTCATACATAATTGTATTCAAAATTAAGGACATTTTGAATACATTTTTGTTTTTCTATAAGTAGTTTTTAATAAAGAAAAGTTGTTTCCAAAATTATTAATTTTGGAATCAAATTTTCTCAATCAAAAACTTAGTACAAGATAAGAAACATAAACATTTACATACAGGCGCATACATTGCTTCTGGCCCCACACTAGGATACCACACATTAATTTAAACATATATTATCTATCAAACCCGCAGACCACTTTTATCAAAAGTATACTCATTATTTTACAATCACTAAAATTATTAAAATTAAAATAAAACTAAAATTAGAAAAGCCTTAAAATATAAGGAATACTAGTAGGATTTTACTTAATTTATAGGGTTGCTGTTATATCCGTCGCGCTCGCACATTCAAACATTTTTAATGATTGTAAAAAAATTGCAGACTTTTGATGAATGTGGTCCGAGGCTTTGCTGGGTAATAAAATTACGTACATTTTAAACCCATTTTTGTTTTCCTACAGTTAATTTTCGATAAAGAACGGCTGTCTCCAAAATTAGAAATTTTCTTAGAAGTATCTTCTCAATAAAAAAATAGATATACCTGTGTGTCAACTGGCCCGGACTGTGTTAGGTGCGAACACATGGCGGACAGTGAGAGGGGCTCGTGGTGACTCTCTCTGTGTTACGTACAGGCAGCGACATCTGGCCGAAGCAATTTACATCACTTGCAGCCCCGAGTGACCCACTTTGCAGTTAGGTTTTTACATCGTAATACAGAGATATTTTGTAAAGAGGCTCGAAATTTCGCTGATGCCTGCACTTGCCACTTACCCATTAGCTCAGTTGGGAGAGCGCTGGCACGGTTAGCCAGAGGTCGCGGGTTCAAGTCCCGGCACGGGTGGAATTTTTAGCCTCTAAAGAGTTGCTCGTAGCCCCGGCTGCCTGAGTGATCTTAAACGATCACGAAGGCTAAGCAACACAGGGCGCGTTCAGTGCATGGATGGGTCGCACGTTAAGCTGTTGGTGCCGGCTGCCGTCGATAGATGGCAGTCGTTAAGCCAAGTCAGAGGCCTTAGGGCGGCTTGACAACTTCTGACAGTAGACGAGCCACTAGTCCACAAGCCTCCACCAATCCGGACTTGGCCCCTGTGGTGGAGTATGGCCTATACCTTCCTCAGGGAAGAGACTCGTGCCCCTCGGTGGGGACATAATGGGTTGATGATGATGAAATAGGTTTTTATAAGACAATGCCCATATTACCTGGACCGGCGTCTCCTCGGGGACTTCCCCGTTGGATGTGGAGGCAGCCTCGGTGGTCGGGTTCCCCGGCTTCTTCCGCGGGCCAGCGTCGTCCTCAGCACGGCCCCGGCCCGGCAGCGTGTCTGGAAACTTGGGAGGGAAAACGTCGTGAAAAAACCTGTGCATTCGGTAGATAAATAAATCAATCGATCTTTCTACAGGGTTGTTAGAAGATGGCCGCGAACAGGGAGGAGTGGAGAAGTATATTATTATTATTTGTTTGGGAAACTTGCAGCTTACATTATAAATGGACAGAGACTTAGAGTAACTACATATAAGCTAAAAATAAGTTTCCGCATATAGTAACTAAGTGGCAAACATGTGCAAGTGAATAATAGTAGTTTATGTGACTGTCACATAATGAGGGTTATTAAAACACGAGCGAGATTTTAAAAAACGAGCCTTGGCGAGTTTTTTAATAGCATTCGCGAGTGTTTTAATACCAAGTTATGTGCAGTCTCATACACTACTTTATCTACACTCATGTCTTAATCTTCAAAGTAAGGAATCAAAGGAAAACACGTTTGACAAGCTTTGTACTATACATAAATCTACGGTTATTTTTGAAACAAAATGGCGCAATTTCGACAAAAGTATCTTCAATCGTCTGCACTCAGTTTTGCGCGCGCAATTTTAGGTATTTTTAGTTGCACTTTTGGTACCACGAAAATAAAATTAGGTTTTTTATAGTCAACTTTTGACTTTAAAAAAAAAACTTAAGTTTTGTTCCGTGATCACAGCAACACTTTAAAAAAAATAATTGTAGCATAAAGTGAAAAATCTGACCTTTAATGTAACTTTTCACTTCTCATGCTCTAAAAGTTCGTCTTTATGTCGTGCGTAGGCGACATAAAGTCGCTTTTTATGCTCTAGAGCATAAAGTAAAATCTTCGTCGAAGACCAAGGCAATCGCTGCAACAGCCACACGAACATCTTTAACTTCATACAACAACCTCTTTATTTTATTTCGTTTCGTTCGTATTCTAAGACCAAGGCAAAGATACCAACAGCCAAAGTACACAATAAAACTTCATGAAATAAACTTATAATTTGTATTTCGTCTCATTTATTATTTTTTATATTTGTTTATTTTTCAATTTAGTAGATCAGTATAGTATTTAAGCCATAACAACAACTTATCATAGTTATAAAAAGAAAATGTTTTTATAACTGAGCAGTATGTAACGACCTTAAGTCAGGTGTCACGTCCCTACAGAAAAAAAAAAGAAAAAAAAGTTAATTGGCGGGAACCATAATTATTTTTTCATTGTAATATTTGTGTTACAACTTAAAATTGTTTTTTGATTAACGATAAATAATGTCGTCAATCGAAGTGAAAAGTAGAGTGTACAACTCGTCCATAAAACCCATTTTACACTCGACTTTATATCTATCCTCGCTCGCAAGCTCGCTCGGATGGATAAACGTCTCGAGTAAAATGGTGCGTTTTATGCACTTGTTGTACAATCTACTATTTCAACACACCTGCTCGTAAAGTAGGTCTTATTACAGCGTATTTACACTGATAATGCAGAATATTACCCATGCCGTGCCTTTTACATTACATTATCGCACTAGTGCCTTTTCATTACATATCTTTTTAAATATTAGCAAGAAGTATTAATGTTTCGAAAACAGCTAAGTAGTTATTTGCGTAAATATAAAATTAAATTCAAAATGTGATAAATAATTAAAGAATTTCATGAAACTGCTTGTTTTAGCATTTTTAAGCAAACACTACAATAGTTAATGTAAACCTAATAATTAACATAAAATTTATGAATAGGTTAGCAACCTCATTATATCTAGATGGCCATGCATTGCAGCCATCTTTGATGGATGCGCGCGCACAAGAATACTGTTTTGAATTTTACCGCCATACATAACACGAATCACGCACGAAAAATACGCCATCTTTTAAATGGGTTTCTGTTTGTTAAGTTTATTCACAGCATTGCATTTCGTTAGTGTTGTTTTTTTATTTACTTTTCCTCGCAAGTGTGTTGAAAAACGTCGTATGAAACACGTGAGCATTGGTCATTACACTTCTCGTCTCCATTAAGCCTTCGCCTTCGGCTCAGGCTTAAAAACCGACTCGAGTGTAATGACCGACATACCACACTTGTATCATAATGTACTATTATATGACACTTTTTTTTTTTACTTTAAATTTATGTATTGTTTAAAGCCTGTCAATATGTGTTTACCTTTGAATTCTTAATTTGAAGATTATGATACAAGTGTAGATAAAAAATTTAAAGTAAGTTTACAACACTGAGAACGCGTCCTTGAATGTTCACAAATTGGAAAAAGAAAGTTCACCACCGCCATTAGACCAAATTAAATAACTAGTTATCTCCAAGGAGAATACTTCTTGTATTAGGGGAGGCCTTTGCCCGGCAGTGGGCCACAATCAGGGCTGTCACATTAACATGACTGAGAGATCGAACAGACACTTTGCAAAATCGATCTGAAAAAAAAAACCGGCCAAGTGCGAGACGGACTTGCGCACGAAGGGTTCCGTACCATTATCTATACAAAATTAGACACAAAGATCGAGAAAAACGGCAAAATATCACGTTTGTTGTATGGGAGCCCCCCTTAAATATGTATTTTATTTTAATTTAATAATTTTTTTAAGCGAGTATAGAACTAAATATTCTGAGAATATTTTAAGCGTCTACCTGTTGCCGTTATTAAAAACGGCGAAAAAATTACGTTTGTCCTGGTCCCAAACTAGGATACCCTGTGCCATTGAATTTTAAGTAGACCTGTTTAAAATTCAATGCCTGTGCTATGGTAACCAGACAAGGACATCACAAACATAGAAATACACCCAGACTGAGGCCATTTGCACAAATGAAGTATGGAGGCATCCTGTGAAAATGGAACTCAGGACCTCTGTTGTCGTAGTCAAGCGTGTTAACCGCTAGATCAACGAGGCAGTCTTTCTTTTTTATGTCTTCACAATAAAAACCAACCAAGCGACCTTTAAGATATCGCGAGGTAGAACATTTATTAAATTTTCATTTATAGGGTGCACACACGCACGCACGCACGCACGCACGCACGCACGCACGCACGCACGCACTGCTTGTAATATTTCTTAGGTAAAGGCAATTTACCTGCAACATAATGAGTGTGGGTTTATCTCCTCGCAGTAAGCTGACCAGGTCAGTCTCCTCGAAGGACTCCTTCTTCACCTCGAGCTTCGACTTTACCCCGACAGATGGCGCTGCGAATCATAACGAAGGAGTTTTCAGCCTCGTTGTGTGGATGGTTTGTTGCATTCAGTTTCTGTTTCCGTTCAAGCACGGTCAGTTAAAGAAAATGACTAACTTTTTGTCTGACGCTTACACACGGCAATATTGTATGAGCGAGAAGAAAATGGTTGTACAGTCCCTTCTTAAAAATTAAAAAAAACCTGACATGTGCGAGTCGGACTCGCCCACCGAGGGTTCCGTGCAAAGTAGGTACTTACATATTATTATTATTATAAATAGTTCAGGAATCGAGTCTCGCAGTTTTTTCCCAAGCTTTTCCCGAACTTCAAAGTGAAGTATTGAAACGCGGCACTCTAGTAAGAAACTGTTTATTCAACTGGCTGACGATCGCCGCAAACCAAAAGGTGTGCGCACACGCACACATACATCTCACTCCTTCAACACTATTTAGAAATACTGTGGACAATACAAAAGAAAAAAACTTAATGAGATTACTCCTTATAATTAACTTTCTTAACTCTAGGTCTTAGCTGCATGCGCTGATCTAACAACCGTTCTAAATTAGCATTAACGCGAGGTTCGTTAGGAACAGGCTGTGCTGTGGGCTGTACGGACGGTTGTTCGGTCTGCTCGTTTTGGTGCTCAATAGATTGAGTCCCAGCTAAACTACTTCCAGCTTCATCCTGCGCCTGTTCCCATACATCCTCTTCTTCTACCACATTTGAACTCCTTTCTAGGTTTACATTTGCGACTGATACGGTAGATGCGGGTGAAAGCGCAGGCGCAGGCGATTGCTGCGGCGCGGGCGCGGGCGGGGGCGGGGACAGCGGCGACAGACGCGTTACATCACAATCAGTAGCTGCAGCGCTCCCCCCAGCGACACTTCCGCTCGCTGCGATATACGAATCGCAATTTTTTATTATTTGATCTATATGTCTTTTACAATATGTGTCGTAGTCTACAGCATAAATTTCATACAATCTATTACCTAAACATTTCCTAATTGTTCCTAAAACCCACACTTCTTTCTTATTTATAAACCATTTTAACCAAACATTATCACCCTCTTGGAATTTCCTCGAAATTTTTACATCCACGTTATGTTTAGTTGAGTCATTAACACAATTTTTAGGCAAAATTAGATCTAACCTAGATCTGAGGTCCCGGCCCAACATCAGCCTCGCGGGAGTCACTCCAGTAGAACAATGTGGGGTGTTACGGTATTCAAACAAAAATCCCAATAGTCTATTGTTTCTCTCAGTTATCGACAAAACGTCATTTTCGCTTAGAATGCATTTAATCATTTTTTTGCAAGATCTTACTGAGTTTTCAGCCTGTCCATTGCTGGAGGGATGGTAAACAGGGGACGTGATGTGTTTTATTCCGTTAGATACGCAAAATTGACTGAATTCAGTTGAAAAAATTTTTACATCGTTGTCCGAAACTAACGTGTTTGGAATTCCGAACCTGGAAAATAGCCCTTTTAATTGGTTGATCAGTGCGCGAGTTGATGTTCCGCCGTGCATATGTAAACACTCTAACCACTTGCTGTACGCATCGATAACAACTAGGTAGGTAGCTTGACCGATAGACATATAATCGAAATGTACGCGCTGCCACGGACCAGCCGGGCGGGGCCACGGCGCAGGAGCGGCGCAGGGAGGGGAAGGGCGCATACTCACGCAAACCTTGCATGATCCAACCCACATCTCAATTTCTTTATCAATACCGGGCCACCACATCTTAGCACGCGCGATACTTTTTGTTTTGTTTATTCCAAAATGGCCTGAATGCAGTTCGCTCAACATTTCCTTTCGAAATTTTTGTGGTACAACGATTCTATGGCCACGAAATAAGCAACCGTCACTAACTTCTAGTTCAGTTTTACACCTAAAATAAGGTAATATTGAACTACATGAAACTTTTCGTGGCCACCCCTTGTTCATATAACTTATTACAGTTTGTAGTACTGTATCTTGTGTAATTGCTTGTTTAATGTCCTCGAATAAAATCGGGGCGACATTAGCGTCTAAAAAGTGTAGATTCGACGAATCTCTCGGAGTGTTTGTCGAACAAACAGCCGGTACTGGTGCCCTTGAAAAAAAATCTGCTACCACATTATTATCACTACTTATGTATTGTATCGAATAATGGTATGCCGTTAAAATGATTGCGTATCTTTGCAAACGGTTAGCTGCCATAGCTGGTATACCATTTTTCTTCCCAAAAATAGCCAGTAGCGGGCGATGATCGGTACGCAGTGTGAATGGCTCTTCACGACCGTAGAGGTACTGGTGAAAGTGCTGCACGCCAAAAACGATGGCCGTAGCCTCTTTCTGCACTTGACTATAATTTCTTTCACTGACACCCAGCGTTCTAGAGGCGAATGCTAGCGGTCGCTCGATTCCGTCTGGATCAACCTGTGAAAGCACCGCGCCCAGCCCGCCTGGGCCTGCGTCTACGGTCAGGATGAGCGGCGCGCCGACCGAATAGTGGGTTAGTACGCGCTCCGACGCCAGCTCGCGCTTTACCGCATCAAACGCTCGTTGTTGACGCGAGCCCCATTCCCACGCCTTACCGGCGCGTAATAATTCGTACACCGGGCTTAGTAAATCCGAAGCACCTGGAATGAAGTTGCGGTAATAATTTACCATCCCCAGAAATCTTTTGACTTCTAATGCATTAGTTGGACGTGGGGCATTCACAATGGCGTCTGTTTTCTTAGGACACGGCCTTAGTCCATTCTTGTCTATAATAAAACCTAGGTATGTGACGCTATCCTGGAAAAAGGCACACTTTCCTTTTTGGAGACGCAGCCCCGCTTTGCTCAGGCGAGATAGAACCTCGCGTAATCGCTGCAGATGTATTTCTCGGGTGGGCCCTGTCACGCAGATATCGTCATACCAAATGGTAACACCTTTTATACCTACCAATAAATTTTCCATTGCGCGTTGAAATATCGCGGGAGCGTTTGCCAAGCCGTATAGTAACCGTGTGTATTTGAATAACCCTTTTGTCGTACTAATAGTGGTCAAATCTTGCGAACCATCCGTGTCTGATAAGACAAATTGGTTATACGCATTGCTCAAGTCAATTTTGGAGTATTTATCCCCCCCGCCTAAGGTTGCAAAAACCTCCTCTATACGTGGCAGCGGATACTTCTCAATCTTGAGATCCTTATTCAGGGTTAAAGAAAAATCGCCCGCCAGTTTTACTTTACCATCCTCTTTAAGGACAGGAACTATGGGAGTGGCGTATTCTGAATAGTTTACCGGTACGAGTATACCTAGACCAGTTAGCCTATCAATTTCCGCTTCTACCCTCTCTTTTAAAGCGAAAGGAATCGTTCGTGGTTTGAAATATTTCGGTGACGCATCCTCTTTTAGATGTAAGCTAACTTTAAAGCAATTGAATTGACCCAATTCATCTTTGAAAAGCTCTGAGTGATCTTTTAATAGCTGCGTAATATCGTTCGAGCACTGATCGTGACCAATGTTATTAATAGGCATTAGGTTTAAATTGAATTCTGCAATGAAATCTCTGCCCAGCAATGGTGGGCCGCCATTTTGTATGACAAAAATACGTAACGGTTTGTTTTCATTGGAATAAATTACATCAGCCATGAAAAAACCAAGAGGTGAAATTTTATGACCATTATACAGACAAAACTTTAAATCACAATCGTTTAATTTGTATTCTTTGAAATATGTTTTGTACAAGTCATTAGAAATCACTGTGAAACCTGAGCCTGAATCTAATTCCATTGATAGGTTTACACCATTAATGCAAACCGAGATTACAATAGGATCAAAGCGTACATACCTCAAGTTATACAACTCGCATTCCTGACATATTACGTCATTACCCAGGATTTCCGCACTAGAAGAATCACTGATATTGTTTAGTTTTGATATAGGCGATTTTTTTCCAGCACATACTTTCTTAAGATGACCTCTACCGCCACACTGTCGACATTTGTAATTCTTGAAACGGCATCTATCGGCCTGGTGACCCTTCAACCCACACACGAGGCATCGGCGAGCATCCTTTGCATCGCCCACTCGATAAATCGGTTCCTCTTTAGAGTGTACGGCTGCAGCGAGGGTTTGCCGCGCCTGCCGCGCGCACGCTGCTTGCTGCGCCACTTCTAACGCCTGGTTGAAGGTTATCGATGTCGCGTCCGTCTCGAACAACCTGTCCCGCTCCGGGCCCGCACTCATGCCGAGCACGAACCGATCCCTCAGAAGGAATTCGAGCGTGTTGCCAAATTCGCAGTAAACTGCAAGCCCTCGAAGTCTCGCCGCCCACGCCTCGACGCTTTCTCCATTAGCCCTTGTCGCTTCATAGAATCTCGCCCTATCAGCGAAGGTGCACCGCTTCGGTGTAAGGTGTCCACTCAGTTGCTTTACTAGATTCTCGAACTTAGCATCGGTAATATTTTCTGGATGTACCAAGTTCCGTGCCAAATGGTAAGTATCGTCAGACAAATGTGTTAACAGTAATGCACTTTTATGTTCGACTGGGATCTTATTTAGTTTCACGTACTGCTCCAAGCGACCGAGAAATATTTGCCAGTCTTGTGAATTATGGTCAAACATCGAAATATGTCCAATTACATTCGACATCTTCGTGATTCGTAAGCACACGCGGGTAAGCCACAAAATCGTTCGCCAATGAAGTATTGAAACGCGGCACTCTAGTAAGAAACTGTTTATTCAACTGGCTGACGATCGCCGCAAACCAAAAGGTGTGCGCACACGCACACATACATCTCACAAAGACAATTTTTTTATGATTTAATAACAAATGCATAGTTTTCAGATTTTTTCCTGTCCTTGTAGTACGAAACGATATTACTTGCCAAATTTCATAGTTCTACGGCAACGGAAAGTACCCCATACATTTTGATTCCCTTAAGTATCGACATAATACGTTTTTTAGCGGCACAAACGGCCGCATCTTTTTTTTACGTTAACTAAGAAGTTTGATTTTTTCACAGCTCCAAGGGACTGTAGACATAAGTAAGTATATAAAAACTAAAAAAATTAATAAAAAAATATTTTTTATTGAAAGTAGCACAGAAACTGCGACTTAATGAACATTACAAGTCAAACTAGGTGTCCATTTCAAAATCTAGATCATTTTGGAGAAAAAATGGCCAAAAAAAACTCCAAACTTAGCCTTTTCAAGTCCTTAATTTACAGGATTTATAAATATTCTAAAACTCATGCATTGAACTGACTTTAATTCCAGACATCATCCTTAGGAAAGCCATCACGACAAAAAAATAATCATTGTCATCTAAATAATTTTTTGGCACAAAGTGTTCTTTACACATTTTTTGAGTGATTTAAATTATTTTAATTTCAACTCGATGTCTCGCCGCAACCCGCTGCCCCACCCGCTTTTATCGCGACTTCGCAGTTCTTATTGAGAAGTAAAACCTTTCGGATGCACATGGACATCTTTTTACGCCCTGAATAGTAACTTACAAATAATAAGCGTTTGCATAATAATGTGCGATCACTGTAGATATCAATAAAGGATTAACTTATCTTAACACACCCACATAAATGAAATTAGATTAGTTCCAATAACACAAATAATGCATTGAAACGAAAAACTTGTCAGACATTGTTCAAAATAAAATGATTAGCGAAAAAAGTACCTTAGCAGAAAAGTTTAGGCACTTCTTTTTTGTATTTTATTTTTCCGTTTGTTTAGTTTTTAACAGACTTCAAAAAAGGAGGAGGTTATCAATTCGACGCGTATATATATATTTTTTTATTTGGCTATGTTCCTCCATAACTCCGTCAAATCTTAACCGATTTCGTCAATTATTTTTTTGTTCGAACGGGTATAACGTCCCATTGGTCCCATTTTAATTTGGTGAAGATCTGATGCAGACTTTCAGAGATGGAGAACGGAACTCTTCGCTGAACAGCAGTAAATAAGCCCTATTGGGGCCCATCCTTTAGTAATATCCGTATATTTCATAAAATAGCGTAAAAGTAGTCCCAAGTTAATTTGATGATGTTCTGGTGAAGACTTTCGGAGATGGAAATTTAGAACATCAAATTTTAAAGCAACGAATTAAGTAAGGTAAATTATGGTTATAAGGGACTTATTTATTTTTCTCCCGCTCCCGCACTAAAAGTTGAAAATTAAAAAAATATATTTTTTTATTTATTTAGTTCAAAAGTTAATTTTACTTTTTGTAACTTTTATCCTATTATCAATTTTTTTAATGCCGTGGCATCCTGTAAGTGGATCGTCACCTAGAATTGTAACCCTTTCTTAAAAAATTTAATCTATGTACCGGTGACTATTTGTTGGTCGCCCTAATTATAAATAAAATAAAAAGTACTATTTAATTAAGCAGGTAGCTGATCTCATAAATAATGTTGTGTTGAAATACAACATTACAATCCATTCTATCAGGCCAAATTCGTCCACTGCCGGACATAGGCCTCTCCCAAGGTCCCAAGGATTCTTTTTGACCTCCGCCAACGTCATCCAGCTGCTGCCAACAATCTTCCTCAGATCGTCGCGAGCTGGTGGGTGTCCTACGCAGTAGACCATTACCATCTTATTTTGAACAATGTTTGACCGATAACAAAGCCCATTCTCTTGGCGTAGGTATATGTCTCAATAGACATTGCACATTAGTAAGGGCATGCGCATTACATTGGCCGCTCGTATTAGACAAATATTAACCATCTGTTGCCGGTTTTTATAACGAATCTTTAGCACTGATTCGTAAAACCTGCAATGTTTGAGCTAGCTCCACACTCTCTAGGAGGCAAGGCGAGGCGACACGAGGGCAAGAATGTGGATGAAGCTGTTGCCTCCGCTCGTGTTACCTCGCCTCGCCTCGTCAACGCTCCGTTCCGTATCGGTTTTTTGGGCGAGTAGGCACTCGCAGCGATAAGTCTCTGTGTGTGACCGAAGCAATACTCTCGCGGAGCGCTCACTTTAACTCACTTAGCTGGAGCAGCGGAATGTGTGCGATTGCTTTAATTTTCATCGTAATCATGAAAAATTGGTCAAATTATACGAAATGTAACTATGTATTTGGGGTCCAAAAAATCTGACACACAAAAATATTTGTATGATATCCATGCAAGAGGGTAAGCGCGTTAAGCAGCAAACACAGCCACACGTCTATCTTGTTGTAAACAAAGTGGCAGACTGAATAAATGGAGTGTGGATGGCTAGCGCTCTTGTAGCCTCCGCTCGCGGCCGCTCGTGCGAGAGCCGCCACGAGGTGCCCGATGCCCTCGCGTGAGTGTGGAGCTACCATTATGAAGCAGCCAAATACCCGAATACGCATAGCCAAGTAAAGTGCCAGCACAAGCCGAAAAATTAATTACTTTCAAATGTCCAGTTTACAGTTAAGGACACTGAAGTAACGGTGTAAAGATTGAGCGTTAAAAATTCTAAATACCGACTGCAATACTGAACTATAGACGTAAGTCTACAAGTTGTCTCGTGCACTACAATTTACGCCAAGAAAACGGGCTTGAAGGGATTCCTCTAGTGGCAATTCCCATACAATACAACACACAGTTTGGTTTTAATTTACAAACGACATGCAGGACCGCAATGAGACATTACCAAAAAGTTTCGAAGACACAATCGTGCTTAGACTCGATAATGTAACGGAACGGCTTCACCGATTTTTTATGAAATTGTTTTTCTATATTTGGTAGGTCTGAGAATAGGTTGTAGGCTAATTATTATGGCAAAACAAAGTTTGCGGGGTCAGCTAGCATATGAATAAAAAATAAATTAGAGCCTCATAAGCCTTATATCGGCATGTACTTTGATGTGACTTTGTTTTCTAAGTTACGTAAATTTGTGAAGTTACAGTAGCAATACCACTCGCTAACTGTGAAGGAAAACATCGTGAGAAAATCTGAGTGTCTGAAGTATACCTCAGCGCTTCCAATGCGCGGTGGGCACTTGTGGCAATTAAGCCCATTCTCTCTCTCTCTCTCTCTCTCTCTCTCTCTCTCTCTCTTTCTCTCTCTCTCTTTCTCTCTCTCTCTCTCTCTCAGAGACAGAAAGTTTCATTCCGGCAAGTCGTTCGTAAATTAAAACAAAACTAAGTTTGTATGGGAATCGCCACGTGAGCCGTGGGGCAAATAGGAACGACGTGAGACGAGGGCGCGGAAAAGACGCGGCGTCCTTTCAATTAACTTCCACACAAAATGTACTAAGGGACATAGCCCATACAGATAAACACGGGGCGTGGACACGAACTCTATACAACGCGTCGCGTCGTGCCCGCGCCTTCGTCCCCCGTCCTTCCCAAGTGCCCCACGCCTGAGGCACCTGAGGAACCCTCTTAATAACCTCCTCAGACCTTGAAAATTTTGTATCTTTTTTTATTATTTATTCTCAGTAAAACAAGAAAAACCACTGCCAATGCAGTTTATCGGCAAGCTCTTGGTAACAATCTAAAATAACAATTGATAACTAATTTATTTTCAAGGTCAAAACTGAGGAGGTTAATCCAACAATAGACCACGAAAAGCTGCACTGTTGCTCTCGCCCGCCCGTCCAGCTATAGCAGAACAGTCTGCCCAGCATCTGAGGGCCGCATTTGCCAAGGAAACCCTGGAGCTGATGAAAACCTGTGGACAACTCACTGCTGCCGTCGATCTCGTCTGGCTCCGCCTTCACCACGACCTCTTGCTTGATCTTCAGGCTCTTTGGTTTACTATGCAACCAGCCTAGGGAGTGAAGACAGTGTTAGAGGGGGCTGTCTGATGGCGATCAGTGACGGATGGGAGGACTGAATCTTTTTGTAGTACCTAGACGTCTGTTGATTTATCAATGGCTGATGAGAATAATTTTTTTTTGTTGTATATAATTTCATGCTACACAATCTCCTATGAACAAATCTGATTAAAGTCTAGCGACTGACGGCAGATGCTTTTGGAAAAAAAAAACATCACTAGAGAAGTCTCGCATTTGAACAGAAAGTACACATTTTATTTAACGTAACAGACAGCGTTGCACTGTATAAACAAAAAAAATATTATGCATATCCGTTCGAATGGTAAGTAATGGGCCTTGACATCATTCAAAATTCCATCACTAACAAAAACGCACGCTTTTTAGTTTCCCGAATTTTACACTGGGCAATTTTTCAAATACAAAAAATTTCCATATCTTCTCTTAAAAATAAATCACTATTATTATGATTGTTCACTGATACACAAGCAGCTTTAAGCCGATACGTGCATATAAGTTAAGTGCGCTTGCGAAATGTTCATCAAGTCTTTTGTTCGGGTCGACTCCGCATACATCAACCACTGCTGCAGGCTTCAGGTCGCACGCAACAGGCCTTGATATATGTAAATATATAAGTATGTATGTATTTTCTTTTCATCGTTCTAGCTATAGACGCTACCACAGAGGAAAAAAACGCTACTAACATAAATATAAGTTTAAAACGTACTAACCAAATATGAATCTTGCTGATCGAAGCAAATAAATTATTATTATTATTCTGATTTTCCTACCTCCATCGCTCATTGGCAGCTTTACCGGGGCGTCCTTGTCGAGTCCCACATCATCAGCGGAGGGCTCCTCGTCGCTGTAGGCTCCGTCGCCGAGCACTTTGTTAATCTTCTGCTGTTCTAGTTCTTTGTCTATCTGCGGTAAAATATTAAAATTGTATATCTTCCTTCAGGTTGTTAACAGCAGTCGCATGAGTAGGTGTGGGTTATCAGGTTGACACCCCGATTCACGTCACATCTGGCAGTTGTTTTTTTTTTTTATGTGCATGAGAAATCAGGGGTAAGTCTCTTGTCTTGGGCAGATTTGTTGGGTGCCAAACGGGACCCTATTACTAAGACTTCACTGTTCATCTGTCTGTCTGTCCGTCTGTCTGTCTGTCTGTCACCAGGCCGTATGTCATGAACCAGGATAGCTAGGCAGTGGAAATTTTCACAGATGATGTATTTCTGTTGCCGCTATAACATCAAATAGTAAAAACGAAATAAAATCAAATATTTAAGGAGGGCTGCTATACAAGAAAAGTAATTTTTTGCCTGTTTTTGCTAACGGCTATGTATATTCGCTTCAAAAATAAATAATTAAATAAAATAAAAATTTCCCATACAACAAACGCGATGTTTTGCCGTTTTTTCTCGATCTTTGTGTTATTATATAGATAATGGTACGGAACCCTTCGTGCGCGAGTCCGACTCGCACTTGGCCGGTTTTTTGTCTTGCTCTTTTACTGCAACTTTCATTAAGGACAATGCAATGTTTGTCCTTTTTAGGTAGGCTCTCAGGGAATGAGAATTTTTTGAGGCCACTGACTTTATAATTATTGTATTGTTTGGAAGTTATTATATTCATCATCATCATCGGCCATATGGCGCCCACTGCAGGACATAGGCCTCCCTCATGGCTTTCCTAACCATGAAGGGTTTTGCCATAATCGCCACGCTTGGCAGGCGGGTTGGCGATCGCAGTATGCGGTTGGAGTTTCAGGAAGACGCTGCTGCAAGTCTCCTGGTAATGTATTTCCTTAGTCGCCTTCTACGACATCCACGGAAGGAAATGGAGTGACGCTATTCTTAATCCGGTGCCACACAGCATATCTTATATATTATTATATTATATTGTTTTTCAGGCAGAAGACATGCTGCTCTTGAATTGCATAATTTTGATGCCATAGCGTTTAAGGTAATTGGTGCGGCGGGAGCGGCAACTGGGTGGACTGTATTGGCGACAATGGACAACACCAGGAGGGTGCTCGTTGGTAAGCGTTGGAGTGGACGTACCTGGATTTCACACCCGCGGATGACGAAGGACGATCACGGCATCCTAGGTGGGCGCTGGATTGTCCCGGCGTCTTGTATTCCAAAAGTAGTTCACGTTTCTTCAATATAAATGCGGATCAAAACAATAAGGCGACTTTTATTCAATCCCAAAAACGTATATACGTATGTCAGTTTTTTTTTATTATTGTTGTCATTGTCACTTCGAATTTAGACGGTGCTGGATTAACCCGCATAGTCCATGAAGGGAGAAACCAAAGTTTGCATCCACTCCTAAGCCTCCACGAGCCCCTCTCACTGTTCGCCATATGCTCGCAACTAACAGCCCGTGCCAGTTGCCACTCAGGCGTAAACAGTAATATCACCTGTTCCATATATTTATACATTTTTAATCTCTGTGTACAATAAAGAATTTTCTATCTATCTATACTTGTTCTAGCTAGCTAGATGTTTGATATATTTGGAAAGTAACGTGTTGCAAAAGATAAGTTACCTTCCAAACATCTTTAACTCTGATTGTAGGCTTTTGCAGTGTGGCTGCCGTGTCTACATCCCTGCCGAAGGATGCTCGGGTGGACCGCCTCTCAGTCTGCCCTAAACCTGTGAACATACAAATAACTTTAATATGGATGCTGGTAGATGCTTACTAAACACTTGGTTAATTTATAAAGCAGTTTGTTGCAACATTAACATACACATGTTACATTTAACAGGTCTAATAGTGATTATGTATGGGCATTGCAAATCATAAGGCAATACAACAAGTGCTGAGGTGAAAACTGACACTCAGGGTTCCTCACAATGTTTTCCTGTACATTTAGCTTTCTTTCCTAAGTGTTATACCGATTAATGAAACACAGAAAACAATGTCATTGGTACACTCCATAAGTTATTAACTTTTATTATTTTACACTATTTAAATTTAATAAAACTTTTAAATTTCATATAATAATACACATTATACGAAAATAACAAACTATTACGATTTAAGAAATGGTTAAGACAGAAGCACAAACAGACAGAGTGGAAAATTATAGGGTCCATTGGGTTCTACATGTGTGGAACACTAAAAATTAAATTTTAATCTTACTGTTTAGTTTGCGGGTTTTGTGGTATGCCATAATTTGTGTTTAAAAGTGGACTGTATTGTGACTGTTGGTAGGTTGTTTACTGAGTGCGAATGAAGGCGGAGTTTCAGGAAGGCTGAAAGACGTACCAGGTCCAATAGGGAAGGGGGTCAAAGGCTGTTTATTGAGTGTGATTGAAGGCAGAATTTTAGGAAAGCTGAAAGACTTACCAGGTCCAATGGGGAAGGGGGTCAAAGGTCAGCATACCTCGGGCAGGAGCCGCTTCCAGCTCCTCTATTTACGTGAACTGACGACGATTGAGTGACCCGGTTCGTCCTTGAGCTCCCTTCAGCACTTCAGATCTTGTGTCGGCACACACAATAGAACACGAGAGACGATAACGGCAAGGCTGTTGCTTCGACAACGACTTAAAACCGACAGACCGATTCAAAAAGCAACGAATCTGAGAGACTGAGAACAGCAGTGGGGATAGGGTTGCCAGTGCAACTAATAAATTAACATTTAATTTAGATGGGAAAACTGAACACTTACCTTCAGAAAATACTCCACTGGACTTAATAACATTGGGGCCATTTCTGTTATTTTTGTTCCTGTCGTTCTTCCGGTCTCTCTTCTCTCTTTCATGATCTCGCTTATCCCTTGTGACTGTGGGTAGACCACTGAAAATTCAACAACATTGTAGCTCAATAAAAAAAGGTAAAAAAATATTGAACTACCTCTTCAAGACAGCTTTAATTTGATTTGAGGATTATATTTTATTTATTTAAAAGGTAAACTTAAGCACAATTACCTCTTGTTTTTGTTCCGAGAAACGTTTAAATTTGGGGTGAACACTTTTTTGTTCGGCTTTGGCCCGCCCAACGACAAATCTCTTGGGGTCTTGAAAGAGGACAGTCTTTGCAAAGGATCGGGAACTGTGCCACTGGTGCCGTTAGTCACTGAGGAGCTACCACTTGTTTCAGACATTTTTGTGCAGTATTTGGGCTGTAATCGAATTTACAAAAAGAAAACAAATAACATGTGTTCAACAAGCTATTGACATTTCACAGACTAAGTGTAAGTAAGTAGGGATAGGGTGACCACTAGGCGTGACCATTATTTCACATAGCTATTTAAAATAACTTGTTACGTGGCATGTAACTTGTAGTGTTTTTCAAACCAGTTTCTCATGTGATTTTGGTATCGATGCTATGCCTGTCACTGTTTCGCACGTCATCGCGTCACTGTTTACAAGCCGACCGGGCGGGCGAGTGAGCCGAGAGTTCCCGAGTCTGAACCGATGACGCTACTACCAAAAACAAAGCAGAGTAAGAGTTATTCAATGCTATTATTTCAATGTTATTATTTTGACACGTATTACTGTAGAGGTCTTTGTTTTTAATTGTTATGGTCGTTTGGAGTTGCACGGCACGGTTTTCAAACACGATTCTTTAAAACACTCCTTAAATACAGTTTAAATATCTACGGCCTTATTAAAGAAAAATTTTCCTCTAAAGCACACCTAAGAGGCAGTTTTACCCATGTTGGTGTAAAAATTATTATTAAGTGGAATTTCATTATTATTGCTATTATTTCAATTACTCTCTCCCTAACAGAAGGCCTGTAAAAATTTCAACTGTCTAGGTATCACGGTTCATGAGATACAGCCTGGTGACTGACAGACAGACGGACAGTGGAGTCTTAGTAATACCCTTATCCTTTAGGTACGGAACCCTTTTAAAAAATTGGATAAAGGTAAATATTTTCAATCATTGAATATACGATCAAGTTACTTCTAAATACCGCCGGCATTATCAATAATAGTTTACAAGTAATCTTAGTTAAACAAACAAATGAGTACATTTAATGCAGTCAGTCCAAAGCCTGAATAGAATATACAGGAAATTTGATTGAAAATTAAAATTAAAAATGTTTATTGAGCTGAACAAAAATTAACAATACATAAAGTAACTCTGAACCCCAAACTAAATTAAATTGTATCTTGGGGCACAGTGATCCATTCAGGGTGAACTTAAATAATTATATCACAACATAGTATTTGGACAGTAATAAAATAAAAGTTAAAATGCATACAGCAAACTATAATATGGATCTAGTCTTTTATTTCAAATAATAAAATAAACCTACATAAAATATTGTTATAGACATAACATCGATACGATAGTTTTTACATATTTAATAGAATAAAATAAAATAGACTATTACATAAACATAGGTATAAGCCTGCTTGAATTAATATGACCTACATAAAACTACATAAATATACTGTGATAGATTCGTCGTATAATAAGTAAACCAAACATCTTGCCCAGTTTGGTTAGTCATTGATTAGCCAGTAAAGTTCCAGTTATGTTATGCAATTACGTTATTGATATAACTCTGTAGATAGAGAAACGTAGCTTGTGATAAGTAACTTCGTAACGAAGTGACACGCCTAGTGACTACACAGACTCTACAACATCAAAATATTTTGGACAGATTTTCAAACGCACCCACATATTGCGTTTTGTTATCATCGTAAAAGATTGAAATATTTTTTTGAAAAATATATATATTGTTTCAAAAAAATATATCAATTCCTCTCCGAGGAAATATTGTGTCAATTTTAAACTGTCTACTTACAAAATAAATTCATGCTATTAATCCACACAATTATTTTTATTTATTTAATTTATATAATGGGACCTTTTTAAAACCGTTAAATTAAAATTAAATTAAAGAAAAAACCAAACGTTCCCACCAGTTTCAAACAAAACATCAACGATTTTCGCGCTTTCATTGTGAGCATAGTGTGAATATTTCGTTTCTCGTAGAGTTTATCATTGAATTTATCTACTAACTAATTACTCGAGAACGATGGCTGAGTCACTATTCGACATTTTCGGGGACCAGCTCAAGCAGCAGACCCTGAAAAATGTGCGTCAACCCCTCGCTAACGTCGGTAACGGTAAGTAGCTTTTGAATATTTCATCTTCAAGATCTTGTATAATGCAGTCTATACTCTAAAAGCTACTTATCTCAACAGAGAACATGGGAAAGCTTATCCTGTCCGGTCCCATCAAGCCTAACGAGCCAATACAGCCAATGAAGAAGAAACAAAGCGAAACAAAGAAGTCGTTTCTATCGAATGCCGGCAAAGCTTTGCAAGGCACTCCAGTGCGCCAAGCCTTTACCCCGCGCGCCGTCAACGTCGGGTCACTCATCTACAGCGACGCAGATTCTAAGGGAGCCAAAGATTTTGTATTGGAAGAGCTGGAATTCACAAAACCTAGGAATGTTTTTGGTATTGTTCTTTGTCTACCCTCTATTGTATTATTTCTAATAGCTTACCTTTAAAGTGACGCCAAAACAGACACAACGTTTAGTTAAACAATGGCTGTCTGCCCATTGCAGGCAAATGCCACTCAAATGGTTTTGTGACTGCGGTTATCTGTTGTAATACGGTATTTGACACAATCAACAATAAATTATTTCATATGCTCGATTAAAACAAAAATTACAAAATATCTCTGAAAATGTATCTCTTATAGTCAATTACTAGTTATTACAATTTTTAAATAGATTAAACATAAAAAGAGTGCTCTGAAATGTGACGTCATAAGCAAGTATTTTCATACAAAATTCTGTTTTAAAAGTAACTTGATATTTTGTCAAATACCCAATTGTAATGCAAAAGCGAATCACAGATACGAAAACAAGAGAAGATATCTATTGTCTGGTTGACACTTCAATAGTCCTTTTCTAATATCTTATGATGTAGTTTACATATTAAGTGCAAATGCAAGTGATCTGAGCAGTCTGTATGGTTCCTCCTGTTTACTTTCAATGTGGAGTATTTTGTAGTTTGGCTTCAGAGACTTTATTTACCTATTATCCCACAGATAACTACCACACAGATTTCCTAGACTACCTGCCTGGAGCAGACCTGCAGCCGCTGAAGGAAGAGTCTCCACCCAACACACCCCCTCCTTCCACCAGACAACCCAGTATGGAGTTCAACTGCTCCTATCAGGATGAGTTCTTTACTGGTAGGTACTGAAAGAATTTTTTTTTTTTTTTCTATAAAATATTTTCTATGAAATAAGGCACAGACCTCCATGGTAGGTACTACCGGCAGTTATTCACCATGGAGGTCAGTGTAATGAGTTCTATAATTGTGATGTAACTTTTTGAGGATGCTGGCTGAGTCTATTAAAAGAGTTAGACTCTACCAAACAGGCCTCTATTTGGTAGCATCTAACTCTTTTAATAGACACTAGGCCTCTGGCCAGTTATTAATAGAGATGCCAGTAAAATAAAGATGATTTCTTTTTTAATATTTTATGGGTTGCTTGCTACAGAACTGCTGGCCAGTATGAAATGTTCTAATGAGTCCCAACTAAACACATTACCCTCCTTTTGGGCTCCGTCGAAGTCGGGTAACACAGTTAAAATTTTTATTCTTTTCATTGTTGCAGATGATTTTTCAGTGGACAGTTTTGCTGATGACGAGGACCTAAAACTCCCTGAACTTTACTAAGACATTTATTTTTGGTTTCTGTTGACATTATGAATTATTATTAGAAAACCTGAGAGCTTAGGTTAAACTTCTATGCCTGAGAGACTATTTTGAATAATACATGTCTTGTATTCTGCAAATGGAAGTGACATGCTGCAAAATAGTTTTAATAATTGCTTTTAGACTGGAGAGTTGCCTCATGTGATAAGACATCCTGACCCACTCACTTGCAATGCGAAATTCTTAGTCCCACCGTTTTTACCCTATTAGTGGAATAGGTTAGAAGAGAATGCTAATACTCACATGACATATCATGTACTTACTGTTGAAAAGTTTTGGACATTTTCACTGAACAGCCCCCTGTTATATAACTGTCCACTGTATTGGGTAATGTATTTTATGTCATAAGGTGTCAAAATATGTAAGCATTTGACAGTTTAGAGTAGGTTAAATCGGACAGGTCCATACAGTGGAGAAGTTATATAGTTGCGCCCCTGGTCTCTATATTATTTAAGTATTATAACAACTTATTTTTGTGATACTAATTAAAGGATTGTGATTTAAACAAAGAAGGTTACTGTATCATTCCTGCATTTTTTATTTACTTACATATTTACAAAATACATAAAACACACAGAATCCGCCTACTACGTATAGCCCATCGCTAAATACAAAACTTTTGTATTGTATCTTCTCATTTTTTGTTGGTTCACATTATGTTTCAAGATAAAACAGCCTTTTATACAGAGTCGTGACACAGTCTGATGTTGAAGACTATTAATAGAGCTGTGCTGGCCCCCTTCAGGTATGTAACCCTAAAATGTGTTTGTGGCAAATTCTTGCCATGTGTTGACACATAAACTTACATATTTACAATGGAATAACATAATACAAACACACATTATGTCAAATATTTCTTGCCTAGAAACTGTGCTTTCTTCTCAAAAGCCAGTGAGGTAATCTGTGTGTCTTCCTTGTAGAATGGATTCAGCATTAGCTTGATGTAGGCCTCGTACATGTCTGTGAAGAAGCCTTTGATCCCATCCTCGTTACGAGAGTCGTGGACCATTATGAACCTCATCTGGAAGAAAAAAAGTTAAAGTTATAAATACAAATATGTTAATTTTCTCAATCCACAAATCTAGTCCAGTTTATATCTATACAAATAGTAGATGCGATAGTAGAATTTGTGGAAAGACTGGAGCCTAAACTAGTTCAGAGGTCTGTATTTTTTTATAAAGTTTTGTCTAGTAATTGGATGGTATACTGAGATGAACTCTAAAAATATTTTTGGCATAATGCTAAATCATTCTCAAATGGTCCCTCACCACTAGTAGGTCGAGAACTGGCTTTGGTCACACAGATAGATAGGAAGTGGGGCAGAGATGTGAAGCATACGGGATATCTGCATAGGCTATGTCCCATAGCATCAGATCATTATCCTCCTCAATTCTGGCCTTGAAAAAAACAATCGAAATCCATTGTTATTTTCAAGGTCAGGACTGAGGAGGTTAAGATTGTATGAAAGTTAATTAAAAGGACACCGTGTCACCATCCTACCTTCATCTATGTGGCCTAAGATCTACATTCTATTCTATGAATAATGTAAAGGTCTGTTTATATACTCACCTGGCTAGCAGTAACAAATGCTGAGACGAACCACTGATTGAACTTGTCTACAGACTTCAGATACATGTTTGTGACTTTCCACATGTGTTCGTCTACAAGATCCAGCGCTGCATGAGCAATGAACTGGTTTAGATGACGGTTGTCTTCTTTCTGTGAATATTATTGAAGGATTTTAATTACCTATTTTTGATAAGAAGAATAAATAACATGCAATCTACAGTTATATTGGTGCGGTTTCTCGACTGTGGCTTCCGCAGAAGGTTTATGCAAAAAGACCAAGATAAGAGGTTGAAGGAGGTGGTTTTGGGTGGCACAAGACATACCTTCACTTCTTTAGTAACTGGGATGAAGTCCATTTCGAATATGGGGTTGTCGGAATGTCCAACGATGACAAAGTAATACGTTCCTGCCATGTTTAGACGATAATCTCCAGGTTCAGCGCAGAATTTTCTTTTCTCCCCACATCACCATCTCAAACAAAGCCTGTAGGTACCAAAGGCATGTAATGATGTATGTACCTCTACTAAGCTCATCAAACAAATATTGTGTGCGCTTTGAAACCGCGGTACATATAGGTACCTATAATATTTATTCAACAGGAATGACACTCATAAACACATAATAATAGAATATATTTCTTAGTAAAATACACGCATAAAATGAGATGATAAAAGTAATTACTGTAAAAATTAATTACACTATTTTGAAACTTCGTGTAAACTCGTGTTCATTTCACTTTCTGAGAAATTTGGAATATTTGGCTCAATTCAGAACGTACCTACTCATCCAGAATTTTTACCTGTGGTCAAAGAGTATGTAATTGTGGTGATGTGAAGGCCACAGCAAAGAGTATGTAATCACTACGTTATAAGAGTCGGCACTTGCTAACAACACGTTTTCAAAATTATGAACGTAGTTTGTACCAACCTAACAAAAAATAGTATAATACCAACATGAGAATGAAATTGCAAAACATTAGTGAATGACTAATTATCACATATCGATATCGATAAAAAAAAAATTCGAGACGTTTCTCCTCTTCTTACCTCATTTTCATGCTTTGGAAATTAAAGTAGGCGATAAATCCCAACACAGTAAGTCAACTCAATTATTTCGAGTATGACATGGTGTGAATGGATTATCGCTTACTTTCATAACGAAAAAGGCATTTTTCGTTATCAAATCATTTATTTAGCATCAAGGGTAGAAAACTTAATGTCACCAATGCGTCACGTCGCTATTAAAACTTTGCACTGGTCGAATTTCAGATCTTTGGAGTCTGCAACAAACAAAACAATAAGTAAAAAAATATATTATCTATACCATATTTATTTGAGGCAGACAAAATGAAACTTTTTAATACTTTTAAAATGATACTGTCTGATAATGTTGTATACGTAATTTTTTTATAAAGTATTAAATCTAATTCAATCTAATTTACTAATTTCTTAGTGTAAAAACCGATATAACATTTTTCGACAATGAAAATAGTCTAAAGAGTACTGAAAAGTTGTTTACACTTTGTCTCAGCCCCAAATAAATATGGTATAGGTACTGCTAATAATAATAATGTCAAGGAACGTTTGTATCACCTGTTTACTATTTTGCTGTACTTTGAGCTTGCGATATTTTATTTGCGTTCGCGTTAATTTTTTCTGCCTTTATGAAATCAAAATTATATATTTGACATTGTCTTCGAATAAAATTTTTTACAATTAAGTCATTCTCTCCGTCATATAACGGTGGCTATTACAGCTCCACCATGCAAATCTTCATTGCCTGTCGATTTAACCCATAAGCGGCATCTAGAATACAAAACAAAGCGGTACAATGTATTTTTTAAAATATAAATCAAAACTGAATGCTTTGAGCAAAATAAAACAACATAAATAATTTCTGTTCTTGCTGTGTGGTGTTCGACGTTTAAAATTAAGTAGTTGTGATCAATTTTAGACAGCATGTAGAAATATCTGGCAGAAATCAATCGTCCAAAATATCGATAAAAAAAATGTACATACCACATGGGTACCGCACTACAACCGGCGTTAATTTAAATTTGTCAAAATCGTAAATTGTTCTAAATAATTCAGTTGTTTTATCCAAGCGCATTAAATAAATATCAAAATTTGCGTACATTTATTATGATAAACTTGCTAATTTTACCTGTTTGGCTCCAGTGGATATCTGGCTAAGAATATGCCAGACGTACATTAATTTCTGACTCTTCTAATGCCACAAATTTCACATTTCCTCAATGTTTTTCCTCCCATATTTCGTGTTTAATCACTTTTCACGCACTACACCTATTGCTAAAGTTAAAATAAATAAAATAATGCCACACAAAAACAACAAACGAACAAAATTACCGGCCATTTGCAAAATACGTAATACCAACATTACCAACATAAGATTTCCCATATAACCCGACTTAATTTTAAATCATGATACATTTACGTGATTCACTGCGGAGTTAATGCCTTTTGTTTTAGCAGGATTATATTTTTTGTTTCATTGTTGGCACAAAGTACGTTCATAATATTTTTTGTATGGAGTGACGAGGGCCTGGGCCACAGAACACAGAAGGCTCAAGGCCAGTCAAGGCTGTGATTTTGACGTTTGTCACCTCACCATGAAACGTACTGTGCTAGCGTGGATTGGATTAATTTGGATTGCGATTAATCGATCAAATCAACCCACAGACTAAATAGAGATGAATCGATTCCATCCTGAAATCAGGGTAATATTACCCAACTGGCACGTCAAAATACTGCTTAGTCTGTGTTTAAAAAATTTCGGAAGTGTTAAATCCACGCTGTTTTCAGTCAGTTTTTCACGTTTGTGTTTGTTTCGCGAGTTTTCTCGCCGATTTTAAGTGAAAAGTTCTGCCACGAAGACTACAACTCACAATGGCGGTAAGTCCCGTTAATTTTCATGACTCCCTTATAAACAGCAATAACTGAAACATTGCAAATACAAATTAAATAATTTGTATATAAATAATAGCAAAACTAACCTAAGCAAAAATCACGTAAAACTTCAAAATTTACAGAAAAAAGGCAAAGCTAAGATTAGCAAAGTGAAGCGCAACAACCAGACAACGAATAAGATGAAGAAGCAAGGAAAACTGAAACTCCAGAGGCACAGGACCAAGGTTCAGAAGCAAAAGCAACCAACTGTTCAGCAAATCGAGTATAGCAGTGAGAGTGAAACCTCTGCTGACGAATGGGCAGATATGTTGGATGATGAAGAGCAGAAATACATCATGAAGCGCCTGGCTAACAATCCAAGTCTACTGTCGTCAGTACCAGACAAAGATGAGGCAGAGACCAAGTGAGTGAGCAAATCAATGTTTTATTTGATTAATTCTCAACGACTGCCTTGTGAGTGTTATCACATCTTATTTCGGTTAAACTATAGGGTCTGTCTTGTAAGTTAGGGGTAAGGGGGCAGAGGGGGAGGGGAGGGGGTGGGATGTTCCCCCCTTAAGCCACCCTGTCCAGGAAACTTATAGTTTTTGAGTTATGATCACTTCTCTGACACGCTTACTGAATTTCTCTTTGTAAATGGACTGAATTTACTTCTGAAACAGCTCTGGCACTGCGGGAAGTGCAGCCTCTTCGCCCTTGCATAACAAAGTGCCGCTGTAACCTGCACTTTTTACAGCGGGCGGGGGCCCCTCCCTATGTGCCTCCGGCTTTTTATATACACTCCAGGGAGGTAACCACAATCACTGCATGGAAATAGGGTGCGCTGAGTTGGTTCGCAAACCATTTGAACCTATGAGTAACCTCACACTAACATAAAGTTGTAGCGGAACAAGTTCGCCATCATCATTGTAAAACTCGTTTTGTGATGGGTTAAGATGAAGATGGCCCAGCAGAGGGCTCACTAACACTCATTTATTCACATCACTCAATATATAATCAAGCAATAATCAGGCACCAATAACGAAAGTGAAAAAAAAAAAATGGTTTTTCACGGATAAAAACTTGCCTGGTTACCATAGTACAGGGTATCCTAGCTTGGGACCAGGTCAAGTGATTGCTTTGTTTGAAAGTTATTATTATTCAGCCAAAATACACTTCTGCTGGGATTCCCTTTTTTTTAATGAAATACCTGTGACTTCCATAACTTTTTGCAACATTATTTCATTGAATTAATTTAAATATAATTGAAAAATATGCGAATAGATTGATTGTTTTGTTGAAATGACACTTAACATGCATTATGTAGGTTCTTCTTATTTACAATTTCATTTTATAAAATGTTCCAATATCGGCAACCACTTTCATACATTGAGTACATATGTTGTTAAACTAAACTAACTTGATTACAATAACACATTTTTACCAAATGAAAGCATAATTTAATGGTGTTTATTATCATATCGACTGTGGAAAGGAAAAACACTTGAAGCGACACTTTGGTTGAAATTGAGTTTTAAACATATTCGTTATATAAAATAATGCTGACATATAAACAAATATAAAAGAATTTTGTTTCAAATATTAGTTACATTATATGCAACAGCCTGCAACACCACATCCCAATTCATGTTTGCAGTATGCTAACAGCCTGGGGAGAGCCAAGCCCAGCTGCCTCCTCCCCTATCTACGCCAATCAATGCTAATAGGGTTCACACTCTTGACATGAACCCTGTGTTATATATAACATAGCAATATTTGAGGAGCAACTGAACAAAATGAGACATATCCACTTTTATACAAAATGTTTCATAATAATAATATCGTCCACACAACACAATCACTGGTCCTGCTCCCAAACTCGGATACCCTGTGCTATGTTAACCAGGCAAGGACACAACAAACATGGAATTACACCCAGACAAGCAATATAATGTTTGTGTGGCGCCGGATTAAGAATAGCGTCACTCCATTTCCTCCCGTGGATGTCGTAGAAGGCGACTAAAGAAATAAATTACTAGGGCGGCGGGCAGCACCGTCTTACTGAGATTCCAACCACATACTGCGATCGCCAACCCGCCTGCCCAGCGTGGCGATTATGACAAAACCCCTCAAGGTTAAAGGGAGGCCTATGTCCTGCAGTGGGCGTCATATGGCTGATGATGATGATGATGAAGCAGCATAATAGTAGATTGTGTCTCAAGGAAGCAAAATGATATATTTACGGCGAGGGCGGTATATTGAATCCTGAGTGAAGCGAAAGATTCTACAATAGAATCCCGAGCGTAGCGAGGCCCAAGACGGAAATAATTTTGCTACCGAGTGACACATACTGCTCTTCACACCTGCTATAAAGAAAATTGAAATCAAACACAATTAAGATATCGAAAGAAGTTTATGATCGATTGCACCAAAATATAAATCGAATTGGAATTACATTTTGTGAAAATCTGCACACGGATCATGCTGAGGGCAATAAAAAAAAAACTAGAATATCAGGGAAGAAAAGTACAACTTTGATCCCTCATTTGAAGGAATCAAGGGATCTTTTCTGAATAGCAGGTGTGAAAAAAATTTTTTTTCATTTCTTTATTGTTTTAATACAACTAATATTGTTTTCCAATTCCCAGACCCAAAAAACGTAAACACAGCCGCCCCAAGCCTAAGCCGGACACAACCCAACAAGACAGTGGTGCTGATACCGACTCTGACGGCTCAGTTTCAGGAATTTCAGAGTCAGGTTCCGAGGAAGATTTGGAAGATAAGTATGAAAAGGAGCAATCGGAAAAGCCGGTGAAGAGAACTAAGCCACTTTTGCCAATTAAGACTAAGCAGGGTGTGGTGGAGCAAGAAATGGAGGTTGATGGTAAGTAACAGAGTATTTACAGTTTAACCACCCTGGGTCACTATAACTCACTATGGGCCTCATAAGAAGGCTCAAGGTCACGCAACGAGCTATGGAAAGGGCCATGCTCGGAATTTCGCTACGAGATCGAATCAGAAATGATGAGATCCGTAGACAAACGAAAGTCGTCGACATAGCCCAGCGGATTAGTAAGTTGAAGTGACAGTGGGCGGGGCACATAGCACGCAGAACTGATGGCCGATGGGGCCGAAAAGTTCTCGAATAGAGACCACATATCGGCAAGCGCAGCGTAGGACGACCAGCCACAAGATGGACAGATGACCTAATCCAAGTGGCAGGAAGGAGCTGGATGCAGGGCGCTTCCAAGCGGTCTTTTTGGAAATCCATGGAGGAGGCCTATGTCCAGCAGTGGACTTGTTGTGTCTGAATGATGATGATGAACCACCCTGGGCCCTACTTCGTAGAACTAGAATTCGTGATTTACGATGACAGTTTGATGTACATGGCTATGCAATGTGCTTGATGCACATTGCATATTGTGCATATTGTCGTAATAAACTATGAATTGTAGTTTTATGAAAAGCAGCCCAAGTCTACCCCTCCAGGGTTCAGACTTGAATTTATGTATGTATGTACGTAAAACAATGAGTGCACTTTTCACAGATGTAGAAAACATAGATAATAAAATCACGAATATTTAGATTTTAATTTTCGTGTTTTATTTTCATGGAAAAAAAATATTATTTATGTATTTTTCAAGTTCAGAACTAGATTTTTGTATTTTTTCTGATCCCATTCAAAAATATTTTTGCAATTACAAAATTAACTTACAGTCTACTGTTTTCCCTGATTGTTTTTGCTAAAAATTAGAGGCAAGAGAATCAATATTATTTTATTTACTAGCTGACCCCACAAACATAGATTTGCCATATTAATTAGCCTACAACCTATTCTCAGACCTACCAGATGTACACATAAAAATCGGTGAAGCCGTTTCAGAGGAGTTCGACACTGTGACACGAGATTTTTATATATTAGGTTATTATATTATTGCGCTTGAAATCGCTAATCCGCGGTGGGCACACGTGGTGAATAAGCCCATACTCTCTCTCTGAGAGAAGGCCTGTGCCCTGCAGTAGGACGTATATAGGCTGCTTATGATGATGATTATTAATTAGATTTTGAATCAATATCATCATCAATGTTGACTTTGCCCATTTATTATTTATTATCCAATCTTGGTCGTTTTACGATATTGTCTTAATGACCAACTTGGTAAATGTTGACTTACTCTGTGCCTTTAACAGACACAGAATCCGAATCAGAAACTGACGAACAGCCCCGAAAGAGCGATACTGTACCAAAAGATGCAGAGGAGTCTGACTCCGGCATGGAAGGGACCGGCGAGGAAGCCGACGTGGAACCGCCAGCTGATGATGGAGATGAGATGGTGACGGCTGTGCGACTAATGTCTGAGCGAAGGGACATGCTGAATAAGGAGAAGTTGAGGATTGGCGCGCTGTGTTCCTCTTTGCTGGAGAGTCCTGATAAAAAGGTAGAGTCCTTGTACTGTTCAAATCGCTTATGACGTGGCAGTGAGTATGGATTAAAATATTTGATAAGTTGTATCCTACAAAGTAAAATACTTGGAAAATACTTTAATACCACTTATATTTTGCTTCTGGCTGATACATATAGCACAGTTAATTAAAAAAAAAGACTAAATAACTCTTTGTGTCTCGCTCATACAATATAGATGGCAATATTGGATGAGGGAGAGGCAAATAGGTGTCTTTCTTTAATTAAAAGTTTACCAGGAATATTTAAGAGGCACCTGGATTGATGAGTTTAAATTAATATTGTTACAGTCCAGATTTACTTATTTGTGATAACATAAGCGAGTGAATACGAAAGTTTTAGTTCGAAAATTAACAAATCATTTATATTAGGGGTTAAAGTATGAAATTGCCGTTTTATTGCAATAGGTTCTTTGAATTGACATAGAATCTTCATGGTTTGAGGTTTTCGAATGAAACTTTTTTCAAATGGTTTCTATGGTGTTCTTTTTTTAAAAAATGTAAAACATTTGAATATTGAATATCAACAAGGCAACACAAGTTTCAACACGCGTTTCTTTCTGCAGATCAGTCAAATCATGAGGCACCCATTTTTCGTATTTTTTTATTTTATTGATTTGACGCAAGTGAGTCAATATTGTGGGTAAGGTAACGTTAAACCATGCCGCTAATTCCTGGGTAGTTTGACTAGGGTTGGCTTCCACTATCTCTCTTAATTCATCGTTATTCACCTGTGTGGGCGGTCTTCCTCGTGGCTCGTTCTTTAAGTCGAAATTTCCATCACGAAAGCGTTTAAACCAAAATCGCACGGTGCGTTCGTTAGTAGACCCCTCTCCAAACGCAGCATTGATATTGCGGGCTGTTTCTGCCGCGTTAGTTCCACGTCGGAACTCGTATTAAAAAATCACTCGAATTTTCGCTGTATCCATCTTTCTTGTCTAAATTGAATAACAAAAACAATTGAAAGTCGATATTCAAATGTTTCACATTTTTTATAAAAAGAACCATAGAAACCATTTGAAAAAAGTTTCATTCGAAAACCTCAAACCATGAAGATTCTATGTCAATTCAAAGAACCTATTGCAATAAAACGGCAATTTCATACTTTAACCCCTATTATTAAGGTTGGGTTCTCCGGGCGAAGAATTCTATTAATTTTGATGACCAACGTCACTAACACATTCAGTGATAGTTATTTTGGTATATTTTCTATTATCCAAAACTCAGATCGCTTTTAGCGATAAGACCGCCAGTTGTATACTATGTAACTTAGATGTTTAAGATTTTTCATGTATCTTTATAATGTATGGTGTGCAATAAAGAGTATGCATTTAATCTAACCTAATGTCACTTCAGCTCAAATAAAACCATATCTAGTGATAATTTACTCATGTTCGCGATATTTTTTTGATGCTATAAAGTTTAAAAAATCATAAAAATTATGACCGACGACGACCCTAGATAGGACATTGGAAAGTAATATATATTTGTTTTCAGATTTTAAATACTAATTATTAGATAGTAAAATGTATTTTAAAACACCTGATTTAGGGGTAATGTTGGAGAACCCAGCCTCAAATGGCCTCTGTAATGCTGGTAAAGCTCTCGTGGTTGTCGTTTTCAGTCTCCTCTCCTTCCTTCTCCTCTACTGTCCTCTTATAATATTGAAGTGACTTCGGGGCAAAATGAATGCTTTTTATTCTCTCTTCACGAAATCGTTTATTACTCGACAATAATCAAGATGCGAATGAATCATCTTTTTTAACTTTTCAATACTTAAAAACTAAAAACCAGTACAGGTGGCAGCACTATCTCGAGTGCGCCATCTGGTGACAGATGCCTGAACCTTTTGTCTGGAAGGGTCATGGGTTCGACGACGTTCCTTGCCATGAAGGTAGATGGCGTTAACAAATGCCCTTATCAGGTTATTTTATTACAGAGTATCCTAGTTACTCTAGTTAGGAACCTCGACAAGTGACCGATGTGTGGATGTTATGTTACATTAAATAATTATCGGCGAATTTGAGCAGAGGTAGCGCGGCGGCGTTCTACCGCCGGCTTCGCATTCGGGAGGCCGTGGGTTCGAATCCAGGCATGTACCAATGACTTTATTTTCCAAGTCACGTATGTTGTCCTGGTCTTCCCGTCTCGCCATGTGTCTCGCCCATTTCATTTCAGTACGCACTCTTTCGCTAATAATTGCAGTTAGACCTGAGATTTCCGCACTTAGCCTCATTAGTGGGCCATTTTACGTAGCAAGCGCTGAGGTATGTTAACACGTCAGACGCTAGGGTTTCCTCACGATGGTTTCTTCCACGGTTAGCAACTGCTATTGCTCCTGCAACTTAGAAAACAAACTCGTTGGTATAAATGACCTTTGGCAAACCTGCAAATTGAGTTGTCAGTTGTGTATGATAGCAGTGATTAAAACGCAATCACGTAATCTGTACACCGGGATTCGAACCCACAACCTACCGAATATGAGGCTGGCGGTGGGCTGATGATGATAATTACTCTTTATTAACTTAACACCAGATAAACTTACTTGGTTTTTTGTCGGAAGAGTCTGACCAGGTTTCGCTAATAATGTGAATAATGTGTAGTGCTTACGAAAGTTTTAGTAATAATCTAATAATTACTCTTTATATGACTTCCCAGCTCAAGAACCTATATCCGATCATGTACCTAATGGAGGACCAGTTGAAGGACGGAACACCGAACCTGCACTCGGTACGGAAGATAGCGACCTTGTCGGCCTTTGAGGTCTTCTGCGACATCCTTCCCGAGTACCAGATCAGACATCAGGACTACTCCAACGTCAAGTGTGAGTACAGTATACATCCTACCGTTTGCATCATCCATTCATCAGCCCACATGCCTGAGTTGTCTAGCGGTAATATGTTTGACTACCATGCTGGAGGTTGTGGGTTTGATTCTCGTTAGGGATCTCTCTACTTTAATTTGTACACATGGCCTCATTATGGGTGTTTTTTCATTGAGATGAGGCCCTGCAGTGAAACATATATAACCTGCTTGCTATATACGACCTACTGCAGGCCACAGGCCGTCTCTCAGAGAGAGAGAGAGAGAGAGTATGGGTGCGTGCCCACCGCGGATTAGTGACTTTAAGCGTTGAGGTATGTGAACAACTCAGGTTTCCTCACAATGTTTTCATTCACGGTTAGCGAGTGGTATTGCTAATACAACTTTAATATACTTTAATTTGTTCCATAGATGGTTGGTGTAATAGCTTTTAAATAAAACATTTCTTACTCTTCACTTAGAAAACAAAGTTATTGGTGGTACATGCCGGAATCAAACCGTGTCCTCTTAAAAGTTAAGCAAGCATTCTATCAATATGCTACCCCCGCAAAGTCAAGATGTCATGAATGAGTCAATAAAAAAATATTGAAAGAAAGAAGACATTCAAATTGTCACAGAAACACAGATTAAACAAGTAGGTAAACGGACAAAACACACGAAAAGCAACAAAACATTGTGAAGAGAACAAGTGAGGCATACAGCATCGAAGACAGCTAATACTAATACTGTCAAATACCGCATACTGATAATGGGAAAAACATAACATTTAAAGTGGGAACAGTTCCTCCAATAACAATATTATTCCATCCACAGTGAAGAAAGAGACTCTGACGATGTACAAGTACGAGAAGGAGCTGCTAGAGTTCTACAAGAGGTACTTACAGCGGCTCGAGAAGGTCACCGCAGTGCTGAGACCGAAGAAAGGCGATAACAGGTACGTTAACACTAGATAAAATTGGCTCATGTTGATGAATTTCCCTCTAAAAGATTTTGACCAAGTTACATGAGTACCAATGCGATGGACGGACACCATAAGGACTGAACTGAGAGTGGCTGAGTTGGTGGTGAAAGCTGCCCCATAGTCACGTCCCTCGGTCAGGAGGCTGCGACCAAATCAATGCTGTAAGCATTAATTTTATGGTAAATAAAATATTTTCACTTTCACTTTCAATTAATTCACGTTCACTTCCACTTTTAAAAAGAAGGTGATGAAGTAAGGTAAAGTAATACTTAAATGGAGACCACGAAACTGCAGACGGATGATCTAAAGCAGAAGCTAAACCATGAAATTGTTAGTCTATAGAATATCAAAACCAGGTTCAGATCATGCTCAAATTTACCGATTTCTAAGGTCTACTTAACCCGTTTTAAAATTACGGTTGCATTATGATGATTGTAAAAAAACGGCCGAGTGCGAGTCGGACTCGCGCACGAAGGGTTCCGTACCATTATCTACACAACATTAGACACAAAGATCGAGAAAAAACGGCAAAAATCACGTTTGTTGTATAAATCACGCCCCCTTAAATATTTATTTTATTTTACTTTAATTATTTATATTTGAAGTGTCTTAGAACTAAATATTCTGTGAATATTTCAAGCGTCTACCTGTTGCCGTTATTAATATCGAGCAAAAAACGGCGTTTGTTGTATGGTAGCCCCCCTTAAATATTTGTTTTATTCTGTTTTTAGTATTTCTTGTTACAACGGCAACAGAAATATATCATCAGTGAAAATTTAAACTGCCTAGCTATCACACAGACAGACAGACGGACACGCAGACAGACGGACAGTGAAGTCCTAGTAATAGGGTCCCGTATGGCATCCTTCGGGTACGGAACCCTAAAAATGAGTATACTTTTGATAAATATGGCCTGAGGGTGTACCAGATAATAAAATTAAGGACATTTAAAATACATTTGTGTTTTAATACATTTTTATTTTCGTCATAGTTTGCGCCCGAGTTGTGCGTTCTTGTATCACATGTGAATTACTTTTCGGTAGGTCATATTAGGAAAAGGTTTAGTTGCAGAGAAAATTCTTCCTCAGGACTTTTTATGTATTAACATTTCCTTGAATATTTTTTTTGTCGTCTAACGTTAATTGTCAATTCCGCGTCTAGAAAGACGGACCCGACAGCCGAGAGCCCTAGCCCTGGTGTCCCTCTGTTGCATGTGTGGCCAAACGGCAGTTCAACTAGTCTGTGAACATCGCACAGAGCATTCCCCATTCTTTGGCATTCTATTTAATATAAACTCCAGGAGAATGGACCCTAAACTGTATTGAAAATTCCAAATGTATACTCTAGAAAGACGGACCCGGCGGCAGACAGTTAACCACCAAACCGCATTTCAACTACGTGAACATCGCAGAGAACATTATTCCGTTCCTTGGCATTGTATTGTATTCAATAAACTGTATTGAAAATTCGAAATTTCTGACTGCCTAGCCTAGCCCTGATGTCCCTCCGCTGTATCTGCGGCCTATTAACCACCAAACCGTAGTTCAACTACCAATACCCATCACACACAATATTTCACCGTTCAATGGGATTGTATTGAATATACTTAAACGTATTCAATACAATTTTCCATTTCCTCCCGTGGATGTCGTAAAAGGCGACTAAGGAAATAAATTACCAGGCCAGGAGACGGGCAGCAGCGTCTTCCTGAGATTCCAACCGCACACTGCGATCGCCAACCCGCCTGCCAAGCGTGGCGATTATGGCAAAACTTTTATGGTTATGACAACCATGAGGCAGGCCTATGTCCGGCAGTGGGCGACAAATGGCTGATGATGATGATGTATTCATCATACAATGTTATCGAAAATTCCAAATTTCTACTCCAGAAAGACGGACCCGGCAGCCGAGAGCCTAGCCCTGATCTCTCTCCGCTGCATGTGCGGCTTATTAACCGCCAAACCGCAGTTCAACTACTCTGTGAACATCGCACAGAGCATCATCCCCTTTCTCGGAAGCCGGCTGGCTGCTCCAAGGGAGACGGTGGCGGAATGCTGCGTGCAAGTCTTCAGGACCGACAATCGCGGGGAGATTACGTTAGCGGTGAGTATAGTCTGGTGGTAGCGCGTTGTTGCCAAACATAAAATCTAATTGGACCGGGCTACGCAGAAACATTCCAACCCACAATAAGTAACTTTCGAGAAAAACGCTTTTTTTATGTATAACATTGTTGGAAGTAGAATTATACAAGATAAAAGTGTGCGGGCTCAATCACCACGCGTGCCCACCGTATGTGAACATCTCAGACATCGGGTTGGCGAGTGTTATTACTACTACAAATCTACGTAACTTGGGTAACAAAGTCATTGGGTACATGCCGGGATTCGAACCCACGACCTCTCTAAACTCTTGTCCCTGCCTACGCCTCTGGGATACAGACGTGAGTTTATGTAAGGAAAAACTGTCAAATGTAAGGCCAGCGATTTACCGGTGCACTACCATCACTTCTATCGAGGGTAGGTTTATACAGTACAGATGTACGCCGTGTCCCCCAAAGCAGTTTCATAAATAAATAAGTAACTTCCACACAACACAATCACTTGACCTGGTTCCAAACTAGGATACCCTGTACTATGGTAACCAGGCAAGGACATCACAAACATGGAAATACACCCAGACAGGTCATTTGTGCGGCCCCCAGTGGGAATCGAACCCACGACCTCTGTCTTACATATATAGCTACAATCTATCTATAAAACTATAACACTACAAACAAACTGCCACGAGGTTTGGCGAATGTATGGGAGCCCCCCTTAAATATTTATTTTAGTCTGTTTTTAGTATTTTTTGTTATAGCGACAACAGAAATACATCATCTTTGAATATTTCAACTGTCCAACTATCTCGGTTGATGAGATACAACCTGGTGACAGACGGACGGACGGACGGGCAGCGGAGTCTTAGTAATACCTTGGGTACAGAACCCTAAAAATGGTCCCACAACGGCTTTCGCAAAGCCCAACTATAGCGTTTTCCGTAGACGTCTCAACGTTTAGCGCCCCCCCGACAGATCGTCCGTCTAATCAACCAGCTAGTGAAGAAGCGAGGGGAGCGTTTACATCCCGACTCGCTCGCCTGCCTCCTGCACTTGCGCATCCGCGACGTGGAGTTGGACGCGCTCGACGACGCCAAGCAGCGGCAGAAGCAGGAGGAGAAGCATAAGAAACGGATCATCAACCTCTCTAAGAAGGAGAAGAAGGTGAGGCACTGATGACACTGACTTGTTAATAGATACACTCCGTTCCACGGGTCGAACTCCTAGGGAGCAAAATACTCGCATCTCGCACTAAGCCATAAGACCGCCAATTGTATAATAAGAAACTATTTGTAATTCTTTCACCTAGTTGTGCAATAAAGTGTTGTCTATCTGGGGCCACGGCAGTGCCTCCGCCAAGTCGAGCAAAAAAGCGGCACGGCCGTACCATTCTTTTCTCGAAGCAGTTCAGGCCATTTTCGACCCGCTATAATTTCGTTGTGGATGAAACTAGAAGCCTGAATTTTCAGTAAACAAGCAGGCATTGTATAAACACGGTATATTTCAAATTTCATTCAATTTGAACGAGTTATAGGGAAGAGCGGGTGATCGTGCTCTTCCACTATAAAAGGAAATATCCCGCCAGGCAGATCGTATGTCTGGGGACGGCCGCCGGTCCGACTGGTGTTCGTCGGACGTTATATTTATGGTATGTCATGTGAAACATTTTGACATGTGCTCGCCACATCACTCCCCTTGAAGACCGTAGCTACGCATAGTTAGGTCTGATAGGAATCGAAGTCTGTGCTCTAAAGCCTGCAAGTGCCAGGAGGCGCTGAGTCAGTGAGTCGACTAGCGGTTGAGGGTGTGTAGTTTAAGAATTATAACTAGTCAAAGTTCTTAATTATGTCACTCACTGACTGACCGATCATCAAAACTCTAAGGCACTTCTAGCAGACGTAGAAGCTTCAAATTTAGAATGCAATTAGTGTTTATATAGTCTATAGACTATTTTATAAAATATAGCTTGAGCCCTGTGACCTAATTATGTCAATGTGACATACGTAGGGCTGAGACGACGTTCAAAGTCGATCATAATAATTATCGATTGTTGTCATTGAACTGTTATTGATGTTTGGATATTTATTTAGTGAGTTCATTATTATGAAAAGAAAAACGAGGAATATTAATTTATCTGTTTTTAGTCATTGAGGAGGTGTACATTCTAAATCAATCCTATCTTCGTCCAAATCTGTTTCCGAGTCACTGGAACAATTTTGCAAATTTCTTATGCTGTCAAAATGAACGTCGCGCTCCCAAGCATCTTGCATTATTTTTTTACATTTTTTCCAAACATCTGGCGTAAGTTCCCAACACGCGCTTTCCAATAATGTAAAGGGTACCTAACCTGTAAAAGGTGGTTGGTGTTATGTCTGGCTGGGTGACCTGAAAAAATAACGAAAACTAAGTATTATGATGATTAGGAATTTAATATTATCTAATAGGTAATATTTTAAAAGAAAACCAAAAATATTTACACACCTTTGACCTGAGCCCATATCAGCTCAATTGCGTTGTCCTGTCATGTCAGTGGTATGGTGGTAAACGGATGACCGTAGGCCCTTTTTGTTTCGCAATTTCATCGTAAAGAAAGAAGAAGGAAGAGGAAGAAGAGAAGAAGAAGGAAGGAAGGAAGAAGAAGGAATCACGTAACGTATACTACAAAAGGAGATTTTAATATAAATTATATATATTAATTATACTCTGTGACTCGGACAAGGTTAACTTTGTAATGTCGATAATTTTAGTTTGTGGTTATGATGACTAGTCATAGGCATCACTATGTGTAGTCTTGTCCATAAAGTATTATGTTTTCTGAAGTGAAATTTACTGTTATAAAACTCGGAACTTACTAGGCGTGATTTCGATAACAGCTGTCACGGGGATCAACCTATACTTTAAAGACTGTAGTGTATATATCAAAGAAAAACTAAAATATTTTGCAATTTATTTTTGTTTTGTTGACGTTCGTGTATTTTTTTTGTGTACCTTCGTGTTTCTGTGACAATTTAAATAAATGTCTTCTTTCTTTCAAAGATCCAAAAATCTTCACAATCTTCAACATTTTATAATATTAGTATGTAGGATTTGTGTAACGAATATTCGTCATTCCTGTCTGTGTCCACAGCGCGCTAAAAAGCTGAAAGAGGTGGAGCGCGAACTGCTCGAGACGCAGGCGCAGGAGTCGGCGGCGGCGCGCAGCAAGGTCATGGCTGAAGTGACGCGCGTCGTCTTCCACATCTACTTCCGACTGCTGAAGACTGCTCCCCATTCGCAGCTGCTGGCCGCCGTGCTCACCGGGCTGGCCAAGTGAGTAGATAGCCTTTAAAGATACACGGTGGCAGTGGGCGGGGCGCATAGCTCGGAGAACTGATGGCCGTTGGGACAAAAAAGTTCTGACCTGGTGACCGCGGACCGGACGACGCAGCGTGGGCAGGCCCCCCACCACATGTTCTGACGACCTGGTTACGGTGGGGGGGAGTCGCTGGATGCGGGCGGCACAACACAACTTGGAAGCTTGGAAAACTATGAGGGTGGTCCATGTGCCGCAGTGGGCGTCAAAAGGCTGATGATGGTGATGACAGGGTTATTCCAATTTAATTCTGCTCTTGGCTGGTCACGTATGCCGGAGAACCGATGGTCGATGGAGTGCAAAGGTTCTCGAATGGTGACCACGAACTGGCGAACGCAGCTCCGGACGCCCACCAGATTGTTGGATGAAGATGGCCGCGGACATGAGGAAGTGGCGTGCCGCGGGGCAGGCCTACGTCCAGCAGTGGATGAGTTGCTTATTGATTGATTGAATTCTGCTTTATGGACTTACTGCACTGATTATTCGGTACAATTTTGCCAATGTCGCGTGTTAGACAAGACTATTATAGCCAATTACGCAATTTTTAAAACACGTCAGTTATAGTCCGCACAGACCTTTTCGGCGGCAACGTGAACATAGTCACAGATCGTTTGCACATCGCTTACTGTCTTTACGGTGTATGTGTGAGTAATTGACGTAGTGCGATGCGTCGTAAATTATTATTAGTCAATTACTACGTAGTCAATTACTCACACATACACGAATAAAAGGACGTTTTCTAAAAATGACGGCTAGCTAGGCAGATTTATCGCCCCCGTAACCCCCTGCATACTAAATTTCATGAAAATCGTTGAAGCCGTTTCCGAGATTCAGAAGTGACCAAATAAATTCCAGATTCACCCACGTGATCAACCTGGAGTTCTACACGGAGCTGGTGGCGATACTGGCGGGTCTCCTGTCCGACGCCACAGTGAGCGCGCGCTCGCGGCTGCTGTGCGCCCGCGCGGCGCTCGCGGTGCTGGCCGGCGCGGGCGACGCGCTCGCCGTGGACCCGGCCAGGTTCCACCGTTATCTTTACGAGCACATGCTGGATTGTACCGCTGGTGAGTTGCGGCGAACTTGGCTGGTTCGGCCGATCTCCGGTGAGACGACTGTGGCCGCGCTCGCGGCTCCTCTGCGCACGCGCAGCGCTCGCAGTTCTGAGTGGCGCGGGCGACGCTCCACTATTATAGGGAAATCCTAGTTTGGGACCAGGACAGGTAATTTTATTGTGTGGAAATTATTATTATTATCTTTACCAGTAGCCGCTGATGAGTTATGGCTTACGTCCATTTCATCTGTTCATGAAAAGTCGAATTTAAAATTGAAGATTGGTAGTCTAAAAAAAATTCATTATTTTGCGGTTCGATAGAACAATTATAAACAACTTAAAAAAGGGTTCAATAGCGTATTAGATACTAACTTCACGGAGACGATGGCTAGTTTGATGGAAATAATTACAGTTCAGTCACCCTGAAAACGCTCACAGAGTTTCATTTCTATTAGAAACATCCAATAAAATTGGAGAATTACACGCAAAAGCAAAACTAGTATTCGTGTCACTAAAAAGAACCCCGGGAGCGTTCAGAAGTTTGTGTCAACTACTGGACTACAGGTAGAGGGGTGGCAGCGCAGCGGTAGAACGCCGGCCTCTCATTCGGGAGGTCGTGGGTTCGAATCCTGGCATGCCAACCAACGATTTTGTTTTCTAAGTTACGTACATTTATGAAGTCGTAGAAGTAACACCACTCGCTAACTGTGAATAAAAACATCGTGAGGAAAGTCTGATGTAGTTACGTACCTCAGCGCTTGCTGCGTACAATGTCCAACTATGAGGCTAGGTGTGGAAATTTCAGGTCTAACTAGAACCAATGTCTGTTGAAAACGAATGAATTGCTGTAGGTTTGTACACTGCAGGGGTCGACAAGCGCGACAATGAAGAAAAACATTAAACAAATTCTTCGGGGATCTTGTAAAAGATTTTTTTCCGCCCCGAAAGATCGGGTGCGTAACGATCGATATAAAAACTTTTGATATATTTTCACTGGATATAACGATTAAAGGACATAATGCACTCTTGATATAACAATATTTGATATATTCTCATGTAATATAATTATCAACAGATATAATGAACTTGTAATATAACAACTATTAATCGAACAGTCATAACGTATAACATACATGGGATATAACTTTGTTGGATATAAAACTCAGTTGGTATAATGTACTGTTGGCATAATCTGGAATCGTTATATCCAGTGAAAATATATCAGAAGTTTTTATATCGATCGTTACGCACCCCACTGAAACATAACAGTATAATAGCCACTGATAAACTGGTAACACATATTATATTTTCGTATAAGAATTATTATATAGAATATTAGGTTAGGGCAGACAAAAAGGGGGGACGGGTCAAAAGCCGAAAGTACAAGATGACAAAGTTTTATAATTTCTATTTGCAACAACAAAAATATAGGTGCGAAGAAGCGCGTAGGAGCGTGTTAGGTTGAACATGTAAGACCGAAAACTTAACCGAAATTATTAGTGTAGGTTATTGCAACCGAAAAAATATATTATATCTTACCAAACATTATACCACTAATACTTATATCCAATATACATTATATCCATTAAACGTTATATCAAAAATGTATTATACTATTTAAGAATAAGAATAAGCTTTATAGGCCATGAAATTATACTGATTGTTGTTATACCAAAAGTTTATTATGTCCCTTGAGTGATTATATCCAATGAAATTATATTAAATGTTGTTATATCCAGTGAAAATATATCAAAAGTTGTTATACCAATCATTACACACCCCGAAAGATCGCCCCGTTTCTCCGACGTTCGCCCCGCAAAACGCGTGCCGGATTACCGCAGGTCCACTAACGTCGAAGTAAACTCTGCAGCGTCGAACCACGCGGACGCGAAGCTGGTGCTCGAGTCGCTGGCGGGCGTGACGGCGCGTGCGCGGCGCGTGTCGGCGAGCGTGCTGTGCGCGTGCGCCAAGCGGCTCGCCACACTCGCCGCGCAGCTGCGGCACGCCGGCGCCGCCGCGGCGCTCGCGCTGCTGCACGCTCTGGCGCAGGTTCGTTGGTCGTTGGTCGTTGTGGGGGACACAGGAAGAGGAATAAAATAAATATTTAAGGGGGGCTCCCATGCAACAAACGTGGTTTTTTTGCCGTTTTTTGCTCGATATTAACGGCAACAGGTAGACGCTTGAAATATTCAAATGTTGTATAGGTAATGGTACGGAACCCTTCGTGCGCGATAAATAGACATACGAAGACGACGATAATGTGTGTGAAGTGACCGGTAAGGGTTATTAGCGAAGGCAGATTAAAATCCCCAAAACCTGCGTGCGTGCCTGTAACGACTAATGAATGTTGAAGCGAAAAGCTTGTCAAGGTTTCACAACCCCTGGACTCTGCCTAACCCTCCGGCATACAGGCGTGAATTGATATGTGTGCATTATTCATATGGAGTGCCTCTTTGGTCTAGCGGTTAACACGCTTGTCTACTAAAACTAACATGCTTGTCTACTAAAACCCGTCACGGGTTCGATTTCTTTTTTATTCTGTTATTCTGTTGTCAGCACGAGCAAACCGTGATTTTTGTCCTCTGAAAATATTGGTAGTGTCATAGCGATCCGGAATGTCTGTATGGGAATTACTCTTTGAGGGATCCCCTTAGGTTAAAAAAATCAAACCACGTTAAAAAAAACCTTAAATTAATAATGTGTAGTTCTCACGGAAGTTTTAGTTTCAAATTTATTTATTTAGCCTGTTTTTCTCCATACCTTCCACAGCATAGCAAGCCCGTCTCAGCGCTGTTCGAGCCATCGGACGAGACAGTGGGCTCCGGCCGATATGACCCGTACCTTCCCTCGCCCGAACATTGCAACGCCTCAGCAACCGCCCTTTACGAGCTCACAGTGTTGACCAGACACTACCACCCGACCACTAGAGCTGCCGCGATGGAGTTGGTCAAAATACCTCCCGGATTGCCTGAGGAGTTCAATAAACTGTAAGTTTTTTTTTCATGTAGACTTAGCGTCCCACTGCAGGGCAAAGGCTTCCCTTTTAGCTAGAAAGGTCGCGAGGTCGTCCCGCGATGGTATATCTCGTCGAATACTGGTGTATTCTTCAATACAGATTGCTTTAATAACAAGTTACCATCTACTATAGCATCAAAATGTATGGCACGGGTGAGGCATGGGCCTCGGTCTGGGTGATTTGATTTTTCTGAACAAGGGCACTTGTTTGGTAGAGTGAACTTGTTAAGGGGCTACAGTGTGCTGGAACTGGCTGGAAGACGCTTTTGAATCGCTTGTGACATCCTCTAGGAACATTTCAGACCTTTGAAATTAATATATGATATAATTTAACTCCTCGATTCCCTATGGCATGTATGACAACTGTCATAACCTTACGCCTTCTATGAGTAAATATATTCCGTAAGAATGCTTAAAACAAACCTAAGAATTTATGTGCCATTTTAAATGCGCAGTGGATTACGTTTAAGCTTATACAGTCTTACGGGCAATATCAAAATATTGTATGTTCATGTTTAAAAGTAACAGGAACAATAGTTACTCATTCAGAAAAAACGTTTTCATCAATTTATCACATTACGCCTTACGAGGAAAAGCCCAGCTACTCGTTGCATGTTGTCTGTGACCAGGCGCTCTTCGCATCACCATTGATTTGATTGTAACTTTTCATAAGCGATTCATCAATCATAAATCAACCTTCCAAAGTTCACCTCGAGCGCCATATAGTGAAATTAATTCAAAGTAGCAATTCTCATACAAAATTACCGATTGTAGGCCAAGGACGTGGGGTGAGGGACCGAAAAAGACGCCGCATCTTTCCAATTCACTTTCGTACAAAATGTACTGGGTCAAGTTTCATAAAACTATAATTTCGTAGTTTATTATGACAATTCGAGGTACACTGCGCAGCAGAGTCTATTTGTTAATCTGTGGGTTAATCGGCTTTCGGTCATAGTCACAATGAATTGTAGTTCTATGAAACAGGATCCTGAAGGGATGGGTCTTTTCCGCGCCCTCGCCCCACGTCCCATGTCCGAACAAAACAAAAAATATTATATACATTAGTCCAATCGGTGGAGACATTTTCGAGTTTTTGCAAGACCAACGCACGGGGACTGATTTTTGTAGTAGTGATCGAGCTTCAATCGTTAGAAAAACATAAAATGTAAATTCCCATTTCCTGTATTTTTTTATTTAAGTAAATAACTAAAAAAGAAAATAAAAAGAAGAAAAGTAAAAAGGAAACCGATCATTTATTATAATCATTATTCGAACCAAAAGCTCTCTGTCGCTCAAGGGACGCCTCTTCCCATCCGAGCTATTGTAACATTATGAATCTAAGCGAAACATCGTTCTATTATTTGTGCCTAAATCACGGTAAAAGCGAGGTTCACTAAAAATGAAACCTAACTACCTATGTATTATAATCCATTTATTGTCGCGATTAGGTCGGCCGCACGCGGCCAGACTTTCTGCTCGAGTATTGTAGTCTCTAATACCTAGCATTTAAGGTTCATTTTAGTTTGATGGAGTTTTGTTTCAGTCCTCGCGCTCGCACTTCGCCTCCTCGTTAGATTGTAGGGTACATAGGCGGTAAATAATGTGTTGGTAAATAATAACTTCGATTGGCGTTACGAATAATACTTGATTCATAAACGAATCTGTGTAGATTTCGTCTGTAAATTTTTTTTCTATCTGCCTGACATGTTTTTCTGTTTTAAATAAAATAAAACGCTGTATATTTTTATCACGCATTTTATTGTACATGCGGAAGTATTGTTAGAAGAATCAATGGCGTAATGCTAAAAATTTTAAAGCAATTATAATTTATATACATTTGTACTTGTTTTTAGTTTTTTTATTTTCTCGAAATTCCGCCGTATTGGGATAAGTTATCTACACTGCAATAATTATGCTCTTTACCTTCCCTACATGTAGTATAAATCACACTTCCATGACATGTATGTTGATCCTATTCAATTGTTTTTGCTAGGGTTGTCACAAAATCCGGGTTTTTTTATTCATGATTTATTCGATGCTCATTTTTAGGTACAACGTAATTTAAATATATAATTTAACGCTTATAATATTTTTTGGGTTCCGTAATCATAATGACAACAAAAGAAAGTAGTTAGGTTTTTGTACACGTAACAAAAAAAAAACAACTGAAACCTTAACAAAAAGGAAAAGTGTAACAAAAAGTAACCAAATAGAAATAGAAGTACTGTATCACACAATAGATTAAATAAAAATCTGCGTTCCTGGTTTACCGATATTACATATTTTTATTTAAGTGTCACAATGAATAGTTTAATGTATCTTGAAAATATTCGTCGGTGGGGAGTTCCAAAATTATAATAATAATAATAACGTCCACACAACGCAATCAAACTAGAATTCCCTGTACTATGGTATGGATAGTTTTTAACTATCAGCTTTAATGTCAAAAATCACTTAAATGCTGTATGTTTTCTGTGCTATTGGAATGAAATAATAGAAATGGTATGAATTACACTATTAATACGATTATGAACAGATTAATCTGTTATAATATACCAATATAAGTTAAGACGAGGCGGCACTGTTTATTAATAATTATATTTATCAGTCTTTGTGCTGAAACAAGGATGCAGGCCAAATAAGCACTCAAATCCATTTGTAGCTCTTTTGCCAACATCCTTAGCAACGAAGTCTTTATCCATTTTCATAATTTTTGTTTTATTTCTTTGGTCAATATCCATTTTGAAATGTTTTTTTTTCTTCTGTAAAAAATAAATTATTTTGCTTTTGTTCTTAAATTTTTTATTATTTTGTTTGTGTTATACCATAGAAAAAAAATACTCCTGTCAGATTCGCTTAATGGACTATGTGGCCACACAGGCACGGAAGCGATGACACATATTCACCCTTTTAAAACCGCTTCAGTGAATGCGCGTAGTGTAAAATAAAATAAAAAATTGCGTAAAGTCGATGATTTAAATTCAAAGATTTTGAGCCAAAATCTTAATCCAAGCTTCAAATTTATCAAAATTTCCACTCTTTTAAAATATTTATAATCCTCTGTATTTTTACACTATATTTAAAGATTTTCAACAGCTTTTGTAAATAAACCTCTTGACTCATGGAAACACAAGAAGTCCACTGCTGGATATAGGCCTCCTCCATGCATTTCCAAAAAGACCGGTTAGAAGCGGATTTCATCCAGCGTCTTCCTGGCACTTGGATGAGGTCATCTGTCGGCTGGTCGTCCTACGCTGCGCTTGCCGATATGTGGTCTTCATTCGAGAACTTTTCGGCCATGTAGACGACTTTCGTTCATCTACGAATCTCATCATTTCTGATTCGATATCGTAGAGAAAGCATAGGTCTTTCCATAGCTAGTTGCGTGACCTTGAGCTTTCTTATGAGGCTTATAGTGAGAGACCACGTTTCAGTGCCATAAGTCATCACTGGTTGTATAATTTTGTCTTGAGCGATTGAGGTATATTAGACGAAAGGACTTTTCTAAGTTTCCCGAATGCTGCCCAGCCGAGTTGGATTCGACGATTGACCTCTTTCACAAAGTTGGACGGGCCTAGTTGGACTGTTTGTCCTGAGTAGACGTATTCGTCTACAACTTCGAGAGTCGAGTTCCCCAATGTTATTGGGGTGGGCACGAAACGAGTATTCGATGTGACCTTTGTTTTGTCCATGTTCATTTCAAGGCCCACCCGTTGGGAAACTCGACTGAGGTCTTCGAGCATTATGCCGAGGTCTTCCATCGTTTCTGCCATGACTACTATATCGTCGGCAAATCAAAGGTGAGTGATGTACTCGCCATTGATATTGATGCCGCGTCCCTGACATTCCAGAAGCTTGAAGGTATCTTCCAGTCCGTTTGTGAACATTTTTGGAGAGATAACGTCTCCCTGTCTTACGCCCTTTTTCAATGGAATTGCCTCCGAACTCTGTTCCTGTACTCGGACCGACATATTGGTTCTGTGGTCATAGTGGACTGTTGTACAAGCATTTCAGCCAGCACCTCGATATACCGATAGTCAATACGGCAACGCTGGAGAGACTCGAGCACTGTCCATAACTCGATCGAATCGAAGGCTTTCTCATAGTCCACAAACGCAAAGCATAATGGCAAATTATACTCCTCAGTCTTCTGTATAATTTGCCGCAACGTGTGGATGTGGTCTATGGTACTAAAGCCCTTTCGGAAACCGACTTGTTCGGGAGGCTGGAAGTCATCAAACCTACGTTCAAGACGATTCGTGAGGACCCTCGAAAACAGCTTATAAACATGGCGCAGAGTAGTCATCAGTAACCACAAAAACCTCCAATACTAATTTTCATACAAAAACGGAGCCAGAGATAAAAATCAGAATTTTTAAATTTTTAGGAGCCAGCTTGAAATTCGACTTACGCCATTTTGTAAAAAGTAAGTTAACGTTGTCATCCAACCCAAGGTCTTATTCAACATTTGTTCGACAAGACTACCCCGTAATGTTACCGTTTTCTCAGGCTTTGACAAAAAAGCTGTAAAGAGCGGATTTTCCAAGTCAGATTTTTCTTATCGGATTGAGGGATCACCCTGTAAGGATGGAAAATTCCAAGTTTATACCATATGTGGAACTTGAAAATCTTTTAGCACCTGATAAGACCGAAATTAGAACAACCAAAAATTCAAGAATTTTCGCACGTCTAGTTATTTTAGCATTCAAATGCTGTGTGACTATAAAGTTGATACAATATTAGTCCAGCCGCTAGACCAGCGGGGCCCGGTGGCAAAACCTGCATTAGGTGTTGGTTGAAAATTTAAGCAAGTTTACTTTTCAATCGGCACTATTAAATTTGCCATAAAAATTTGTTGACGTCACCGTCCTATCTAGGGTTTATGCAACGAGTTTATGTTGTTTTAAAATACCACCCCTAAGTGTTACCATTATCCCAAGCCGTTGAAAAAAAAAAGAAGCTTCTCCAAGTTTTCGATTTTCTCCGTCAGTTTTAGCAAAAAAACTAATCGTATAGAAAATTTCAAGTTAGTAACATCAAAATGGGACAACAATTTTATCTAGCTGTTTTTCGCTGATCAACTTTATGTAGGTATATACATTCTTCACGTCACACCGTGTACATAAAGTTGTTATATGCGATGTATATCATGTTAGTATTTTAATTAATATATCAATAATAATGGCACCAGGTATTTACATATTTTTTTCAAAATCAAATCAGATCCGGATTATAAATTACTATCTGAGAGCGTGACAACCCTAACGACGTAAAATCCGGATAACAATTAAAATGGTCGTAATTTCTACTTTCCATGGAATTGGCATTGGAAATATATTTTTTATTTCATATGGGGAAGTCGCTTCCTACGTTCCAATTTTGCCACTGAGTCTCGAAATACATCCATGTGAAATCAAAGTCAAATTCACTTTATTGAAAAAAGATAAGGTGATTTTTTTTCACTTTTTGACATAAAAACCTGTTGTTGTGAAAAAACATGTACTATTTCGTAAGTAGGTAGGTAAACAAATACGTACTAAACATATGATTTTTGTTTGAAAGCTATTCTTTCTACAAAGCATAGATAAGTTTTGAAGAGATGTACCTACCTTTATCTTTTTTGTTTGTAATGGCGCATGCTATACAAGAAAGCATTAGATTGAAGTCTATTCAATCTACGCGTACGCGGGCGGGCTGGCGAGCCGGCTAGAAAAGTAGAAACCGCTCGGCTCGCTCGACGCGTTCGAAATTCGGCTATATATGTGTGCGTTTGGCGGCGTGTGCTTACGCGAAGGGAATGAGACTGTGTGTGTGCGGCCGCGCGCGCGTCTTTCTATGGAGATTACTACTAGGAATTAATTCAGTCGTGTCATCTAGCGGTGAAATGTTGAAGTGCTGCACACCTGTGTCAAACGCTCAAGGTCATCGGCACAGGGAAAAATCTTAAGGACCTGCCTGCGGGTTAGCAAGACAAGTGATTGTGTCTGTGGAGAATTGGACATCATTTATTGCATTTCATCATAAGCAGCCTATATACGTCCCACTGTAGGGCACAGGCCTTCTCTCAGGGAGTATAGGCTTAATCACCACGCGTACCCAACGCGGATCGGCGATTTCCGCGGGTTTCTCAGGTTTCTTCGCGATATTTACCTTCACAGTTAGCGAGTGGTATTGCTACTATAACTTCAAAAATGTATATTGCATTTACAGACCACTATTCACAGTCAACAATCCATCTCGCTTCCAGATCCCCGCTGCAGATCTTCGACCAGTATGACGGCTCCCAGATGACCTTCAAGCCGGCCATACCGCCGCCCAAACGCGCCGCCCCCAAAGAAAAATACACAGCAAACCACATTTGGACCCAGACCAGTCTCCGGGACGAATGCACGGCGGTTGAAGAGAGCGTGCAGAGTGAATTTGTGTTTGAGAGTCCACCGAAAAAGGTGAGGACGAGATAGAGATCTGTGATTTGGTGAATAAATTATGTTGTAAAACGAACCTGTTTTATTTTTCATGTGTGGAATTACCAACCCCATTGGCTTTGTCAGTGCTAATGTATTGTCTAGCAAATTCAAACGACGGCTCATCATCATCGTCACAAAGAATAATAATAATTTATTTGTTATAAGTCTTTCGCTAAAACACAATTATTGAGATTCATGACGTATATTTTTTTCGCAAAAAACTGTTATTATAAACGATACCTACATATTTCAGCCATTTATGATACAAAATGTCTTATTTGGTTAATAAGTAGCAAGCTTAGCTCAAGGTTAGTTTAGTTGTGGTATAGGTTGTGCAATTTTGTTAAAAAATTCACACGCCACATGACAATTACTAAGGGGAACAATTAAAATGCTATTTTTATCCTTATTATTAGTATGTAATTCTCTAACAGGTAATTATCATTAATGTAGTGTAGATTCTCATTATCCGTCCGTCACTCTTCAATAAGGGACGATTATCATTGCGCTGTATGTCTCTCAGTGAGCGCGTCTGAGGCCACGCTTCTCCGCGATTCTTCAATAGTATCACTTCGGTGTATATCGATCAGTCCGGTGCAGAAGCAGGTAGGTCTAGGCGGCGGGCTCGGCGAGCGCGTCGAGGGCGAGGTGGCAGCCGCGCGCGGCGCGGGCCAGCAGCTGGAGCCGCGCGCGCCGCGCCGCGTGCAGTGCGCGTGCCGCCGCCGCGCCGCGCTGCTGCACGTGCGCCCGCAGCGCGCCCAGCTTGCTGACCCAGCTGGGGACACCATTTTAATATTTAACATTTTTATTTTTAACCATAAGTGAGGCATTTTAAATTATCATAAGAAACATAATTAGCGATACATTTTGCACTGCGGCCCCACACTAGGCGAGCCCGTATCGTAGGTTGCCATTTCGGTGGTTAACGATCTCTCGATCATGCTAATAGTGATTTTTAGGACCCGTGACCGTGAACCTGAGGCAAAAAAACCTAGAACGAGATAGCTTACTGCTATCTGCCAGAAACGGCAGTTTTTGGCACAAATGCTATCTAGTCCCAGGTTCGTGATCCTAGGTTCTTTGTCTAGGGTCCTAAAATCACTGTTAACATGATTGAGAGATCGTACTGACACTTTCTGCAAATACGATCTGTAAAAGATGATATGGTTTTATTTTCATTGGTGACGCTAGTTATCTCACTGGATCCCATTAAAGTAGCTATTTGCTTAAAAGGATAACACTAATTAGGCTAGGGTCGTATGCTAGGTGGTGAGGATGTGTGTGAGAGTGCATGCGTGCATATATACGAGTGTGATAAGTGTGTGTGTGACTAAGGTCCATATTACAGAAACGTACTCAAGCGCCGATCTCAGTTGAAAACTAGATTTGAGTATGGTTTTCATTTTAGAACGTTACTTGAGTTGACACTTACCAATTGCAACTCAACTGAGTAATAGCTAATACGAGAACGATACTTGAGTTGCAATCTCTACTTAAATAAAGTTCAAATCTGAACCACGCTTGAGAGTCGATTTTCCTCGTGAATTGTTTCGTAATTATTACAAAATGAATATATTTCAAGATGTTGACCATTATGACGATATACAGGGTTATTTTTAAAGTCGCTGGATGCGAGCGGCAAAAGACCGGGAAGCTTGGACAACCATGAGGGATGCTATGTCCTGCAGTGGGAGTCAAATGGCTGATGATGGTGATGATGATTTTTAAAATGTGTCACAATTATCATAAGCCGCCTATATACGTCCCACTGTAGGGCACACGCCTTCTCTCAGAGAGAGTATGGGCTTAATCACCACGCATGCCCGCCGCGGATTAGCGATTTCAAGCGCTTAAAATGCGTAATTCCCCTAATTAGAGTTGCTGTCTGGCAACAACTTTTCATCATCATCAGCCCGTCGCTGCCCACTGCTGGGTATAGGCCTTTTCTCCATTACGCCGTCTTTCATGGTCTATTGCCATTCGCATCCGCAGGCCCTTTGACGACTTGGTCACATCGTCCTACGATCGAGCGGTCGGTCTACTCACTGACGACTGTCCGGTTCTTGACCACACTCAGTCACTGACCTGGTCTACCTGCCATCTTTCCGACAACAACTTTTGTTCTATGAGTTTTTCTCAGGATTTTATTTTTCGATATCAGACTTTATATAATTTTACAATTAAAGTTGTTGTAAATGACAAAGTCTAACCAACAAGTCTTAGGATCATGTATTTAATGAAAATAACATAAGCCTTAACATATCAGTGTTCCCCCTATGCGTTTGAGAGACACTCAATCACTCAGGATTTTGATCTGTTTAAGAAGCGATTCAGATTCACCCAAAAAGTCGTGGCAAAATTATCCTGCCGTTAATTCAACATGTTCACGTCAAGACATAAGAGCTGTACAGAAAAATATCGTGAGGAAACCTGAGTGCCTGAGGTGTTCACACTTCTGGACTTGAAATCACCAGTACGCAGTGGGTCCAGCGATTTAGCCTGTACTCTCTCTCTGAGAGAAGGTCTGTGCTTACATACTGTGGGTCGTTTATAGACTGCATTATTACATCAAGACACGGAATGTGGTCGAAAGAACTTATGGCAGATGGAACCGGAGATTCCCTTGTCTATGCAGAGAGCTGGGTACTATTGAGCAGCGTCGAACGTAATTGTTGCATGCGCTGTGCTTTCACAAGCGATGCGACACCAGCAGAATTCGTATTTGCACCTACTACCCGTATCTATTTCTCCTTCGGCAAATTCTCCAGTATGAGGTTGCCTGGAAGAAATTGCTATTAGCAATAAGGCCGCCAATTGTATCTTTTCTTTTGTCACTGCTGTTTCTGTATATTGTATAATGTTTCTGTATCAATTTTTTCCGGTAGGTATATGTACAATAAAGAATATTCTTATTTTATTATTACTGGACTAACCTTTGCTCCTGCTGCTCCCAGAATTGCAGCTCGTTAGCGACCTTGGCGTACTGGTGGCCTCTCGCCCGCGCCTCCTCGAGCGCTTTACTGAGCGCGGCCTCCTCTTCGGCCCAGCGCTGGGCCTCGGCCTGCTCCACAGTCTGGGCCTCGATGAAGGCCTCGGCCTCGCGCTGCAGGAGGCTCTTGAGCTCGGCGCAGGTCGCGCGGGCCTCGTCCTAGGTAGGATTTGAGGTTTAGGGAATAGTGAAGTTTACAGTGTTTAAGAGGCACCACGAGGTTCACCAGCGCCAACAGTTCCAAAAACCGGATAAGAGCGCGTCGGACTCGCCAACCGAGGGTTCCGTTTAGGGATTGCAATCCAGCGGCGTTTTCAATCCAGCGGAATTTTTGCTGGATTGACCTGAATCCAGCTGGATCCAGCGCGGATCCAGCAAAACGTGGAACGAAAATAAAAAGACGATATTTTTAAGACTTTTTTTATTAATTTGTACTTCTTACGATAATCTTTGAAATCTTCCACTCATTTGGTGATATCTTATATTAATTTGCTTTGGTTTTTTAATAATTTGAGATCAAAATAATCAACATAAAATTAAATAACAAACATATAACCTTATATTCATATAACATTTAAGATAATGTTTCTAAGTAAGCACTATCTTATTAATTACGCTTATGTTTAATGATAGGACGGCTAATCAGTAGCAATCAGTGTCACAAATTCTTTTAAAATTAACTTAATTAACATTCTTTTAAAAAAGGACCGTAACAATAACACTATTTTAATTTTCAATAGTATTTTTGTATCAAACAAAAAAAGCTTTGAAATAATCTTCTCTCCGCTCGTTAATCCTTAATAATTAAGCAGTTTAAAGTCTGACGATAAGAGACTACTTCTTTTTTTGAATTCTCTGAAAGTAAGACCTTAGGAAACAAATTTTATCTATAGTCTTATCTCCCAACCTGCTTCGCACATAACTGCATATGTAGCCGGCTGCTGAGAATGCCCTTTCGGCCTCTACACTGGTCGGTTTTAAGGTCATTAAATACTCATAAACCATTGATAAATGTTCACCTCGCACTCCTTCGCTCTCATAAACGCTCATTTCTTTTTTCAGGATCTTTTCGTAATCTAATTGACCACTTGGCTTTTGTTTATTAAAGTTCTCCTTCTCTCTTTTAAGTTCTATCTCAAGCTCTAGCTCTAAAGTCATTTTAACGGGTTCTGCGTCATCATCTACACGATCTTCTTCTATCTCTATGGTATCTTCTTGCACCAACATTAATACTAAAATTAAAAATAAACATTTTACTTTACTTACCATTCAGTCTCTCAAACAACAACCAACACGCACTTCATATGCACTTAAGTGACACAAAGACACTTTCTATCGAGACGAGAGCAGTTATTCAACTCAACTCATCAACTGTCTTTGATTTATAAAATAAACAAACATAAGCGGTACAGTTGGTAAGGGGGAAAGGGGGCGGGCGGCGTTGCCTTTCATGCGGCACGTGCTATGGTGACAGAACGGCAACGTTGCCGCGCCGATTCGAAAATGGCGGCAACTCAAAAAACTAAACAATAGAAATTGATACGTTTGCGGATCCGCATCGCTGGATCAAGATGTATGCTGGATCCAGCATGTTTAAAAAGGCACTGGATCCAGCTGGATTGCTGTATGCTGGATCCAGCAATTGCAATCCCTAGTTCCGTTCAAATTTGTAGGTACTTACATTACATATTATAAATAGTTCAGGAATCGAGTCTCCGACTTTTTTTAGGATTTAATTACAAATGTATAGTTTTCAGATTTTTTCCCTGTACTTGTAGTATAAGACGATATTACAACACGGTCACATTAACTAGAGACTTGACGTTGATACAATAATTTCCAAAACAAATACCAAAATGACAGAAAACTAAGCAAATTATCGATAGTATGGTCAGTATCTTTGTAACCAATACGTGTGTCGATAATTTGCTTAGTTTTCTATCATTTTGGTATTTGTTTTGGACATTATTGTATCAACGTCAAGTCTCTAGTTAATGTGACCGTGTTGTACTTGCCAAATTTCATAGTACTAGGTCAACGGAACATGTACATTTACATACAGTACCCTATACATTTTGATTCCCTTGAGTGTCGAAATACACGTTTTTTTTTTAAAGCCTCTATTACCTTAACTTATAAGTAAGATTTTTCCGCAGCGTCAAGGGACTATAGACCTGAGTATATAGTTTTAATTTCATCTCGATACCTCCACGCGTTCCCGAGACAAAAGGTCTTGACCGAAGAGTTTTTTGTAAAATTCTTATTATTATTGGATTAAGAAATAAAGAGAACGGAATGTTGCGTTGGTTTGGACATGTGGAGAGGATGAAGGAAGAAAGATTGACCAAACAAATATATCGAGCGTATGTGAATGGAAGGGCCGGTAAGTGTCGTCCCAGACGGACAAACTTCGACCAAAGTGAGGTTTTATCTCGCCAAGCGGCAACTCTGCAACATGGCGTGATCAACTCCGCAACACAAGTGTTGCGCGCAACATGTCGACAGCAACTCGGCGACATGTTTATGCAACCATCATCATCATCATCATCAGCCATTCGACGCCCACTGTAGGACACAGGCCTCCTTCGTGGTTTTCATAACCATGAGGGGTTTTGCCATAATCGCCACGCTTGGCAGGCGGGTTGGCGATCGCAGTATGCGGTTGGAATCTCAGGAATACGGCAACCATGTTTATAAATAATGTTTACAATGAATACGGGGCTAAGTCTCACCAGCCGGTGAGGCGGCCAGCCTGCAGCAAGCTAGTAGTGAGACGCGGGGCTGGCTATCACAACCCTGGCTATTTAACCCGAGGGCTCACGGCAACCATAAATACATTATTGTCTGTTATTTAAGATCCTATAAGCAATAAGGCCGCCAATTGTACTGCATTTTTGTAAACATTTCATGTTTGTGTTTTTCCTGGTACAATAAAGAATATTCTTATCTTATCTTATCCTACCGAAGTGAGGCAGCGATAAAGTATGGAGTGTGAGTCTCACCAGCCGGTGAGCACGGTTGCGCCGGCGCGAGTTGTTGGCCCGCTCGGCGGCGGCCAGCCGCTCGGCCAGCGCGGCCGCCTGCAGCCGCAGCGCCGCCGCGGCCGACTCCACCACGGCGGCGCACGCCGGGCCCATCAGCTCTCTGGCGGCGGAGCGGTCTCATTGTCACGCTCATACACGATTGCTCTAACGTGTTTTTTGCAAACGACACCGACAGGCTTTATACCGCTGACTTTTTTATTTTCATTTTTCGCATTTTCACTCCATCTGCTCGAAATGATGCATTTTGATGCCCAAATTTAGGACCCAAAACACGCTATTGTTGTTCAAGCTACGATGCATCAAAATAACACTCAAAATGGGGTTTAGAATCTATTTACCTATAGGTACCTTTAAGTGAATAGACTCAAAATCCAATTTTGAATTTATGTACTAATGCACTCAAAGTCAGACTTCTCTTTCACTCTTGAGGATTCGTCCTATATCTATTTCGCTCCAACCCAAGCAATAAGTTTTAAAACCGAGTTTGGAACTACTTACTGAACTACCAAACATTTTGCTGCAAAACTTTTAAGTACCTAATTGTCAAATATTCAAAATTGGAACGCAAGTTTTTTTTTCTATGCAAAAAATCAATAACTTTGGCGCGCTTTTTTTGTCTATTTTTACTTATTTTCTCGGAAAAATGTCGTCAAGCGATGATGATAGTGTCTTCTTAACACTAGAATATATAAAAAAAAACAGGCAACACATCAATTCAAAACCTCCTGCCAGAAGTTACATTTGAGTGGTATGTAAGTGTTATCTTTTATTCCATTCCTCTCAGATGGTAGTGAAAAGCAGTGTTCTACACGGGCGCAAATAATTTTTGGTGTCAGTAGTGTTGAATCCACCGCTCCTTCAGCGATTCTTAGTTAAAGCAAGAATCGCCTCAGTTCGCTCTGGATTCAATTTTACAACCTCGACGCAAAAATTTTATTTGCGCGCTTGGTGAACAGTCTACTATTAAGAAGTGTTTCAAGAAATCGTGTGTTTATAAATTAATAGGACTGTTAGTTTATCAATGTATGTATTAGATCAGGGGTTGTAACTACTCCTGTACAGTTTAAAGTGCGTACTATAATTGAATAAATGGAATCGATACTTCTTTGCCTAAGGCTAAGTTGCAATAAAAATCTAACGGCTTCGGTTTCAATAAGCTCGATGGCTAAGTCAGATTTCATACAGTTGCCCAGTTATAAAATACAAAACGGTGGTAGCAGAGCGGTAGAACGCCGGCTCATTCGCGAGGTCGTGGATTCAAATCCTGGCATGTGCCGATGACTGTTATTTGTGAAGTTATAATATCATTATTACTCGCTAACGGCGAAGGAAATACATCGTGAGGAAGCCCACGGGACTGCGGTATTTACGTACCTCAGCACTTGCTATGTACGATACCCCAACTATGAGGCTAAGTTCGGAAATCTCCAGTCGAAGTAGGACTTAGGTTTTACCCCACTAGGCATAATATAATAATACTACTAGGGTCGTCAGACTCAGGTACGTAAGTAAAATTGTTATTAAATTATTCTTCTATCAACATAGGTAACTAACAAAAACAGCAGTTTGCTATTTTTTTGTAATAAAACATGTTCACTTCATTCTGGTTGTACGTTTTGCATCTGGCTGGTTTTGGTGACATTAAAAAGGTTACATTTCAAAAAAGAAACAAATTGGTAATAACAATATGTTGTTTTCAGCTATTTTTCATTTGTTTTTCTTTCTGTCAAAATGAGTAAACTAACGAAGAAATTCGATACATTTTAACATTTTATTACAAAAAAGGACAAAATGCAACGCAAGCCGCAAAAAAAAAACTTTATGGACCTAATGCAGTTTCTGTAAGAATAGCACAAAGCAGGGCTTTCAGATCGAGACATGAAAGAAAAAGGTGACGATTAAACAAATAGAAATATTTTGAAACCATGAAAATCGGTACATTCTGTATGATTAGTGGTGTAAATCTGGACTAGAATTACTTCTCGACAGTGACGGCTAAGCACTTACTTTTCGTTGATGGCCATGGAGCCAAAGGCGGGGTACGGCACAGCGAGCCGGACTAAGCCCTGATTGTACTCCACACAACTGTCCAGAGTCTTCTTCTGCCACAGAGCCAGCTCTGCTTCCTTGCTGTACAGCATCTAGGTACGAAAAAATACATGAAATTAACTCTCAGATCCTTGTGCACTAACAGCCTGTTAATCTGTATCTACCTACAAGGTAGATCCAATTAGGACTTTGTGGTGACGTAGGCTGCACTGAATGTCCATCTGCCTGCCTGCCTGTCGGTATGTCTGTCTGTATGTCTGTCTGTCCGTCTGTCCGTCCGCCCATCCGCCCGTTCGATGCCCGTTCGATGCCCGTCCGATGCCCGCCCGAGGCCTGCCTGTCTGTCTGTCTGTCTGATCGTCCGTCCGTCCATCTGTCTGTCTGTGTATCTACCTGCTTGTCTGTCTATTCGTCCGTCTATCTACTTATCAAGCAGGTCCTACCTTCGTCATATAGGCTGCACTGACTGTCCGTCTGACCGTCCATGTACTTATCATAATCTATCCACCAACGAGATCCAAGCTTCGTGATCTGCGCTGCACTGACTGCCTATCTACCTTCGTGATCTGTGCGATGGCAGCACACTTGGAGTCCTGCATCCGGGCGGCATAGTCCGTCTCATCGAGAAGTCGCGCCCGCTCCTCCGTACTCATCGGCTGCTCCTCAATCTCCTTGCGAAGCTGCTGGCATTCGGCGCTGGGGATATAAAAGTGGGTTTGATTGCAACTCTCACAAAACCCTTTTTAGTGTTCCGCACCCGAAGGGTGCCAAACGGGACCCTATTACTAAGACTTTACTGTCCGTCTGTCTGTCTCACTGTCTGTCTGTCCGGCTGTCTGTATGTCTGTCTGTCACCAAGCTGTATCTCATGAACCGTGATAGTGAGGCAGTTGAAATTTTAACAGACGATGTAATTCTATTGCCGCTATAACAACAAATACTAAAAACAGAATAAAATAAATGTTTAACTGGGGTTCCCATATAACAATCGTAATTTTTTTGCCGTTTTTTGCTCGATATTAATAACGGCAACAGGTAGAGGCTTGAAATATTCACAGAATAGCATAAGCATAAGCAGCCTATATACGTCCCACCGTAGGGCACAGGCCTTCTCTCAGGGAGAGAGTCTTTATTCACAGAATTCTATATTCGCTTCAAAAATAAATAACGAAATTAAAATAAAATAAATATTTACACAACAAACGTGATTTTTTGCCGATTTTTCTCGATCTTTGTGCCTAGTGTTGTATAGATAATGGTACGGAACCCTTCGTGCGCGAGTCCGAGTCGCACGTGGCCGGTTTTAATAATAACTTCCTCACAACACAATCACTGGTCGTGAACCGAAACTAGGCTACCCTGTGCTGTGGTGACCAGGCAAGGACATAACAAACAAGGAAATACACCCAAACTGAGGCCATTTGTATGGCTGTAGGGCACAGGCTTTCTCTCATGGGGAGAGTATGGGCTTAATCACCACGCGTGCCCACCGCGGATTGGCAATTTCAAGCGCCGAGGTGTGTGAACACCTCAAACACTCAGGTTTCCTCACGATGTTTTCCTTCACAGTTAGCGAGTGGTATTGCTACTATAACTTTACAAATGTACATAACTTAGAAAACAAAGCCATAGGTACACGCCCGCACTGGGAATCGAACCTGGGTCTCTCGCTTCAGAGTCCAATGTTCTACCCACTAGGCTACCACGGCTCTATCCTAGTTGTTACCCCCCAACAGTAGCCGTTTTAACCCCGCGGGGGTTTCTACTACTATAGCACTAAACAGTAACTATGATATTGACAATATTGAGTCAATGCAATGTCAATGTTATAAATACCTTTTCCACTTACATTACTCTTGCTCTCATGCCGTTAATTCTAACATTATCTCTCACGTCGATTTGATGACTCTTAATTACTAGTATACTCACTGTAAAGCAGCGATTTCTTGTTCCCTGGCGCTCTGTTCCACTTGGATCTCCCTGCCCTGCGCGCGAGTGTCATCCAGCCTCGCATGAAGCGCCACCCGCGAGGCGCGGGCCTCCCTCAAGGCGGCCAGTAGCGAGGCGCGCCTCTCCTCGCGGCGGGCCTCGTCCTCGCGCGCGGCCTTCTCCGCCTCGTCCTCGAGGTACAGCTCGTACTCTGGTGGTAGGAGAATGGTCTGATCGGTGAGATATTTTCTTTAACTGATTTAAAACATCGCCTCCAGATCCTGGAACTGGTACTCCGACTCAGAGCTTTGGTGTGGTCCAACGCTGAATTAGGGCCTTCCCTTCCCGACATGATTTAAATCCAAAGATTGACGGTCTTATTTATAAAAACACGATTCCTTAAAACACTCCTCAAAGGCAGTAAAAATAGTCTGGTAGTCTTTCCTTCTACCACAGACTATCAAAATTGCATCTGCTTTTAAGGAATCGTGTTTTTATAAATAAGATCGTTAGCTTCAACAGACTGACAAAGCAACTCACTCTTAACCCCATGCATCACCTCCGCGATCTTCGCCTCATCTTCTTCCATAAGCTGCTTCGAGTTCTGCAAGTATATATACATAAGCAGCCTATATACGTCCCACTGTAGGGCACAGGCCTTCTCTCAGGGAGAGTATGGGCTTAATCACCACGCGTGCCCACCGCGGATTTGGGCGATTTCAAGCGCTGAGGTATGTGAGTAGCTCAGACGCTCAGGTTTCCTAACGATGTTACTTTTGACTCATAACCTTGCTATGGTCCAAGATGAACAATAGACGATTTCTCACAATACAATTTAATTACAAAGACTAGCTTTACATGGAGAAAGCGACTCACTCTTGATCCCATGCATCAGCTCCGCGATCTTCGCCTCATCATCGCCCAGCAGCTGCCTCAGGTTCTGCAGGTACTCCTGGTCCAGGTCCTCGAACTGGTACTCGGCCTCCTGGAAGCGCAGCCAGCACTTGTGGAGGTACTCGCGCCGGAGTAGCGCTAGTTCATCCTTCTCCAGGTAGAGCCACTCGTCTAGAACTTCTTGCTCCTGAAAGGCGGACTTGAATTAAGTCTTAATTACCACAACCGCGAAGGAAAACAGTGTGGAAACCTGTGTGTCTGAGGGGTTCACATACCTCAGCGCTTGAAATTGCCAATCCGCGGTGGGCACCACCATGCCCAAGCCCATACTTTCTCTCTTAAAGAAGCCCTGTGCCCTACAGTGGGATGTACATAAGCTGCATTATTACTACAACGCCTTGGAGCCTCTTTGAGTTTAGTCTGACTGGTTCCTTTATGCCATGACCATTTTAGTATCTTGGGTTACTTCACAGTGAGCGTTTTTTAGGGTTCCGTACCCGAAGGGTGCCAAATGGGACCCTATTACTAAGACTTCACTGTCCGTCCGTCTGGCTGTCTGTCACCAGGCTGTATCTCATGAACCGTGATAGCTAGACAGTTGAAATTTTCACAGATGATGTATTTCTGGTGTTGTTATAGAACAAAAAATACTAAAAACAGCATAAAATAAATATTTAAGTGGGGCTCCCGTATAACAAACGTTGTCTAAAGACAGCACTCGCCATCTAGCGGCCATCTATGTAACCTTCACAGCGCCGATGTCATGTCGTTAAATGTCAATGTTAAACGCTTCTTGTTGGTTTCTATACATGGCGCTGTTCTCAATGTACCTAATCTATCTTAAATGCCGGGATTCGAAACCTAGGGAGCCACCGCTCTCCCGCCCGCCCGATTGAAAGGAGGTGCAGCGGATGTAGTGCGGTTAGATGGAAAAAAAACGGCTAAGTGCGAGTCGGACTCGCGCACGAAGGGTTCCGTACCATTATCTATACAACATTTGAATATTTCAAGCGTCCACCTGTTGCCGTTATTAATATCGAGCAAAAAACGGCAAAAAAAAAAGACGCTTTTTATATGGGAGCCCCCTTCAAATATTTATTTTATTCTGTTTTTAGTATTTGCTGTTATAGCGGCAACAGAAATACATAATCTGCGAAAATTTCAACTGTCTAACTATCATGGTTCATGAGATACAGCCTGGTGACAGACGGACGGACAGCGGAGTCTTAGTACTAGTGTCCCATTTGGCACCCTTCGGGTACGGAACCCTAAAAGCGCTCACTGTGAAGTAACCCAAGATACTAAAATGGTCAAAACAGTCGGACTAAACTCAAAGAGGCCCCAAGGCGTGGTAGTAATAATGAAGCCTATGTACATCCCACTGTAGCATACAGGGCTTCTCTAAGAGAGAGAGTTATGGTCTTTATTATTGATTATTATTTTATTTAATAAACCCGTTAATATTTTTTTAATACAGTTGCTCAAAAAGTGGCGTATTGCAGGGACGTATAGCGTTCGGGATGTGGGCTATTACATACTCGTGCTTTTTTTTACCTTTCCCGAACTCGTGCGTTCTCTTTCCCAACTGTCAAAATAATGTCTATTAAAAAGAAAAACCAACCATGAAGTTTTTACTAAAAAAATTCATAGAAGTTTTTATGATTCATACAAATACGTATATTTCTAAAAAGAAGCTACTAATTTGTTTCAATATCAGATTTAATGATTTGATTGAATGAGTTTGGTTAGGTTTCATTTCATTTCATCTCATTAAATTTCATTTTCATTTCATATCAATAAAAAACTTCTACTGAAGACTTGGCTGTATGGACATAGTTCCCTTTGCCTACCAGAATGGGTGAAGAAAAAAAAAAACTGCTTATATTCTACGGTTGGCGCCATTTTTCAGAAATTTTCTTTGCGAGTTTAGTTGTTTGTTGCACAAAATGAGTAATTTCGACCCTAGTTTTTTTGAATTAACACCACCGGAACGCAGTATAATTGCACAAAATGCTTCGGAGAACATTTTACCGGAAAAGTCAAAAAGTCGCTACATATGTACATACGACGAATTTATTGCGTGGAGAGAAGAGAAAAAAGCAAAAAGTTTTTAATTTTTTCGCAACTGTATTAAAAATAGTCGTTCAGTACACGTGCGGAACCGTCATTGCAACTTGTTCCGACTGTCAACCCTCGCCTTCGGCTGCGCCTCGGCTCGGGTAGACATTTGTCGGAACTCTTTGCAATGACAGCCTTTCCACACTTGTAATGAAATATACTATTATGCCACACTTGGCCAAAAAGCGGGTTTTTCCGCACGCTAAGCGCACGGGCAAACCCACTCTATGTACAGAACACGGACTGTAAAATAGAAAGCCCTCTATCGCATATTATCTTTAGCCTGCGGCTCGGGCCTTAAACTTCTGCGATATCGGCCTTTCTTTATTTTACGGCCCTAGTTATGTTATGTACTATACGTACTGTTCTATGCATCCGCAGTCCACTAGCCTCCAATTCCAAATATGCGAGCGAGACAGATTACCAGACACTATCGACTGCACAATAAATTCGATCTAAAACAACCCATACTCACAATCCTCATAGCCAGGTCCAGTAAATACGCTATAAGCGCTAGCGCGTGCGGGAACGCATGCAGCGTATTCACGGCCTTCAGCCAGGACTTCGAGATGATGCCCGGGTACAGGAGCATCTTTGCCATGTGTGGCACCTGGGGAAAGAAAGTTTTGTTAATTTTAAATAAAGTGACGTAAATTGCTTCGGCCAGATGTCGCTGTCTGTACGTAATACAGAGAAGTTTGTGAAGAGGCTCGAAATTTCACTGATGCCATTACTTACCCATTTACTCAGTTGGGAGAGCGGTGGCACGGTTAGCCAGAGGTCGCGGGTTCAAGTCCCAGCATGGGTGGCATTTTTAACGTCTAAATAGGTTTTTAAAATTGTCCTCAGCACGGGTTAATGCAACAAAAACAATATAATCATCCCTGTATGTTTTTTTGTAGTTCTCCAAATCATTCTAGTGCCGTTTCTGAGGGTTGCCGCTGAAGACCTAACCTAGGTCCTAAGGTTTACCTTAGTGACATAGTTGTCGTTGCTGAGCCGGCTGGTGCTGTGGACGACGGCGTGCAGCAGACTGCCGGTGATGTCCACGAAGGTTGTGATGGTGAGCGGACGCATCATCGCCGAGCAGCCGCCGCGCGCCTCTAGTGTTTCCTGCACGCGACGGAACTCCGTACGCTGCCACACGGCGTTGGTGATTGCTCTGTGGATGTGTGGATACAGAATTTGGCAGTGGGTTGGTCACACATGACGCAGAATCGATGGTCGATGTGGCGCAAAGGTTCTCGTGAGGGGACCACGAAAGGCAAACGCAGCGTTGGACGCCGGATCGACGATCTGAGGCGGCTGGATGAGGACGGGCGAGGACAGAAAGTGGCGTGCCTTTGGGGTAGGCTATGTCCTATCAATCTTGGTTGGTAGTATTTCGAAGAGACCATTGACCCTTTTACAAATAAATATTCAGTTCCCAGCGGGTTCACAGATGAGCAAAGGTGCTGTTAGCCCAATGAGACAACTGTATTGATGAAAAGTATTACATGAACAAGTTACCTTTGATCCTTCACTGTGACGAAAGCCAGTGCTCTATCTAGAGAAGTCTGCCAGTTGCGATTTAATCTATCTTCTGATGGTGTTCTCTAAAAATAATAAATACATAGTTATATAAATTAAGCGGGTCTAATCGCGATTATTTATTAGGTAAAATTTTATATATAACTATGAGCATCGCGAGTCATTAAAAAATACTTGTAATAAATATAGTTATCCTTCTTCTTTTTCAGCAATCGTTCAGTTAACCCGGCGTGGGTGAGGTCGGGTATGTCATACCCGAGAAGTTTTCAAACGCCGATTATTTAATGTTATAGTTGCCATTTGCCATGCGAGTCGTGACGTTTAAGTAGCTAGAGGTAAGGGTGCGAGGGGCTAGGCCCACCGTCGAGTTCAGTGTTGCGCCGCCGGTGATGGTGGATACACGATTCGCAGGTGCAACTTTGGTGTAATTTTACATGATCTTGTATGACTTTTCGGTTCCTTTTTAGTTATAGTAATAAGAAGACACTGGTATTGTGTTACTTTACCATATAATTAACAATTTTGTTTGATTTCACACAAAAATACAAGTTTAGGTATTTCAATAAACTTTAATTTTTTCGAAGAAAATTAGGCGCTTTGTTATTCCAAGAAAAAAAAGAACGCTTTTTGTACTTAGTTGCACAATCACACAATCATTTAACTTTTAACGTTCATTAAGTCGCACTTTCTGTGCTCCGTTAAATAAAAAATTGTTAATTTGATTTGATTTGGTATCAAAACTTTTACATCATATTTTCGGGCATCTCATACCCACCTCATAGCTGGTGTCTCACCTCATTCACGCTGGGTTAAAGTCATATTTAAGTGCCATATTTTTTTTATCTCTTCTAGACCAAATTAGGTCAGAACTCTACAAAAGTCAGATATCTAAGAAAATCTTTCCCATAAATTTTGTGTGAGAGTAAAAAATCTAAGTGGCACCCACAACATCGCAAACAAAAATCATGTGTCATACTAAAGCAACTACCTACTACGTAAGCATAAATATTATTATTATTATTGTTAATAAACTAGCTGCTTAGAGCTGATGCGTGTATATCTTATCATTGCACTAAATTGCAATATTTTCGTAGATTTCGCGATTTCGTAGTTTAACCCATAGGAAGTTATTCATATTGATGAGCAGATTTTATTACATCCTGTATTTACTTTTATTTTGGTTGTAGGTAACAGGGGCGGTGAGAATTGAAAAACGAATTATTTTTAGTACAAGATAAGCAGATGGTCATTTGATGATTCTCGATCGTTCCTACATTGTTTTGGTTTTTGTGCTTATTTTACGGTTTTGTGTGTATTTTTAGTTAAAAATAAAGTCTGTATCTATCTACAAAGCTTTGTAAATTCTTGCGGCAGAGCATCAAACAGATATATTACTTAGAACTTCTTTAAATGAAATATCTATGGCTTTGTGATATACCTGTGGAGTGGTGGTACCTCTGGAGTATTGGTTGCTACGCTTGGGAGTGATGGGAGCCTGCCCGTAGCGGCCACCCTCATTCTGTTGCGATCGTGATCTCTGTGGACGTCACAACCGAATAATAACTAAGTGACAACAGAATCTGGTAAGATGGAAGATAGGAAGTTAGGTGAATATACACACATAAACTCACGCCTGTATCCCAGAGGCGTAGGCAGAGACCAGGGACCGCCACGCTCCTGACAGATCACTTTCTCTTCCTCAACATTCATTAGTCAATGCATGCACGCACGGCGGTTTGGGGTACTTTTTATCTTGCCCTTTGCTAAATTAGGTGAATTATGCAATTAAATTATTGACCTTAGTCTAAAATATTGTCTATTAGCACTCTTATTGATTTAAAATAATGCAAAGCCTGAAAATTGTTTCTCAAGTATTAATAACAAAACCACATCCAATTAAAATTAAAATTTTCATATTAATTACATAATCTGTACTATTCTAAAGGACCCAATTGGACCACTGGTTCTTTTCAATTGGTTCTTTTCAAGGTCAAACTGGCACCCACGATACGGGGTCTCCTAGTGTGGGTGCCGCTGGAAAATGTACCTAATTTGAAGTTATGAGCAATAAACCATTTTTAACTTTACTTTACTTTACTATAATCTAACAGGTAAATTTTCATACTTTCTTGAGACTTGTTGCAACCAATTTGTATGAAAAACAATTGTTTCTTCTCTACTTATCTACGATTCGCTCTATTAGCAATAATCAGATGTTGTTTAAAAGTATTTTATATTGTTAGTTGAACCAATAATTCTTTTTCACTTCTCATGCTCTAAAAGTTCGTCTTTATGTCGTGCGTAGGCGACATAAAGTCGCTTTTTATGCTCTAGAGCATAAAGTAAAATCTTCGTCGAAGACCAAGGCAATCGCTGCAACAGCCACACGAACATCTTTAACTTCATACAACAACCTCTTTATTTTATTTCGTTTCGTTCGTATTCTAAGACCAAGGCAAAGATACCAACAGCCAAAGTACACAATAAAACTTCATGAAATAAACTTATAATTTGTATTTCGTCTCATTTATTATTTTCCTCGCAATCGAAGTGAAAAGTAGAGTGTACAACTCGTCCATAAAACCCATTTTACACTCGACTTTATATCTATCCTCGCTCGCAAGCTCGCTCGGATGGATAAACGTCTCGAGTAAAATGGTGCGTTTTATGCACTTGTTGTACAATCTACTATTGTGGACTAGTAATGTAGTAGTAAAATAATGGTATTTTAGTTTATTTTGTCAATTCTGTGTCCCTCTTTATCCAATACATTCCTTTCTTGCTCCAATAGGTCCTCTGAGTCTGAAAAACATATTCCAAATAAAGCAAGAAATCTATTGGATAAATGGAAAACTCCTAAAAATTTATAGAAAATAAAATTGAGAATTTAAATATTTTGCTTATTGGCAGTGGTTTAATTATCAATACTGTACTATTATTAAGTATAAGTATGTAAATGAATATTCATATTTGCACCTACTACCCGTCTCACTTTTCCTTCAGCAACTCTCCATCATCAGTTGCCTGGAAGAAATTGCTATAAGCAATAAGGCTGCCAATTTTACTGCATTTTTGTAAATATTTCATGTTTGTCTTCCTGGTAAAATAAAGAATATTCTTATCTAGTCATATCTTACTGATGAATCCAATTTCAGGTTTTGCATTACATATTTCTTTAACATAAACAGAATCGAGGCCCTGTTCTGCAAAGTTCAACCTACCCTGTTCAAAGGGATTTTGCTAGCGGAAGCTTCTCGACTAAGCCTGCCAGCTCCAATAGTGCCCCTCTGGGGCTCCGCTGAGCTAGACCGCGGGCCGTTCGGCTTCCGTAAATCACTGGAGAGGCGGTCGATTGACGCCGGGCGTGGCTTTGGCAGGAATGACTGCTTACCTTCCAATCTGAATTTTACAAATATTTTTACTTTTTTCCAATGCAGAAGAACATTCAAATATCAACCCACCCCTAGAACTAATTTTTTTTTAATTTACCAGTAGCTGGTTATCATGTTTTTATGGCTTGAAAATCTTAAGCATACACATAAAGATAAGAGTTTAGTTTGTGACTTGAATAAGGAGAAGCTACGCAAGGCCACAGAGGCAAGGCTTTCAATCAAACCAAGAAATTGTTTTAGGAACAACAATGTTTTTGTATGATGTAGAAAATGTTTGGAGATGGACTTACCGTGATTTTCGCATTGCAGACGATTGTCCGGTAGTGAACCGGTTGGGAAGCATTTTTTTTGCGAAATTAGCACGTCAATAGTTGAGTAAAATACTGATAATTACAAAGATACAAGTTTTTATTCCTCTACAAACTAAAAACAAACAACAAAGTTCGTTGAAATTTTCAAACATCTGCCATGAACTGAACTGCTGTCATCTCTAAGTGACATGAATAGGGATGACTATCTACAAAAGTGATCGTGATCGATTTGATTCTATTTCGCATCGTTCGACAAAGTTTCAATTATTTTTTGAGTCTCTTGGACGAATTGGGGAAATGAAGGATCCATCAGGCACAGTTTCACAAATTTTCCGTAATCAGGAGGTAGATTAGCAAGACAGCCAATACTCTCTGTAATGAAAAAGAATCACTAGTAGCTTGTACTAAATCAGTTCAGTCTGGGTTCATGTAAAAAGTCAAAGGAACCTATTTTAAGGACCCTGATACAGCTAATAAATGACTATACTATACTACACAGAAGATCCACGTTCGGTCTTTGACTATTCATTTTAAAGTTCATAGCAGATTTTTTCAAAGTTAAAGTTATCAATTTTAAGGAAGACGTGTTAATAGTTCCTATATGTACATTTAATTATACGGCAAATTCATTACCAATTTAATTTAAACTTAGATAAGACACCAATGTATTGATATGTAAATACAAAAAATAACGAGTAGGTAGTATAGCTCGGTTAGGAACTCAAAACCTAGTTACCTCTCGCTCACACCGTACAGACATCAATATTGTTCGAACGAGAGGTAATTTTGTCCCTTTCTTTAATTGACAACATTATAAATGTTATATACCTACTTTACTTATGAACCCGTATTTGGTTTAAGAGTTTAAAAAGCCTCTCCCCCACAGGCGCGTACGGTTATTGGTTACTACAGCACAGGGTATCCTAGTTTTGGATCAGGTCAAGTGATCGTGTTGTATGGAAGTTATATTATATATTTTTAGAACACTCGTAACCGGTCGGTAAAACCAAATTGCGTCCTTAGCGTGCTCGATCTTGGAGCTGTGTGTGGGAGCGCTGATGCGCCCCAATACTAAAATGTTCTAAGAAGTTATATCGGAATATCGCAGGACGGAGGAAACCAAGCGTCCTACTTCTATTGCGTCGTTATTATCGCAGCAGTGTGTAACTTCGTAGCCGTCCTATTACATCATAATGTACTAAAAACCGATATCGCAATAACGCAGACGCTTTATAGTTGGATTTATATGTTTATTATTATGTTATGTAGCTTGTGTAGTCTTGCAGGTAGAGTACTTTTTTTTTTTTTAAATACTTCAACTTTTCACAGACGCGGGGTCCGTGCCATTTGTTTTCCTTAAAATTTTATTCCTTTTCCCTTGTGTTCTCCTTTACTCCACATTCTTATTCTACATTAACCCAAGATGGTAGGGTACACACACACTCTATTTACAGTAAACTTAAACTAAATAATATATATATATATTATTTTTTTTTTATGTACAATAATTTTTAATGTTCTTATGTTTTTTTTTTTTTTTCCCTCAGATTTTATTTACAGATTTTAACACAGTGGTGTTATATAGTACTGCAGGTAGAGTACTTACCATTCGTATTCACCACTTTTTTGAATAAGTCGTCAATCCTATGATATCGTGAAATATTTTTCGAAGATCGGGAGTCATGGCTTAAGACAGGAAAATATTTTCGTAATATTTCAATACATTGCGAAGCATTAAACTTCATTTGGAATTTGATTTTGTGGAGCTAAAAAAAAAGGATAATAATATGTCAGAAATTTACAGAGGGTTTCATATTATACAATAATTATTTTGTAGGTATTCTCTGAAAGTTACTTACTCCACGGACACTGTCATTTGTAATTATTATTAAAACATCGTTTTTAAAAAATCCTTTGATTTTTCCAGTGAAACTAAGAGTTTCAACCACTTTTTGACCCGAATATATTATGGCTTGATCGTAGTGCACAGCAAGAACTAAATCGGTTGGTGTATTGAAATAACTAATCCAGTTATTTGCACGCCATTGCATCAATTTATCGATAGAGATTGAACAATAATCTGAAACCGTTTAAAAATTAATTAAACATGACTACATTTTACACGTTTTTATTTTGTTTTTAAATCTCAGTACCTACGTAACCTTTGTACGTAACTACAGTCGCTAGCACGTCAGCCTTTTACATCCCTTGCATTCTGCTCACTTAATGTCATCGACGCATGATTTTGCAAATAAAATTTAAAGGTTGATGCGCGTAGGTATGAATAGAATAGAAAATCTTTATTTACAGTTATAGAATAGGTACACTAGGTTGACTAAAATTACTGCGACTACGATTACTACGTACAAGGATTTAATTACCTAGGTACCTGAGGTTGAGACCATCGCGTTGTGCCTGTCGCTATAAAACGAGTAGGATAAAACAAATAGGTATAAAATGGCGAAGTTAAGATTTTTATTTTTTTCTTTTGCCTCCAAAACAAACTTTTTTTTAAAGATTTTTTTTTATCGATTTCTTTTTACTAAAATCGAATCTAGGCTTCAAAAACCGGTTTATTTACTCTTTTAATTACTGTCATACTAACATGGCAACACTTGCAAACGTTCAGGACTTCAGTAAATATCTTCTAAGCTTACATTATTGTTTCTGTTAACAAAGAGTTTAACGCGTGCAATAATCAGCAAAACGATATCTTACAAAATTAGTAAAGTTATAATATATTTGTGATTTCGAAAAAAAACAAATATTCCGGAAGAATCTTATAATCATTGGCAAAACAATTTATAAATCGATGAGTTGCATGTTACGCACGTACTCAAACTTTCTAAACGTCAGACACAACTATTTCTAAACTTTCTATTTCTAATTTCTCACATAGAATTCCTTCCAAACAACTCGGTTTCTACCCTAGAAATTGCTCTAGGGCCTTCCAAATACCCGACAAACCCGTCCTCGTCAGTCAACATCATGGTTCCACCTGTAAACCTCAGTGTTTAGCGCACTAGTGAAGTGTCCACAAACTAGTGAACAAATCTTGCAAAAATAATGGTGCCACAGCAGCAACGCCGTCGAAGACGGCGCGCGGCCCTGCCGAGGACCTCGGAGAGGCGTGTGGTTGTGGCTAGAGGGGCTGGAGGGTTCGGATTCACGATCGCGGGACAAAGGCCGTGTGTGGTGTCAGCAGTAGCCGTGGGCGGGCCTGCGGAGCGCGCGGGGCTCCGGGCTGGCGACGCTTTGCTGGCCGTGGACGGCGCGAGTGTGTCCAGGGCTCCGCACGCCGCCGTTGCGCGGTTGGTGGCCGCCGCACCTCAGGCGATCGCTTTGAGTGTGGCCCCAAGAGAGGCACCGCCCACGGACACTGAGGACACGGAGCCCGACGAGCGGGCTCGCACGCGGCGCAGACACCCTCCCCCGAGACGCAGACCGCATCAGCTGCCACTTGTGCATCATCCAGGTATGTTGATGTTTTTTTGTATTGGAATGCAGTGTATCCATTAGCATATTGCATTGGGTTATTTTCATGCCATGGCTATCACACTGAATACAGAACCTAACCTGACAACTTGGAACGGCCACTAGACCATTCTAGGGGGATGCAGCCCACCTGGCTCTCCACTTATCTGCCCCCCCACGCACAAATGTGGACCAGCCCTATAGGATTTCTATTGGTTACCAAAGTCAAATTGATGAAGTCCATAACATGAAGCAAAAGTTGACAGAAAGATAATACTGATAGGACTAATGTGCTGGTTATAGTTAGAGGCATTTAGCCTCATAGTTGGGCCACTGTACGAAGCAAGGGCTGAGTTATGTAAATACCTCAGACGTTAGGGTTTCCTCATGATGTTTTCCTTCACATTCAGTGAGGGGTATTGGTACTACAACTTCACAATTTTATGTAACTTAGAAAACAAAGTCATTGGTACAATGGCATGCCGGGATTCTAACCCACCAACTATCAGCGGCACCTGCTCAAGGACTTATGTGCTTTAGAGCATTTAATTATTAAAGTAGTGCAATAAATGTAATAAATAAAGATTCTAAATAGTAAAATAAAGGTTGCAGTGTAATACTGCATAACATTGTATTGACTAAAAGTTAGTTTTCGAGTCTCTCAGTACTGAATCCAGTTGTTCTTTTGCAGATGAGAAGCTCAGTAAAAGGTACGACTAGTCACCCTAACTGCTGGTTTCGGACTTGAGAATTTCACATAATTACTTAAGTGTCAGACAATACTTCGAATCTCTTGAAACAGAGTGAGATATACATACATACATAACTCACGCCTGGATCCCAGAGGGGAAGCAGAGACCGGAGACTGCTACTTGCCACGATCCTGACAGATCACTTTCGCTTCAACAGCGTTGCAAGCCTTTTGCTTATACAGAATGAGACAGAATGACAATTAAGTGTAACTTAGTGAAATCTCTGTCCAGAAACCAGTGGTAAGGCACTTTGTGTGTTATTTGTGCTATGTGCACTGCATTATTCTGCATTGTTCACTTCATTGTTTTAACTCTGTGATTGTTTATGTTTAATTTTTGTGTGTAACTAACACCATATTTGTTTGTTGCATTTTTCGCACCACTATTTTGTTTGTTGTAATTAGATATCATTGTAATCTTGTCTGATCCATTCATTGAAAACGCAAATTAATTTTGCATCAGTTATGACAGAAGATAAATGGGTCAAGCCATCTTCAGTTGCTTGGACTCTTTTACTAAACAGAATGTACATACCTCAAACATGCGAGTCGCGCGTTAATATGAGGATTTCAATGGCTGCCATGATGGTGACTATAAAACAAACATTATTTGTATAAAGGTAACTAATGATAATTTGTTTAATTTATTATATGTGCAGTTAAATTATACCAACAAAGGCTATCACAATCCAAATACATGGTTTACTCGATACACTGTATTAGGTTATTCACATAGCTGGGCATTGACTCGTTAATCTGTTGATAATTAATGACATTAACTCGTTAATCCGTTGATAGTTAATTAACGAAGTTAACATTTTGACTAACAGATTAACGGATTAATAGACCTTGGAATTTTTTGCCTCTAAATAGGTTTTTTAAAATGGTCCTCAGCACGGGTTAGTAAATGTATAATTAAAAAGAATATATAATGATACATTTACATTACATTGCATGTTATCTGAAAATTTGTTTAATAACTGTCGGACATTCGAAGGGGACCCGCAGGAGCTACATTACACGAATTTCGCGCCGGCTACGCGATGTAAATCGCATCGGCGCAGACGTCTACTAAATACACCAAAAATATCTCAAAAAGTACGAGGTTGATCCAGTTCTGCCAACTGTTTCCAGGTTGCCATGCTGCCCCGAGTACATCATCGATGAACGATATCCTGCACAACCTAAGCCGCGTCCAGCTTAGCCCCGCGACCCACGCAGCCAGGCTCGAGTGCAGAGCCGTCGTCGGGTACCTCGGCACCATAGAAACACCCCGGGCCGCCTCAGAGACACCTCCGGGAAGCGTTAAGACCGCTGTGCGACGATTGAGGCAAGAACGGAGACCAGCGGCCAATGTTCTTCTCTCTGTACTCCCAAACGTGCTTATACTTAGACGCCACTCAGGACAAACGCTAGCCCAGTATGCTAGAGAAAGAATTGTGTACGCTGGCAGCAGCTCTGACGCAGACCGCAGGTACTTCGGACTCGTAACGGCCGCTGAGTTGGCGGAAAACGAAACCGAAGTCTCCTACAGCTGTCATGTCTTCGCCGTCGACTCCCGCCTGGCCGAGCACGAAGCCCATATTAACAGAGCGAGAGAGTTCCAAATCGCATGCACGAGGGACCCCGTCGCAGAAAGGTGCCTCGAGTTTCCGCCTTCAGCGGAATACGTGGTTGGTGTCATAAAGGGCATGTACTCACTACCAGCAGATGACTGTTCTAGCCCTGCCTTGCAACAGCTCTCTAAGTTAGCGATTAAAGGCGACAGCCCGGCCTTAGCCAACTTCGCAAGGAACAGGGCAGCGTTGCGCATGCCTCGGATTGCTCGACGTCCAAATTGCACACACGAAGAGAACAGAATAGAGGGTCAGGAGTTCGTGGCCAACTCCCCTCAGCCGAGTAACCATAGCGAAGTGACTACGACGTCGAGTAACAGTGACTCCGGCATAGGCTTCCACAACGACGGACGCAACGTCGCTGAGAGAATTCTAGTTGTCGACTTTGTCCACCAACAGCCCGTCAATAGATACAGAGCGGACGTCCCGCGAAGGCCTCTGGGCTTGGTCGGGTGCAGCTTCGAAGATGGCTCCTTTCTTTCTAACACGACGCCTGTCGTAGATGGATTCGGCGGTCAGGGTCGGCCGTTGAACGCCCTCGAAGACGTCATGTTGAATCCGAACGACCTGCAACATCTACAGGGCAGGTATCCCATCAGCGTAAGGAACGAGGAGCGTCCCCCCGATACGTATAACTACAACAATGTCCACTACAGCAACATTCCTTCGAGCTCTCGATCCAACGGCTTCGACTACCAAGAGCAAGAGAGCCATTATGACGTACCGAATAACACTGGAATCGATCGTGTAACAGAATCGCTCAACTCTGTAGAAATCTACGAGGAGCGCCATCAGAACCTTGATTCGTGTCAGTCCAACGAGGCGGAGTCCGTTGAGAACGTGACCGTGATTTCTGGTACTGCCAGTAAAGCTAGTATGGACTCGGTGTCGGTGTATTCGTCAAGGAGTCACGAAGAGGCCAGGCCGGCTAGGCTGAAGCACCTGCAGGCTTCGTTGGACGATATGTTGGTGCTGGGGATGCGGGATGACGAACAGAAGAAGCGCGACGAAGGCAACTTCGTGCACCCTGCCAGTGTTAAGTGTAAGGTGGGTTGGGAACCTCTTTTGTTACTTGAATACTAACCGTCGTGTGATAAAAAAAGCCGCCTGTGAATAAGTCTTAAAGGAGGCTAAAAGCGTCAGATGAAACCTCAGCATACTGAACCATTGCATTTCATATTTGATTTCATTAAGCTTTTTCCTGGGTGTAAACAATTTTTTTAAAATACTATCTGAGTCAAGAAATTGGTAATATGGCTTGATATTTATTGAATTATAATGAGATAGTGTACCTAATGCTACTACAAATTCACAAATGTGTAACTTAGGAAACAAATAAAATTAGGAGTTGGTACATGGACCTCTCGAATGCGAGGTCAGCGTTTTACTGATAAAATAAATAAATAAATTGTTTATTTTCAGTAAAAGAACTTAACATATTTATTTTTTTATTTAGCCATTATACGTCCCACTGCAGGGCACAGGCCTTCTCTCACAGAGAGATTACGGGCTTAATCACCACGCGTGCTTAGCGCGGATTGGCAATTTCAAGCCCTGAGGTGTGTGAACACCTCAGACACTCAGGTTTCCTCACGGTTTCCTTACAGTACGTTTAAAATTAATTAGACTAGCATATGACAAGTGTTGCCTAAACTAGGTTACTTTAATGTATCCTGTGTCTTAGGCGTATCTACAATATTTTGATGTGCTACCGCCGTTACTTAACTAGCAAAGATGTAAAGCTCACAACCTCATCCGTAGGTCCGCAAAAGCAAGCCCTTCAACCTCCTCTCGAAGACAAAGCATATCCTCACGGGCAAGGACCCGCGGCGCAAGCGCAGCTCCTCCGACGGGCGCCGCTCCTCGCCCCGTCGACAGTCGCCGGACGGGCGACAGTCCCCGGACGGGCGACGGTCCTCGCCCGGTCGGCGGGCGGCCAGCGTCGGCGCTGAGGCGAGGACCGACGATCCTGTTGTTGGGACCAACAGCGAGCCCGATTTGCGAGATGCGGTGAGTACGTAGATTAGATTGCATTAAAAGGTTTACATATTTCAGTGATCAGTTTTGAAGCCAAGAAATAAACAATGTGATTGTGCTATTCTTTGCTCTGCAATCAGTCTTACAATAGAACTGTTTATTGTACGCACCAGAAAAAAAACACCTACATGTCTTTGTGATAAGTTTTGATCACTTTTGAAGCTAAGCGATTGTGAATTTTGGAATAAACTTTTTTGTGTTATTCTTTGCTCTGCAATAAGTTTTAGAACTGTGAGCAGATAAGCAGGTCTGTGCATGATCTTTGAGCGAAGATCCTACTTCAGGTTCCGTACATACAGCCTGAAAATAATACAAGTTGGCAGCAATGAAGTTAACTATATCTTCGACGTAATTTGGTGATAAAACTCATATTTAAAGCAGTTTTTCTCAAGTCGATGACATTCAACGTCGCGTCGTGTCATTTAACAAACTCGTGGTTGAGACTCAGGATTGTAAAATTGAATTTTCAGTCTTCTTATAATCAGGTAGTCATCAAGGTCGATGAATGTTCATCCAGTCATCACTATCAGGCCGGAGCCGTTTTTCATTCATCCTAGCAAGAGAAGTAGTCGAAATAAAAAAAAACCCTGTGACATTTTATTAAATAACCGGCCAAGTGCCTGTCGGGCCACGCGCAATGTAGGGTTCTGTAGAAAAAGGGTTTTTTTATCTGCTTTATTAGAGAAGTATTTAGAGAAGTACTTAACTATTTACTTACTTATCCAGTGATGTGACGCAATACATACTTAGAAACGCGATTGGCGACGCTACTAATAAGACTTCATTTGCATTCCTTCGGTTGGTCTGTTTTCAGCTTAACATTATGCCCAATATTTGCATTCGCAAAACAAGATAAGATAAGATATAAATATTCTTTACTGTGTATCGGAAAAAAATGATTCAGAAACAGCAGACAAAGGCATTCCCCACAAACCGAGTATGATATGTACCCCTATTTAGGCTCGTATGTGTAATCGGCTGTTCTGGAGAGCCGACTCACAGGTTATGACGTAATTGTTAATTAACTCACTTCACAGATTAAAAAGAAAAAAAGATAAGTCACTTCTTGATTAGTTCACTTCTTACTATCCCGCGTAACTCAGCTGCAGTAGATGAAAGGAAGTGCTTTAGATACCAAAACGGGATTGTAGATTTGTCACTACGGTTCAAGTTGGTTTGACGAAAGTTGACTGATCTTTGAATGAGTCTATTTTTGTACATTTTCAACAGACTTAAAAAAAGGGGTAGGTTACTGTTCGTCTATATATATTTTTTATGTTTGTTCGATAAAAAAGAACTTTATTCAAAAGTAACAAATTTGCTTATGTTCAGACTAATATAATTTAGTACACTTTTGAAATGGTCGGAGCCTCAGCATTAATGCTGTTTTTCAGTCTCCGGCGCGATTTTCTACACTTATTCTTTATAAATAAAAAACAGTGAGGCATAATATTAGGCATTAAATAATTAACAAAACTTTGGAATCGGTATAAAAGTATAAACACAATAAAATAAAATAAACGGATTGTCGGGTTTAATTGATTTGTTTTGTTAGAAAGGGGGTACCTCAGAGTTGGTCCCATATAAATTTGGTCAAGATCTGTTGACGGGATCCGTGAGAATATCATCAGTCTTCAATACGCAAAGACATCCTCACAGCATTATGGACACAATCATACTGCAATAAAGAATACCGTCAGCGCCACCTAGTGCTATATTAGCGAACTTTCTGTTTGGTGCGTATTTTGAAGGCGGTTATTTTGTATTTATCGACTTCAATCTCTTGATATATTTCTAGTAGCTTGGCACATCATCATCAGCTACTTGACGCCCACTGCAGGGCACAGGCCTCCCTCGCGGTTTTCATAACCATGAGGGGTTTTGCCATAATCGCCACGCTTGGCAGGCAGGTTGGCGATCGCAGTATGCAGTTGGAATCTGAGGAAAACGCTGCTGCCCGTCTCCTGGTAATTTATTTCCTTAGTCGCCTTCTACGACATCCACGATAGGAAATAGGGTGACTCTATTCTTAATCCGGCGCCACACGGAACGGGGACATAATTTCTTAATAATCCGTTCCTAGTTTACACATTTATCTTCAGATTTATTTATTTCATCTGGATTTTTTATGATATTTTGAGCGCTATCACATTAAGGTATAATTTTTATTCCAAAGGAAATACATACTATGAAACCCTAAACGAATACTCTTTAGTAATTTTTCAATATTTTCTAAGCAATCGTTTCTCTAAAAATAACAGTAAATTATTGTGTAGGTCTAATCAATGAATTCATTCTACATTTGTGTGCTCGTAAGCTTGTATGTGGGTAAGCGAGGAACGCTGCGCGCCCGCACGATTAATTTAGACCTAATTGACGAATGTCAGTTCTAGTGGGGTGAAGTGGAATGGCTGCTTGTTGGGACGGATGATTTTTTTTTCTTTACGCAGCTTTTACTTCACGAAGCGAGATTTGGGCCCTATAATGTTGTTACAATGACTTTTTGCAGTATTTAGCTAATAGGTCTATTTTGTACGGAATGGGCGGTATAGGATTAAAAAAACATATAACTTACTGCCAAGGAAATCATCGTGAGGAAACCTGAGTGTACTGAATACTGAATAGTTCAGTATTTACATACCTCAGTGCTTGAAATTGCCAATCCGTGGTGGGCATACATGGTTAATAAGCCCATACTCTCTCTGAGAGAGGGCCGATGTCCTGCAGTGGGACGTATATAGGCTACATGAAAAAAGAAACTTATAACTAAACAGTCGTATTAATTGCAGTTTAAACTGCATTTGAAAAGTGTTTTGGAAGAATTGTGTATAAATAACACTAAACACGGTAACTCCTACCTATAACGATAGGTGAAGATAATGATCACGCTGCAGTGCCCCGGATATATATTAAAAAAAGACTAATCTAATCTAGCACGAACAGTGCGCATTCCATGCCGTCTCCACTATACAGCTCAACATTACGGCTGTCAATTGAGATTTGCTGCGGGCGCGCATGCCTCGCCTCACTCTTTAGTCTGTGGTCTCGTGCTCTCGCTGTTCGTGCGCGATTGACTGCTTGGCAGTCCGTGCAGCAGTAAACGTTGGTTATGCTGCGTTAGTGATGTTGTTTGTGTAACTCTGCGTCTTTTTGTCAATGGTTTGGAGGTGACTGATCGGTCAAAACTAAACTCTTCGTTCTGAAGTCACGTGCCGCTGAAAACGTCGGTTATGCTGCAGTCATCCTTTTTTTGTCTAGCGTTTGAAAGTGAATGGTGGATCTTATGTCTATTGCTTTTGATCAAAATTATAGATATGTAAGTAGTTGAAGGGACTACTATAAGCTCTTCCCTACTAATCTACCGAACGCGTTAAAATCCCAGCGTTTGATTATCAACGGCCTCTCATTAAAAATGAGTAAAAACCGCAATGGATATCAATTTAGATTCTATATCTGGGCCAGTGTAACAGAGGTGTCCGAAAATAACACGGACGATCCGTCGTATTTCCATGAATCGCTTATCAGATTCATATATCAACCGTCACCAGTTGAATGGGACGCTTAGCATTCTTGGCACGTCTATTTCGGGGATTTTTAACCTATTTATAGCTATACTGTGTGCCGAATTCATCGTCTTTAAATCTAAACAAAGATAGTTGACCAAAACATTTTTTTTAGCAAAGGCTTCCCCCATGATCTTCCACTTCTTCCTGCCTTGGACCATCCTCTTTCATCCATAAATATTGTCCAAAAAGGTTGAGGTCGTCCCACCATCCCGCCTCGGTCGGCCACGTTTGCGATTCCATCTCGATCTCGCGGAACCATTTAGTGGCAGTTTTCGCCACCTGTCTGGCCCCATACGACTAACGTGGCCTGCCCACTCCCACTCCAGTTCTGCGGTCACAACTCCAACATCAGTGATTTTGGAGCAGATTTATAGATTGGTTCTAGAGCAGAGCGTGATAAAAATCTTTAAATTACGGAAACAATTTTCACTCTAATCGCTATCGGGTCTGCTTAGATTCTATTAAGTGATAAGCCTAACAGGTCAGGCGTTGTCTCTGCGCTGCAGAGACATAACTTTGTTCGTATTGAGTTGACTTGGGCAATCGCAGACAAAAGCTGTCTGTTCTCCTGTTTCTCTTATACTAAAAAACAACTGACAGCTGTTAAGCATAAATTAACAGATTTTCAGTGTAGGAGAAACCGGGGATATGCCTACCAAGGGGATCAGGCGTCCTACGCTGCTTCTGCCAAATGTGGTTAGCAAATCAAGTTTCGATGCACCATTTAGAACTTATAAGTGAAAAACAGCGTGTAAGTATGTCTTTTGAAGCAGCGAACTTGGATTAACAATATTTGTATCAATCATAAGAATATCGCAAAAAAATCAACCAATAAAATTCCGGGTCGAGGAATATTCCCTCCAAATTTAAAAAATCTGGGTCCACTGGTTAGAGCCGTGCTTTGTCATTCAGTCAGTCATAGCAGCTGAATGAGGATGGCCAAAGAAATGATAGTGTGCCTTGCGGTTGGCCTAGCAGTGGGCGAAAGTGGTTGATGGATTGGATCCCAAAGGAATCTAGCACAATTTGTGGAGTAGACGCGTGGCCACTGCATCGTGCAACTTTTTGATAGATCTATGTGGAAAACGGTCAATCAGTCGACCTACTAAATCGTTTGATGTGTGATGTTCTATTTACATTATTGCCTGTGCAATCCACGATCGATTGCTCTGGAACAACAGACAGATCTGGGGCGCTCATCAAGTTAGTCCGACCTAATTCTGGCTCGAGTAGTGTTACGAGATGGCCGGGATTCTCCGGGCATGTCGGGAACTAAGACTCTCTGTCAGGTAGTCAGGAAAGATTTGAATTTCAGATTAGGTACTTATAATATAGTAGTTGGATCAAAGATCACACGAGTGCTAAACCTGCAGTGCTAAACATTACATCGTTGACATTTTCTTACAAAAGCAGGAATAAATTAATGCTGCGTCAAGACATACGAACAGCACCCATTCGTGAGCATTACGCAGAGTTCAACATGATAATGATGTTTTAAGATAATCATCATCATCAGTCATTTGACGCCCACTGCAGGACATAGGTCTCCTTCGTGGTATTCATAATCAAGAGGGGTTTGGCCATAATCGCCACGCTTGGCAGCCGGGTTGGCGATCGCAGTATGCGGTTGAAATCTCAGGAAGACGCTACTGCCCCTCTCCTGGTAATTGAATTCCTTAATCGCCTTCTAAGACATCCACGGAAAGAAATGGAGTGACGCTATTCTTAATCCGGCGCCACACGGAGGATGTTTTAAGATTACGTTAATTTGTAGTTGCAAAACCACTCGGTAACTGTGAAGTAAAACATTGTGACGAGAAAACTAGGTATTCACAAACACTGCAGCACTTGAAATCGTAGTATTTAAGTCAATTTGATACATACCCTCTCTCGCTCTGAGAGAATGCCCGTGCCCTGCAGTTGGATATCTATACATATAATAAATCTGTCTCTGTCTGATATGTGTCTGTCTCACTCTGTTTCCTTGTGCGCGCATCACGCAAAAACCACTGAACGTAATCAAATAAAACTCACCAAAATACGGTATTTGACACGATCAACAATAAATTATTTCATATGCTCGATTAAAACAAAAATTACAAAATATCTCGGAAAATGTATCTCTTTTAGTCAATTACTCGTTATTACAATTTTTAAATAGATTAAACATAAAAAGAGTGCTCTGAAATGTGACGTCATGAGCAAGTATTTTCATACAAAATTCCGTTTTAAAAGCAACTCATTTGATATAGTGTCAAATACCCAATTATAGCTTATATTATAGTTATTGGCTATCCCCATCCAGCTGCTCGCTACCAGCAATCTGCCTAAGATCGTCGACCCTGTGAGCTGACGAGCGCCGTATACTGCGTATGTCAATGTTTCGCAAACAGATTTAAATTACAAATCACTGCTTTACATTGAGTATTATATTCCACCTGGAATGGGTTTGAGCGAGCGACAAGCTGCGCTGACGGGAGACGGCTTGGTGAGGTAGAATAATATAATAGTAAATTTAATACAACCGCGAAAAGATTTTAATGAACGCTTAATTAGACCAGATTAGGAAATTCTTTATTTCACGATAAGTTTAGTTGTACAAAGGCGAGCTTATTACTAATGAGTATTTTGCGAGCATAACAAACAATAACATAAAAAACAACATAAATTAATAATATTGAAACAATTCAAAATTTTCACAATTCGTAGAGTAAAAGTTGTAAAGGACCAACTCTAAATGATGTGTTTCAAGAATTGCGCATACTTAGGTAACCCTGTAGAGGTTGCTGATGTATTATCTGTACCTTATTATTTTGTCACTCTTTTACCGAATTATGAATTACGGAAACTCACGCTCTATAAAGGGAACTTTGTAAATACTACACGTAATGAGTGCAATCCCTTTAGGAATTAATCCGAGCTACAGGAACTGAATCCGAGCGCAATAATCCGCATCCAATTGTACAGAACAATGGCCCAGTGAAAATGAGGATGTACCGACCGTCAACCGTAGTAAATACTAAACTGAATCAGTCTTCACGATTCGTGTCCGGGGACGGACGTTCGCCGAGATCCGCTTGTGAACACTCCCCGCATGCGTGAAACTGTTGAAAAGTTTTCGATACAGTATTTCAGTGCAGTTACAAAGCAAAGCGGGCTTGCAAAGTGCAGTTTGACCATCAGGCAATAAAATTCGATGTGGCTCCATCGATTTTCATGACTAGTCTTAATTGCGAATGTATGCAAATTGCACGAAGATTGTGTTTAAAAACATGGAAGATTTGTGAAATTCCTGCGAAGCTGTGTTCTCGGTAACGTGTTGATTTCAGTTTTGGCCAATTAGGGCCTTAAGCTGTGGGCGCAGTGGTGGTTTTAGATCGGCCAGCGATAAGTGCAAATTTCTCAGTCAGACGAAAATGTTTTACGTGCAATGAACACTTGCTAATTGGCGTCGGCGTTTTGTTCGAGATCCTGAAAGGGATATTTATTGAAAACTATGGTGGAAATGTCTGAAAAGTTGTGTTTAACACACAAACAGTGCAAAGAGTGATCGTGAGTGCATTGGTCGTTGACATTGCGCACTGTTCCGGACAACATGGCGAATAGAGTGATGGGATACATGATTTGCGGATATAACTCCGTTGACAACTTGCTGGTAAGTTTCTTAAATAATTATTTTCTCTCATACATTACGTTACAACGTTACGTAAAGCGGTGATAGCCTAGTGGGTAGAACATCGGACTCGGAAGCGAGAGACCCGGGTTCGATCACCAGTGCGGGCATGTACCTATGACTTGGTTGTCTAAGTTATGTACATTTGTGAAACTTCACAATAGTAGCAATACCACTCGCTAACGGTGAAGGAAAACATCGTGAGGAAACCTGAGTGTCTGAGCTACATACGTCAGCGCTTGAAATCGCCAATACGCGGTGGGCACGCGTGGTGATTATGCCCATACTCCCTCCCTGAGAGAAGGCCTGTGCCCTACAGTGGGACGTATATAGGCTGCTTATGCAATGACGTTACACAAACTCACACCTGTATCCTGGAAAGGTAGGCAGAGACTGGGGTCTGCCACTTGCCCCGATTCTGACAAACTTCTTTTTATCATCTTCATCTTGTCTGACTATCCCATAATCCACATGAAAGATAATGTAAATACGTGTGGAGCCATCTAGCCCGCGTGTTTTTCACGATATTTTCCTTCACAATTAGTTAGTGACAAAGTTACATCAAATTAACAAGTGTACGTAACTTAAAAATTCCAAGTCATAGGAACATGCCGGGGTTCAAACCCACGACACCTCGCAATTGAGGCAAGGGTTCTACCGACACGATATGAGCCGACTTAGCTGACAGGATGGTTTAGGTGCTAGGTAGACAAACAAAAAATATAAAAAGCGATCATAAAATATATCCCAGGCACTAAAGCGTCTCAGTGGTCACTTCTCCTATCTAGTGTAGTTAGGAGTTGGCACTAGACGCTGCATATAACGTGACATACAAAGGTCTAGAAGGGCTAAATTATTTTACCATAGCAATGTGGTAACTATCTGATAATTATTCGCGTCACAGAAGCAATTTTTTTCGTCCCATTAATTTACTTTGCTTATATGCGAATAAATGTCAATATTCATTCACATAAAAGTAGAAATTAGTAAAATAATATCACAACTTTTAACCTCAGTAAGGAACTTGTGTTTATGAGTTTGTTGATGGAAGTTTCGGCCTTCTTGCGACGGCAAGATTGGGGGGTACTATACCGTGTTCAGGGAGCAGTGCGAAAAACGTAAACAAAAACAACATCGGTTCGTCAGTATACTTACTGTATTAATGTACATACTGACAAAAAACTGAAATTAAAAACGAGACACTATTTAGGTCCAGTTCGATCACTAATCATAATGCAATGCATTAACACAGGATGTTATGCTTTCAAACCAAAACGTATACTAGCGGCTGCTTCCAAATATAAGCCCTCACAACACAGTGTTAATAACCAAAGTTGTTAGAATCAATGTATACTCCGCACCACGCAAGATTATCTTAAATGCAAACAATTTTCAAAATAAAACAAGTCTATCCTTTGATAGTAGAGTCGATGTAGAGGTAATATTGATACAATTGTGCAATAATAGAGAGAAATAAAACGCCGATTAAAATAGTCTATGGTGGAGATTTTACTAGATAAAGACGTAACCACAGATTGAATAAACTGCCTCTCAGGAGTGCTTTGCAGGAATCGTGTTTTTATAAATAAGGCCGTTGATTTTTAAATGTTCGTATCATTCACGACGAGACATAAATTGTACTTACGCTTACCACAAGACTTAGGCTCCCAATTCTTATACAAATTATGATTATATTCTTTGTTGCACTAATCCGTGCTGAGGACGATTTTAAAAACCTATTTAGAGGCTAGAAATTCCACCCATGCCGGGTTTTGAACCCGCGACCTCTGGCTAACCGTGCCAGCGCTCGCCCAACTGAGCTAATGGGCAAGTGCAGGCATCGGCGAAGTTTCGAACCTCTACAAACTTCTCTGTATTACGTACAGGCAGCGACATCTGGCTGAAGTAATTTACATCACTTGCAGCACCGAGTATAAAAAGTGGTTTTATGCAGTTAGGTTCGGAATATCGCTGTACCCACATGATTATATTCTTTGTTGCACTAATCCGTTTATTACTAATATGTTTACTCAGTTACGTTACGAGCGACGAACTAAAATGTAAAGCTTAATCAGCTCTTAACAATACGTTTGTGACATTCCTCTCAGCAACTCGTATTGCTATCGGAACAACTGCTAGGATTGAACAAAAACCTAGTTTGCAGGATGTCGCTGAGTGTACCCACTTAGCGATGGCTTGTTTAACGTCGTCCGTCATGTTAAAGCGTCTCAAATTAGCTTTATTGTGCCCCAACAACACTTAATAGTGTCGTTCACCCAAATGAGACTGAATTATGAAAGAAGTTAGGTTTATTATGGTAGTATGTCATAACATAAAATAATTATATTCTTTTTGCCCGCGACTTCGCATGGAATGAGTAATTTCCGGGATGAAATGTATCCTATAAACATAACATAACATTTACATACAGGCACATACATCTGGCCCCACACTAGGATACCCTGTGTCGTGGGAACCAGAAACAACGACATCACAAACATGTAAACATCCGAGACCTGGGGTTTTTTTTCCGTCCCCAGCCGGGATTCGAACCCGGGACCTCTCGCATGGTATGCAGATGCACTACCGCTGCGCCACGAGGTCGTCAATGTCCTTCCACGGGACTCAAACTATCTCCATACCAAATTTCACCTAAAGCCGTTCAGCCGTTATTGCGTGATAGTTTAACAAACATCCAAACATCTTCACAAACTTTCACATTTATAATATTAGTACGATAGGATTGTACACACAGAAAACAATTACAGATTCATACGACCGTGATACTACTACATACTTATAATATTTATTTTTTTACACTTTAATGTGCCTTACCTAGTCACTCTAAAATAAAATAGCTTGAAGATATATTGGACTTACCAGAGACTTTGCAAAAGCGTTTTTTGTCCCCGAAGATTTTGATATGATGTTTGTTTTTCATTTTTGTTTTGTCATCAACGGTAGACACAGTACTTAAAAATAATTCAAAAATCGTTAGGAAGAATCAAAAAGAATATAACATGAAGCCATGGATAACACCAGGTTTAATAAAGTGCATGAAAGTCCGGGATAAATTGCACTTAAAAGCCAGAAAGAATCCGAAAAATAACATAATACAGATTACTTATAAGAGATATAGAAACTATTATATTGATATAGTACACAAACTAAAGCGAGATTACGATCGTAAACTTTTGGAAGATAATAATAATAATCCTAAAGGACTGTGGAACGCCATTAAAGAGATATGTCATACCAAAAAAGAAAACGTAGCGGCCACAGATTTGACAACAATAAGTGATACTCCCGCTAAATCGGTTGATACATGTAACGAGTATTTTTCTTCCCTGGGTAAATCAGTCGCTGAAAGAACTCTTCAGGCATTAGGAAGAACAGAAAAAGAGCTGTCCTCAGAAATCGCAGTAGCCAATGGACACTCAGCATAATTTTATTTATACCCCACAGACGAAATTGAGGTTCATGGATTCATCAAAGAGTTACAATCAAAAAATTCATGCGGTCTTGATGGAGTGAGCAACAAACTGTTGAAAAACATAGCCAAAAACATTGTCATTCCATTAACACACATTTGCAATATCAGTCTTAGGTCAGGTGTCTTTCCGGAACAATGGAAGAAGGCTCTAGTGTGCCCAATCCACAAAAGCGGCACGAAAACAGTTCCCTCGAACTATCGACCAATATCATTGTTGTCTCCGCTATCAAAAGTGCTTGAAAAGGTCGTTAACAAAAGATTTATGACTTACCTTGAAGAGCAGAAACTCCTCAGCGACAGACAATTTGGTTTTCGGAAAGCTAAATCCACGGAGGACGCCGTTACTGCATTGACTGGCCTTGTCGTGAGGGCACTCGATAATGGAAAAAAATGTATAGGTGTCTTCCTGGATTTAGCTAAGGCTTTTGATACCGTCTCACATCCAATACTCTTCAGAAAACTAGAATTTATGGGAATTAGGGGTGTCGCCCTGGACTGGTTTAAATCATACCTGAGTTCGAGATGGCAGTGTATTAGGATAGGGAACTATACTAGTTCATTCCAGGAAATAGAGTTTGGAGTGCCCCAAGGCAGTATCTTGGGTCCCTCCATTTTTTTAACTTATATTAACGACATCTGCGTAAAGGAGGCGGATCTCTTCTGTTACGCGGATGATACCGCTGTAATTTTTCAAGATACAACGTGGGACTCGGTTTTTCGGAGAGCAGAAGATGGCATATCTCAAATCGGACGCTGGCTTAACGTTAATCTCTTAACATTAAACTCGGATAAAACAAAGTACATCACGTTCTACAAAACAGAAGCATCAGCTCCAAAGTATCGACCTGCCTTGAAGATCCATTCAAACTGTACTGGCACTTCTCTTGCAAACCCCTGTAACTGTCCGGCAGTAAGCAATACCCCAGTTATTAAATACCTAGGTATATTGCTTGATCAGAGGCTTTCGTATGGTGATCACGTCCATGCACTAGCAATCAGAATAAGAAAACTTATAAGTATTATGAAACCGCTACGAGAATGCGCCGGTAAGAAACTCTTGAAAAATGTATACATAACTATATGTCAGTCTGTTATACAATATTGTGTCTCGATTTGGGGGGGCGCTGCAAAAACAGTCTTAATAGAGGTGGAAAGAGCCCAACGGTCTATACTCAAAGTTATGTTGAAAGTTAAACGTCGATACCCTACAGCACAATTATACGATGACTGGAATATACTGAGCATCCGCAAAATATTCATATTAAAAGCAACTTTAATTGTACATAAAAAACTGCTAAATTATCACGATTATGATCTGTTTCTTAAAAGACGTGTTTATAGAGCACCTACCGTCCACGTGAACACCGCATTCGCAAAAAGACAAGGTCCATTTCTGCACCCACACGTCTATAACAAAGTAGTGAAAAGGTGTAACTTGCAAAATAGATCACTTAGAGAGGTAAAAATTGACATCACTGCATTACTGTTAGGGCTCAGTTACGATCAATCTGAAGGCATTGTAAATTAAATAATTAATACCTACATCAATTAAATTAATATTATTCCGGCACACAAGTTATTCAAGTACCTATTACTATTTTAATTTATATTATACACACACGCATACATATATGTATATATATATATGTATATGTATTATGTATTATTATATGTATTATATGTTGTATATATATATATGTGTATTATACTGTCTATCTATTAACTAACATACCCTTAACACGAAACTCACCTCAATACAACTACATTACTTTACCTTGCTTAATTTTTAATACACAAGTTACTGCATGTAAGAACCGAATCGCTATCGCTCATGCGCCCGCTTCGTACTTGGCAATCAAATTGTGAGCGTCGTCCACAACACAGGTACGCCTAGTGTGGAGTCGCTGTCAACTCACAAATTAAACTTTTGCTGCCTACCCACCTTTTGTAACCAAACAATCATTATGTCAGTTACTATTGCCTTTTTTGTCTTGTTTGGTTAATTTTTGAATGGTCGGATGAAGCTTAACTTGGAAGTAAACTGCATGCTGTCGATGTGACGGCATCGGTTTTATTCTCCGGCGGGTTTTATCTGACTATTGAAAAACCCGGTCTAGCAAAGTAAGATTTTATGTGGCGGTTAAATAAAGAATTTTTCATTTTCATTTTCATTTTTCATTTTCATTGATTGCGCTTGTGCATGTCCACTCCGGCAGATTACATAGTTGTGCCATTGTACGCGCTGAGGTATGTAAATACCTCAGACACTTGGGTTTCCTCACGATGTTTTCCTTCACAGATAGCGAGTGGTATTGCTGCTACTACAACTGCACTTACCTAACTTAGAAAACCTAGTCATTGGTGCATGCCGGGATTCGAACCCAGGACCTCCCCGATGTGAGGCCGACGTTCTACCGCTGCGCCAACACCGCTCGTTCAACAGACATCATCGCTTGAGTTTAATCCTATTTTGCCGGTTTAATAATTCCATTGCATCGATGATGATGTTGCTAACGTGGGTAATTTTCTTTTATAAACAATGTAGGTTTAGTCCTCCAACCAAAATTCGCTCTTAGCCTAAAGCCTAAGGGCTTAAAATAGCTTTGTCAGACTGGTTGGTAGGTAGCCGAGACGACAATTATTGTGTTAGGTAACAGCCATTTTTTCCCTGTATCGTTGATTAACTTCATTGGAATTGCTATGGGAAGGATATTTAACTCGATTCTATCTTTTGTAAATGGAATGATTGAAATTGTTATTTTTTTATTTAGCCTATATACTTCCCACTGCAGGGCACGGGCCTTCTCTCAGCGAGAGAGTATGGGCTTAATTACCACGCGTGCCCACCGCGGCTTGGCAATTTCAAGACACTTAAGTTTCCACACGATGTTTTTCTTCACCGTTAGCGAGTGGTGTTGCAACTGCAACATAACTTCACAAATGTACTCAACTTAGAAAACAGTCATTGGTACATGCCGGAAATCGAACCCACTACCTCCCGAATGAGAAGCCGGCGTTCTACCGCTCCGCTACCACCGCTTGATTGAAATAATCTGTATAAAAGTTGGACTCTCAGAGGCTTTCTCAATTATTATTGTATAATTATTATTACTGAGTAATGAATGTTGAGGAAGCGAAAGTGATCTGTCAGGATCGTGGCAATTGGCAGTCCCTGGTCTCTGCCTACCCCTCTGGGATACAGGCGTGAGTTTATGTATATATGTGTGTACAAAAATGTCTGAAGAAGCTGGTGGCTGGGGCTGGCGGATCTAGTAAAGGTAACCACCGTGAGGGACCGGAGGACCTGAGTGTCTGCGGTATTCACATACCTCGGCGCCTGAAATTGCCAATATGCGGTGGGCACGCGTGGTGATTAAGCCCATACTCTCTCTCTGAGAGAAGGCCTGTGCCCTGCAGCGTGACTGGGCACAACCCCTAATAAAAAATTGAAGTTTAATCAATGATCTAGGACGAACAAACGCCTCGAAAGACTTGCATTTGCATTGGCTGCCGCATTTTAACGATTTTTATTAATGTTTCGCTTAAATGAAGACTCGAAGCTAAATTGAAATAGTACAGTGGAGGACTTACACAATAAACGGTTTATTCTCGTAGGAGACGCCATGCTAAAAGGTAAGTTATCGTGGTAAAATATTGTCTGACTTTTTCTGTCTTATGGTGTAAAAACAATGTCGCTCACATCTAAGTTTGATGCAACCTCTCCATTCGTTTTTTCTTTATGCCGCGATGCAAAATACCCTAAAAACTCAGCATTTTCCACGCCTTCATTTCTTACGGTCGAGTTTATCTTGGTACTTACATGTTTTAAAAGAAATTTAACGCGGGAATGCTCTAACGCGCCGCGCGCCGATCATTCTAACATTTTATTGTAACAGTTCATCCTTGCGTGGCTATATTTAGACTTGCGACGTACTGGCCGCCGCAGAAAAATGTACCTGTTCAGTTAGTAAACATACTAACGGTCGTTAATATCGAAAAAATTAACTGCAGACATTTTTTTCAGAAGGAGCAAGAGAGAGTTTATTGCAAGCGCCGAGTTATACTCGTAGTCAGGAAACCAAAAAGTTTACATTTCCGGCCATCGTCGGTCGTGACCTCTGGACTCGACTTCTACTAGGGCAGACCTCCTCAGCGATTTCAATCGTCTAACTGTCAAATTCCATGCTAATTGCTATCGCAAACGTCAGGATTTGGTGCGCGTAATTAGGCCACTGGTTTGTTGTTGTCGATGAGGTAGGTATGTACTATGTAACTAGAGGAGACACTCCAATCATGTTTTGTATCGCAATCTTGCTGTCACTGACAAAAACACCTTTTTAGGGTCTCGTACCCGAAGGGTAAGGGACCCTATTACTAGACTCCACTGTCGGTCTGTCTGTCTGTCACCAGGCTGTATCTATAGACATTTTCACGTGTTGAAACTTTCACAGATGATGTATTTCTATTGCCGCTATAACAACAAATACGAAAAGCAGAATAAAATAGATATTTAAGTGGAGCTTACATAAAACAAACGTGATTTTTTGCCGTTTTTCGGTCGATTTTAATAACGGCAACAGGTAAACGCTTGAAATATTCACAGAATATTTAGTTGTATATTCACTTTAAAAATAACTAATTAAATCAAAATAAATATTTATACGTTTTTTCTATGGGAGCCATACAAAAAACGTGATTTTTTTGCCGTTTTTTGCTTGATATTAATAACTCCAACAGGCAGACGCTTGAAATATTCAAATGGTGTATAGATATTGCTACGGAACCCTTCGTGCGCGACTACGACTCGCATTTGGCCGGCTTTTGACATTGGAAAATGTCTTTTCGATCGCTCCAGCGTAGGCTCCGATTTCACGAAAAAGTGCGATCCCCTTATATGTCGGAGACTTGAAAGATAGGTCAAGAAGCGTATTCACAAAGAATTATTCGAGAAAGTAAAAAAACTAGAAATGTTATGGCCTAAATAGTGAAAAATAAATTAAAACTTCTAAATTTTTTATTTTGATGCTCGATATTTTTGAAACAAAGAGTGATATCAAAATTTTGAGAAAATCTCATCTGGAAAATTTAGTCAGCTACAATTTCAGCCTAAAACAAAGACGATCGGGTCGGGTTAAGGGTTTGCCCTGCAGCCTAACCTTTTTGAAAAAACGTCGAAAAGTCAGAACGAAATTTTTCACACGACATTTATGACCCGAAAAAGCACGAGAAATTGAAAAACGCACGTAACGTCGAAAACTCATTGTTACGTTTTTTCGAGTCGGGACACTAAGAAACTGGCCTCAATTTGTATAAAGTACATTATCCCGCAACTCGCCCCCGCTCATCGGAGGTGGGGTGCGCCTTCTGCGCCACCTGTCCGGGCGTACTGTACGCACGCCTCTTCATTCACGCAGCGCCTGCTATTTCTGTATTCATGTTTTCTCGATGCACGCCTAGCTGTTCCGTTTACACTGTACATAGCCCTCTCGGTTTAAAAACAGAAAAAAAATACACACATAAACTCACGCCTCTATCCCGGAGGGGTAGGCAGAGACCAGGGCGTGCCACTTGCCACGATCTTTATACTACATATGATTTGAGAAAAGATGGTCAGAGTGAAGTTTTTTTTCACTGTCTTTTTCTGGTACGAGTAACTACTAATAAGATCCCATGAGTACAATACACTCAACAACTTGCACTGCTGAAACCGGAAAGAAGCCTGGATATTTCCGTAACCACCTTACTACCGTTTCTCAAATCAATCAATCTATCAATCAAATCAATTAATTTTGTTTAACATAGGTAATGGTCGTACAGGTGTTATATTTATTTTAAGTGCCTCTATGTTATACCCATTGGGTGTACAAAAATATTTTTAAAACTACCATGCAGAAGCGTTACATACAGCCAGTTTAATACACTTTTTTAAGATGTCAAAGGTTCCCGTTGTTATTTATTAATTTTATTTTATTAAGGATATCAACAGCGAAAGCAAATAATTTGATTACAATAATAAAGAAACAGTTCACAAGGCCAATAACAGACATCCACAAATAGGCAGTTCATAATTACTAGAAATATACCACGATAGCTCTAAATTACATACGCAATCATTATCCCAATTTACGCATGTCTGTTGCTCGTGTGATGGCAGGCCCGGATCTAGGGGAGGGCAAGCCTATTAAAAAAAAGTACTACAGCGCCTAGCATTCATAATTTTTTTGAATTTCGAATTCGGTTGAAATAAATACTGATTTTTCGGGGTAAATACAGTGATATATAGTTAAAAAAATAGATGTCAAGAGCTGGATGCGCGTGACTCACATTTTCGTACTACCTATGCTGTAATGAGTATGAGCGGGCGACAAGCTGCACCGACGGGAGACGGCGTGGTGAGGTAGAATAATGGAACATTAAACTTAATACAACTGCAAAAAGGTCTCAAGGGACGAAAATTAGAACGGAGATAGACCGTGGCCTTGATTAACGGGTCAGGGCATTTCATATTCTGGTCCAACCAGCTCTGCCCGCAAAAATCGCGCGGGCAGAGCTAATATTATCACAAATGTATTGACTTATTTCATTTCATTTATTCAATGCATTTCATGAACAATCTCGAAAAGATACAAAAGTTACTTAACTAGTTGAACATGAACCCTGTAAGGGGCCCCTGTGACGTATACAATTGTAGAACATGCATGTACTTAAATAAATCAAAATTTACAGCTAAGATATAAAGCTAGTTTTCTTTTTATACCTAGGTTGTTATAATTCTTTATCACCCATATATTCATCATTCTTACAAGTACAACTGTTAAGATCATCATCATCATCAGCCTACGCTTGTCCACTGCTGGACATTCTCATCCAGCTCTTGCCAGCTGGATGAGAGTAGCGGAGCGACTGTTAAGATGTTAGTGTCTTTTAACATAAATGAAAAATTGATTTCAACGCAAAGAATTTACATTCTGTTTGTTGAATGTCAATGCGCAATGTTATCCGCTGTCTATATTTGCTAGTGATACGGAAACCTTGGTGAGCGAGTCCGACTTGCACTTGGCCGGGTTTTTCATTTAAATCGGTGGCGAAGAAATGAGTTCATGTTCATGTTTTCTGGACTGAGGCCATGACTGACGTTCGCTTTGAACTGCATTAATGTTTTCAGCCACACTCAGACATTATTCAAATTGTGCCAAATTGAAAATAATCAGCAGATTTATCGCCGCGCCGGGGCTTGTGACCTCCTTTATTTATCGGGGTTATTATGTTTTTCGTTTGATTTAGAGGCTATTTGGGTTGCGTTGACATGACGACCTGTTTCATTTAAGTATAGTTATGAATGTTAAGGGGAATATTATGAATGTAATAGCAGTTAGTTTAGCCACAGATTAGCTCGTTTAGCTTAGCTTATAAATGTAGTTATACTTACCCTTATGCACAGCAGCTCTATTCATGGACTGAACAGATATTATGCGGCCACATGTAGACTGAAAATGAGCAATTTTTTAAACACGTCAGTGATTTTGACATTTGCAACAACTTTTGTTCTATGGCTTTGTTTTTTTTTGACTATTTTTTTAATTTAGTTTTTTGTGAGTTTACGGCTTTTTTTGGTAGTGGCGCTGTCTGACAGATAAAAACGCAGAAATTAGAAACTTTGTCCATTTATAAAATTGATTTCAGTTAAAGTTTCTACAAAAATTGCGTCGACCCGTAACTTACAGATATAATCTAATATATAAAAGATTTATGTCCGGTTTCTCGTACACTAACAAGCTGTTAATCTACTGTTAACAGCTGTCAGTGGTTTTTTTTTTGTATGCACTTTGGTCAATTGACAGCTGTTAACAGTAGATTAACAGCGTGTTAGTGTACGAGAAAGTGGGTCTTAGTGTTACAGTGTTTGTCATGAAACCTCTCCAAAGCGGCTTCACCGATTTTTATAATTTTTCTGTGTATTTTTGGTAGGTCTGAGAATAGGTTGTAGGCTAATTAATACGGCACAACAACGTTTACCGGGTCAGCTAGTTTTAGTATAAATAAAAATAAACAGGTCTTTGATCTTATTGATTCAGGCCTCATTTAAGTCGGTGCATTCCCATTTAAACGTGATTCGATTTTCAAATTTGCATTTTTAATCAAGGCTAACGATCTGTCTATGGATTGTTGTTTTTTTTTATTTAGCAGAGGCTAATTATCTTGCATGCTAGTTCATTAACCTTTTTACCCGACTGTGGCGAGCCAGCGAGGAAAGTGTATTTTTTCACGACCGTTCAATGTAATCTCTATGAAGTACAGGTCGCGTCATGTAAAAAGAATGCTGGCGGTCAAATTGCGCATTAGGCGATTTATTGGTCTATTTGGTGGTATGAGGTGCGGCCAGGGGCGTTGGTATGTCGACCTTTGCTGTACCCATGCGCAAACACACCCCCTTCACTTTCCTTCTAGCGTTCTTTATACAAGACGCGACCTGTACCTTGGTACGACCACTCTGTCATAGGGCAGTAGGCACTCTACTCAGTTAGTTACTCTACTCTACTCAAATGGCAAGGTTTATCAACTGTCGGCTGTACCTACATTGTAGTTTGTTTGCTTTATACCAATGGCGTGAAAAGGTTATGTTAGAAGTAATAGATAATATTGCATGAAAGTCCAATTTTTTTTACTGAAATTTTTGTTTAAAAAAAAGGAAACGAACAAAATTATTAAGTCAATATTTATTTATCAAATTGTTCAACATTACAGGTTATGTTTATTATCATTATGGTTTTTTATCTTTGCCATATTTTTTGACTTAATTATATGCAGTAGTAGACGGTTCTATTTTTGTTTTAGTAGACACACAATTTTAACCAACAACGTAAAAATATCTATTCTAAAAAAAGAAATACCTAACCGATAAAATAACGGCTCGTTTCATTTCAGTGGTTGGTTTTATTTTTTATTTTTTAAGCAGCACTTATTTAATGGTTTCAATTACCATGTTATGTATTAAGTTTACTTATAAGAGTGTTATATTTCTGAAGACAGCACGCAAAGCACGTGTTTGACCTCCTGTAACCCGTTCGCTGCGTTGCTTCATACTAACTAGGTTTGCCAACTTTTTTATTTCCCATTAGCAGTGCCCGCGCGCGACTACATTCGCGTGGTAAATGGAAATCAGAAACAATAAATTATTCCAACGTAAAAAATTTACGTCTTTCAATTCTATCCATCCTAAGGTTGTCTGGAAGAGATCGCTTTTAGCGATAAGACCGCCAATTGTATGCGGCAAAACTTAGACGTGTGAGCCTTTTAACGTATTTTGTTTTCTGGTGTGTACAATAAAGTGTTCTAATCTAATCTAATCTAATCTAATCTAATCTAATCTGAATGTCAATGTACCTTCGGGCCGTATTTGCAGTGGAGAAAAGGGCAGCGGGAAAAAAAAGACTCCACTCTGACCATCTTTTCTCAAATCATCTTAAACTTATACATCAAAGCCTATATCATATGATATGATTCTATAGGATTCTATATGGATTAGTTTATAGCCTATGTCCACCCTAAAGGTCCATTCTAAATACCTTCGGAGATTACTCCCTACATACAAACTTACAAACTTGCAAAGTTTTCCTCTTTATAATATTAGTGTAGATGACATGTTCTTAACGTGTCTGTTGTACCCGTTTGGGCCAGTTTCTGAATTGAGAATTTCGCTAAGTAAATAGTTAACTGTAGTGTCGTCTCTTCGAATTTCACAGAAAAGAGCGTGACAGAACGTTACTTAAGTATTTACTTAGTGTTATTCTCAATTCAGAAACCCGGTCTTTATATGACGAAACGTTTTGTGAGTGTTCTGATTTTGTAGTGCCTTTTTCTTTGCTCTAAATAAATAACGTATTGTATAAGGTCTTAATATTATAAATAAGAACAAAATAATACCGAATTCTAATTCGGAGAATAGAATGTTATCAAACGTGTGAATTGATGAAAGCAAAATCACATAAGTTACCTTAAAATTCAACGAAAAATAATTAGAACAACATTGGACCCTAACATTGTGTGGAAGAGGCCGCTTGAAGCGATAAGACCGCCGATGTTTAAAAAGCCTCGATCGATCTAAAAATCCTATCCTACTAATATTATAAATGTGAAAGTTTGTGCAGATTTTTGAATTTTTGTTACTCAATCACCTTATAACGGCTGAACGGAATTAGATGAAATTTGATATGGAGATAGTTTAAGTCCCGGGGACATAGGATTCTTTTCATCCCGGAAATTACTCATTCCATGCGGACGAAGTTGCGGTCAAAAGCTAGTATTTAATAAATATCTATACAAAACGTGAGGAGTTTTAGAGGAATCGTGTTTTTATGTATTCATAAAAACAAAGACCGTAAGAAGTTATAAAAGAATGTAAAAGACCAAGTATGGAGTTTTTTTTTGTCCATTTTTTCTCCAAAATTATCTGTAACACAGATAAAATAGACACCTAGTTCGACTTGTAACGTTCATTAAGTCGCAGTTTTTGCGTTATTACTTTCAATAAAAACACTTTAATTTAATTTCGTATGTATTTATAAACAGTAGGATTTCAATCGGATATTTTCGGGAATGAAAATCACAAATCACAAACGTATTTCCCAGAAGAAAACCGCGAAGCGTGCCAAAGTGCTCGGAATAACCCGCATTACTTTGCGTTTCAAAGACCAAAGACCTGAAACAAACTACATGGTGAAGAAAATCTTGGTTTCCCGACCAACACCGTCACACGGGTACCGATTAGAGAATAAAGATATATATAAATAAAGATTTTACAACAATGGGCAACATTGGACGAGACTCTAGCAAAAGACCAGGGGAGCGAGTCTCTAAAATGAGGACAGAAAGAAGTGCCTGTGTAAAGCACTGGACGAATACATGCTGATTGATTCATCATCATCATCAGCCGTTTGACGCCCACTGCAGGACATAAGCCTCCTTCGTGGTTTTCATAAACATGAAGGGTTTTGCCATAATCGCCATGCTTGGCAGGCGGGGTGGGGATCGCAGTATGCGGTTGGATTCTCAGGAAGACGCTGCTGCCCGTCTCCTGGTATTTGATTTCCTTAGTCTCCTTCTACGACATCCACGGAAGGAAATGGAGTAACGCTATCCTTAATCCGGCGCCACACGGTGCTGATTGATTGATATATAATAATAATTATTCATTAATACACAAGCACATGGCAGAAACGATGGAAGACCTCGGCATAATGCTCGAAGACCTCAGTCGAGTTTCCCAACGTGTGGGCCTTAAAATCAACATGGACAAAACGAAGGTCATGTCGAACGCCCGTGTTGTGCCCACCCCAATAACATTGGGGAACTCGACTCTCGAAGTTGTAGACGAATACGTCTACTTAGGACAAACAGTCCAACTAGGCCGGTCCAACTTCGTGAAAGAGGTCAATCGTCGAATCCAACTCGGCTGGGCAGCGTGGGATTCGGATATATGTGACGTTCCATAATAATAATAATAAAGCCTTTATATAGAAACTTATTTAAATATTTACAAATCATATAAAAGTCAAAAAGATCATCTACGTTTCCTAACACTAATACATTTATTAAGGACATCAAAATGACAATAAATATAAAAATTGTACAGGTAAGTATTTTTATAAAACTTAATTTGGAATTTATTTTGATATTAATAATCTCATTCAATAGTTAAATGAAAACTGGTTTCATCTAAAAATTAAATACATAGGACAAAATCAAATTACAAAAAATATAAATAATTATTTTTAAATCTGTTTGATGTCCGGAAATATAAAAATTAAATCTCTCCATAATAAATAAATTAATTATCTTATTATTTAACGTTCTATAGGAGAAGTTATCTTGGTTATGGGGATTTACGCGTAATATAATCTAATTTAATCCATGTTAGAAAATATGTGTTATTACGGAGATACGATGTTTTGAACACTTTGTTTATGCACTTTCACAAAACAACCTTTTTAATGGAATGTTCATGGTTCTAGCTAGAGACATTAGCGGGGCGCGTAAGTAGCAATTTTATAAAAGTATGAAAACCATAATAATAAATAATTAGGATTATAGCCGTTTAAATATTTTTAACTGACTTAAAAAAAGACGTGGTTATCAATAAGTACGCCCGAATATTTTTTTCAACTTACAGTTGATCAATAATTCCTTACAAAATTGACCGATTTAATTTATTTTCTTATAAAGGAGGTAAGTAGGGTGGTCCCATCTAAATTTGATCAAGATCAGTGATCTGAATCATGGAACCCTATAGTGCTTATATGGAGGCGGTCTATTTTACTAAAAGTTACTTTTAATTACTATGTACATATCCTAATTGGACATTTAGTGGGTCTAATCGCGGAATCTAAGCAATCCTAGTTTGGAACTATAACTATGTTATATAGATTTTTTTTTCACCGTGTATACCAACATATACCAATTCAGACAACCATACAAAAAGACTTCCAAAGACAATCACTTGCAAATTTTCATTCTTCGAACAATGTATTGGCCGGTAACCGCACTTGGGTGTTTAACATGCGTACTTCAACGCTTGACAACGGATGTTTCTGAACTTGAAGCGTCGCCTTGGTGGCCTGAAATCGATGTGACACGCTCAATTAGTTCTATTAAAGTCTGAACCCCGTGCGGTAACAATCTATTGATTCCGGAATTAACCTAAGAATGCTTACGAAAGTTTTAGTTTAAAATCTGTTTATTTCGAACCGACTTTTTTTCGGAAGAGTCCGACAAGGTCAAGTAAGTGAATCCGGAGTTATGTTAATAAGCTGTCAGTTAATGTTTTGTATGCACTTTGGCCAACTGACAGCTGTTAACAGTTTATTAGTGTACGAAAAACAGGGGGTAAGTATTAAATTACCTGTATATATCTACAGTCGATGCCAATATTGCTGTTGTATAATAGAGGAGCCCGCCGTTTATGTCCGAAAGATATAATTTTTTCATAATTTACGTTTTTGAAAAATATATTTGTTAAAAACTTTCTGTCCTAAAAATATCTTAGGTCAAATTACACCACTTCTTAAATGTCACTTAATTCGCCATTTAAATCGACTTTTGTAAGTTAAATGCTGTTTAAGCCACATTTAAGAAAGTGGTGCAAGTCGGCCTTTATCGTGTAATTTGTAATTTTTAGGACCCACGACTGAGAACCTATGATCAAGGTACTAGATAGCATTTATGCTAAAAACGGCCGTTGGTGGCGTAAACACTGAAGTCCTAATCTTAGGCTTTTGGCCTTAGTTTCTCGGTCGTGGGTCATAAAAATCATAAATTACATGATTGAGAGATTTTTAGGACCATTTCTGCAAAAACGATCTGTGAAAAGGTGAATTTCTCAAGACTAACCCTGGATTCTGTCTATCTCTTACGGGCGTGAGTTTATGAGTTTATGTAATGAAATCAGAAAATTTCAACGTAAATAATTTACGTTATTTCTGTTGAATGTCATACAATGACAGTTGTTGACAGTTAAATCAAATTAAAAGTTAGACAACTAATTAAATCCGGTAGCGGAGCAAAAGGCAGCGAAGGACAACTCCACTCTGACCATCTTATCTCAAACCATATTATACATGGTATATAACTTGCTATAATAACTATGAAATTTTATTATGACAATAATTTAGGTATGTAATTTTTTGCAATAAATCTTTCTTGGCACTACCCCTTCCGCAATCCACATAACCCAAGGTTAACTGGAAGAAAATACTTATTAGTATTAAGCTCGCCTTTGTACAAACACCTTTTTGAGCAATAAAGAATTTTTGAATTGAAATGAATTTAATATTACGTTTAACAATTATAACACATTAATTGGTGCGAGTTCCCACGTAGTGCAAACCACTTGCAATGCAACATTACTCTCTATTCTTACAAAAGTAGGGAAACACTAAAGTAGCTTTATTTCTTAAATCTAACCCAGACATTTTCTAACCAATTTCTCTTGTCAGTACCCCCTTACGACGAGATGAAAATAGAGTCTGTACAAGTAGAGTCCTCTTGTATGGAGCCTATGATTTATAATTAAATTACTATTTTTTAAATCTTTATTGAAGGGTTTGGTCACATAGTGATCATATCACCCTAAACCAATACAAATTTAAATTGAAAAAATGCTATTATAATGTAATAGAATTTCTAACTGATTGATTAAATTATTATTATTTTAAACCGCTTGTGTAATAATATAAGTCTTCTAATAAATTGTTTAGTAGAATGAAATTGGTTTATTAGGTGCCTACCTAATAATAAAACAATGTATTTATGTCAATTACATTAATATTAGTAAGAGCAAAGTAGTCAATCAGAAGGAAAACTACATAAAATAATATATAGGCAGGTGACTTTGCTCTTACTTATATAAATATAATTGACCTAAATACAGCTCATCTGTAAGTTTTTAGTATATGTTTATGACGAACTTTCTCTAAAATATTTTGTTGGTCCCGATGAGCGAAACATGCACATTACGTGTTTTGATGTCACACCTTATAACAATTTTTAAAAACCTATTTATTCCTCAGCACGGGTTAGTGCAGCAAAAAGAATATAACCTTATAACAACCTTAAATATCTCGTTTTCGACAAATAAATAACCTTTTCACCTCACTAGCTCGTAAAAGCTCTGTTTATCATTCGAAATCTGCGTGGAAAATCGCACTTTATCCGCTAGCGTGGAAAGTGTTTTTAAAATTCGAATATTTTTATTCAATAAAGGTTTCGTACAATAAATTACATATATATAGAACCTCATTGGTTTCGTAATAGTTTATATTCTCTGCAGCCAGTCCATTGATGATTGAAATGCAAATACTTATTTCATGTCATGCGCCAGCCTCATTTAAAGAATCGCACTGGCCGGCAAGAAAATTTGATTTAAAAATAAAACTTTAAAATTTTCTTCTCTTTATTGAATTCACTTTACTTCCATTATTTTGGTTTGTTTTTTGATAAAATCGAAAGAAATCATAAAATATGAGCGAAGCTAGCAGCGACGAAGATATAAATTAACAGTAATTTAATATTTATTAAAACTGTTTTTCTTGCACCTAACATTTTCCTCGCTTTAGTGAGGTGAAAAGTTGTGTGTTGCGCTCGGCAGCAAAGTTATTTAGCGTCTCGTACCTTTGAAACCCTCGCTACGCTCAGGATTCTATATTTGAACCACTCGCTTCGCTCGTGGCTCAATCCTAGAATCCTTCGCTTGCTCAGGTTTCAATACAAGGTACTCGCGCCAAAAATTAACTTTGCAGCCTTGCATAACAAATAACTATTATCTTTGCTAAAGTCGTCAAAATATAGGAAGCCCGTTTTGACAGCTACAAAAACCATACAATCTAACCTAGTTTGAGATCAAAAACATTAAAAATGTAAACTATGAGTAAGTTTTCGGGCTACCAAATCCGTTTTTTCTTTCGACCGTTAAATAATATGCCAGAGTAGGTGTCTTTTTATCTATTTGTTCGAGTAAATCCAAAGTAAAATGTATTTTTGGGTAGCTGTCAAAACGGGCTTCTTACATTTCGACAACTGTCATGTATGTGTAATTTTTTCATTGGTGATGCTAGTAAATAATAGGGGTTAAAGTATGAAATTGCCGTTTTATTGCAATAGGTTCTTTGAATTGACATAGAATCTTCATGGTTTGAGGTTTTCCAATGAAACTTTTTTCAAATGGTTTCTATGATGTTCTTGTTTTAAAAAATGTGAAACATTTGAATATCGACTTTCAATTGTTTTTGTTATTCAATTTAGACAAGAAAGATGGATACTGCGAAAATTCGAGTGATTTTTGAATACGAGTTCCGACGCGGAACTAACGCGGCAGAAACAGCCCGCAATATCAATGCTGCGTTTGGAGAGGGGTCTACTAATGAACGCACCGTGCGATTTTGGTTTAAACGCTTTCGTGATGGAAATTTCGACTTAAAGAACGAGCCATGAGGAAGACCGCCTACACAGGTGAATAACGATGAATTAAGAGAGATAGTGGAAGCCGACCCTAGTCAAACTACCCAGGAATTAGCGGCATGGTTTAACGTTACCTTACCCACAATATTGACTCACTTGCGTCAAATCAATAAAATAAAAAAAATACGAAAAATGGGTGCCTCATAATCACTCGTATTTTCGCAGTATCCATCTTTCTTGTCTAAATTGAATAACAAAAACAATTGAAAGTCGATATTCAATATTCACATTTTTTAAAAAAAGAACATCATAGAAACCATTTGAAAAAAGTTTCATTCGAAAACCTCAAACCATGAAGATTCTATGTCAATTCAAAGAACCTATTGCAATAAAACGGCAATTTCATACTTTAACCCCTAATATTTATCCATTTGAGCACTCAGTAGAGTGTACATACGTGGTACGTACGCAAAGGTCGAAGCGTTGACAGTACCCATGTTTTAAAAACCGTTTGTTTTAAAAATGTTTAGAGGCAAAAAAAATCACCCATGCCGGGACTTGAACCCGCGACCTCTGCCTAACCGTGCCAGCGCTCTCCCAACAGAGCTAATAGACAAGTGCAGGCATCGGTGAAATTTCGAGCCTCTTTACAAACTTTCTCCGTATTACGTAGGGGCCGCGACATCTGGCCGAAGGTTTTTAAAATTGTCCTCAGCACGGGTTAGTGCAACAAAAAGAATATAGTACACGTATTGCTGGGCGGCGCGATGACGTCACTGCGATGATAATGTGAATGAACTTCCATGGGCTGACCCTAGCGATGGGGACTTTCTATCGGATGACGTCAGAGCCCGTGAGTCGTGACAAATTAGACGAGTGGCGGGAGTGAGTTACGTGCTGTGAATTATGTGTGTATCGGTAGGGTGGTCGACCTGTGAACTTGGACTTCAGCTCTGTGGTACCTACGTTTAGGGCCATGGCGAAGTTCATACGTCTTGTTACTTTAAACGAGCAATTCAGGTATATGTACTTTGGTAACGGCTTTTGTGAACCTCGTTTTTCCCGTGCTTTTAGGCATAAACAATTGCTAAGCAAAATCATTAGATCGATACCCATAATGTCTCAATACCTCAGTTGGGAATAACGAGTCTTCGAGACAAGGAGTCTGTTGTTTGAATCCAGATAGCTCATAGTTCCGTATGTACGATATGCCTATTATATCTGGATCTAGTAGCTTAATTGAAAATTTCTTTAAAAAAAAATCAAATAAAAAAACGTAAATAAACGAGTTAAGATTGGTTAAGGGACGGTAAGGGACGACCCGACGGACATACTTCGACCAAATAGGGGCGTATTAGCAAAGGGCAAGATAAAAAGTACCCGAAACCGGCGTGCGTGCAACGACTAATGAATGTTGAGGAAGCGAAAGTGATCTGTCAGGATCGTAGCAAGTGGCAGTCCCTGGTCTCGGCCTACCCCTCTGGGATACAGGCGTGAGTTTATGTATGTGTTAGTTAGATTTAAAATTAAGTTTACTTAAAAAAAACGTATATTATATTCGCTTACCCAAATAGGGGTAAATAACATAAGCAAAGGTATGAAGCAAAGGTGAAATATAAGTAATTTTAAAACCGTAGGTAGCCAACACGATGTAAATACTAGAAGTAAACATAAACTTTCTTTCCCAAGATTTAGGCTGGCAAAGGTTAATACATCCTTTATGGCGCATTGTATACGTTTTTACAATAAGATCCCTGAAAATATAATAAGCTTGCCTGAAGTGCGGTTCAAAAAATGTGTAAAGCGCACTTTATGCCAAAAGGGCTATTATAACATTAAGGATTATTTAGATGACAAAGATGTGTGGAATTAAAGCCAGTTCAATGCATCCTAGTACTAGCTTTTTAGAAGATATGACATGTAAACTCTGTTAATTAAGGAATATGTTTGAAAAGACTAAAGTTTGGAGTTTTTTGTCCGTTTTTTCTCCAAAGGATCTAGATTTTGAAACGGACACCTAGTTTTTCTTGCAACGTTCAATAAGTCACAGTTTCTGTGTTACTTTGAGTAAATTTTTTTTGACTTTGACTTGACTTGAATACGGCGCGCGTGCACGCAGGACATACTGGTGCCGTTGTGTAAATTTGAAACTTTATAAACGTCGGTTATTAAGTTTGGATAGGTGCCTAATAAATTAATCCTGTCGCTACTCTCCATTTTATTTTATTTTATTTTGTTTATTAGGCATGAAAAACAGGTTACAACCTTAAAATAACAATATTGGAGCATACTAGTTTTAAGCTAGATTGACACCCAAAGTATACACGCATATTAAAATACATAGAAAAACGAATTAAGGTGGTCCTCATATTTAAGAGTAATGAGACAAGCATTATATAAAAACTAAAGAGGACATTACCACCTACTTCAAACTACAAAACAGCCTTTTAAATACCTAAAACTTTATCATTAGCCCAATTCCAGACACACCCACTTGAAAAATCAAGTAAGTGAATCTGGAACAAATCCAATAACTTATTATATTTATAATACTAAGTATTTAGTTTTAGAGATCAATAATTGCAAGATTGTATATATCTAGGTGAGAACAAAGAGTAGAGACAGTGTTATACAAACGACACATGCGAACAATCGAATTATAATGTGAAGTGTTATTTTTATAGACATGCAATGTGAACGGGACAGGATGGCGTGTATTTATTCTGGTAATGAAGTTGACAGATGACAGTAGATGTGGTGACTTTAGCGTTGAGTGAATTATTTTATATAGGTAAACGAGATCTTGTTGCTGGCGTCTAACTAATAAACGTCAATTGTGATTCTCATCATCATCATCAACCCATTATGTCCCCACCGAGGGGCACGGGTCTCTTCCCTGAGGAAGGTATAGGCCATACTCCTATACCTTCCTGTGATTCTAATCAATCACAATTTACTTGTATAGTTGGTTCAAATCTCCATGAATGGAGCTTCGAAATAAGTTCAATGCGACTCACTGGCATAGTAAGCGTAATACGCACAGAGTCATTGTAATGTGTATTGTACGAATGAAATCATAGTTAGGCAGTTAAGGTGGGTTCTATTCTCAGAGACTCTATTGCTTAAGTGCCACATAGCGTAATAGTCTTATTTATTTAGTCACTGTCCCCGATGAGTCAATATTCCCACGGTCTTGTTTAAGTCGCGTAAGCACTTACGCAAATACGTATAACCATTAGTGTAATTTTATTGCGCTCTTATCAATGCTTGGCCTGCGTCTTGGCTCGCTTGGGATTCGTATAAAAAGCATCATACTTTTTAATCTACGTCATGGCCTAGCTGTGTGCGTGCCTCACAATCGTTAGGTCGAGGGTTCAAATCCCGGGATTTATCTTTGGAGAAAGACATCGTAAGGAAACCCCAGTGTGTCCCAGTGTTGGGGTGTTCACATACAATTATAATAATGGTTTTATTGTTCAAAATAAATTACAATCATAAACTTAAATTAGTGGGTAGATGTGAAACTGATAGCAGGGCCGCGTTTCATAAGACTACAATTCGAATTTTATTATGACAAGTTGATGTACATTGCGTGGCCGAGTCTTCCTACTTGTTAGTCTGCGGGTTCATCGACTTTTCAATGTACGTCGAATTGCCATAGTAAACCATGAATAATTGTAGTTAACGGAACAGGGCCCTTATCTTGTTCATACTTTGTTCGATGGCCCAACTATGACGCGACGCGTCGCATAGAGGAATCGGTGGAGGAGCTTGCGGAAATGTGAAAAATGACGTCACAAACGGCGAAGATACGATAATAAAATATCGCTCGCCATACAATTCAATGAACAGAGAGGAAAATATGAAAATATATGTTATCTTCGTCGTGTGTGATGCTCCATAGAATTGTATGGCGAGCGATATTGTATTGTATCTTAAGATAGTATCTTATCCTTTAGTCCAAAGATTTCCGCACTTAGCCTCATAGTTGGGTCATTGTACCGGCTCGCTACCCTCGGAGCCCAAAAGGAGGGTAATGTGTCTGGCTCGGATGTATGTATGTATATATGTATGTCCGATTCTATTTTTCCCATAACTCCTTATCCAATCGTCAGATTTTTACAAATAAGTCTCAACCGATTCGTCGTGTATGCGCTAGTGTCATAGGCTGTATGAAATCAGCATAAATTCAACAAAATCATCACTAAAAAGACAAAAATTCTTATTTTTACTAAAGTAAAAAAATAACAAGCAACCCAACTGCTGCGCATTAACTACTAAGCAGGCGGACCCAAATTTGGCATTGTAGCTCATTTCGAGTTATCTAGGTTGGTCCCGTCAGCAGTCGGGTTGTTGGTTATTTTTTATTTCAGTTTTTTGTTTTGTTCATGATTGTATGTCAATATCGAAGTTTGAGTGACATCTTTCTCGCAAATTTCTCTTTTCAGAACACTTTATCATAAGGTTAACCTAATACGCATTTCGTGAAGACTATTTTGTACTAAAGCTAAGTTAGTAATTCGATGCCAGTTCAGGAGTAATTCTCCCAAGCGCCAATTATTAGTCATACCCAACGTTTAAAATCAAACACTAGTATTTACGTAGTTGGAATGGTAATAGTCATAATGAATCATTCTGTTTATGAATATACTATGTACAGACTTTGTAATAGGCAGGAAGAAGGTCAGGACGAAATTAACTGGCTATTTAACCAGATGTATCGATAGTAAGTTGAAGTGGCAGTGGGCGGGGCATAGAGCGCGCAGAACTGATGGCTGATGGGGCCGAAAATGGAGACCACATATCGGCAAGCGCAGCGTAGGACGACCAGCCACAAGATGGACAGATGACCTCATCCAGGTGGCAGGAAGACGCTGGATGCAGGCCGCTTCCAACCGGTCTTTTGAAATCCATTTAGGAGACCTATGTCCAGTAGTGGACTTCTTGTGGCTGAATGATGATGATGATCGATAGCACAACAATTTTTTCATTGCTCATACTCGGAAAGTAGGTCTGAAGTTGCATGAGGAGCGGATTGAAAGTAATACTTTTCAGCCCTGGAGAGAATCGTTTTCAACTGACAGCTGTCAAATTATAAAAAAAACCGGCCAAGTCCGAATCGGACTCGCGCACGAAGGGTTCCGTGCCATTATCTATACAACATTAGACAAAGATCGAATTTGAGAACAGCGTCATTTATAGAAATCAACAAGAAGCCTTTAACATTGGCATTTAACTACATGACATCGGCGCTGTGAAGGTTACGTAGATGGCCGCTAGATGGCGAGCGCTGTCTTTAGACAACGTTTGTTGTATGGGAGCCCCCCTTAAATATTTATTTTATTCTGTTTTTAGTATTTGTTGTTATAGCGGCAATAGAAATACATCACCTGTGAAAATTTCAACTGCCTAGCTATCACGGTTCAGGAGATAGAAAGACAGACGGACAGACAGACAGACCGACAGACAGACAGACAGACAGACAGACAAACAGACAGACAGACAGACAGTGAAGTGTTATTAATAGGGTCCCGTTTGGCACCCTTCGGGTACGGAACCCTAAAAAAACTAGTTCTGTATTCACATTTCTGTTAAACCATGTATGTTCCAACTTTTTATACAGCCACTCAATTAAAGCGCGATGTAAAACTGAAATAACATAAAGTTAAGTATTAATTAAGAATATATTGTTTTAAATGACTTTATTATAATTTACTTTCAACTATTTCTTTAACACAACATAGATTTGGGCAAAATATTTACCATTTTATCAATGATGAAAATGAAAAATACTGGCTAAATAGCTGGCCGGCCACAGAAAAAAAAATAGCCGGAAGGCGGCTATCCGATCTTCATATGCACTCATACCTTTATCCCGGAGTGGTAGGCAGAGACCAGAGCTTACGATCCCGATAAACCTTTATAAACATTTATAAGTCGCTGCGCACGCCGGTTTCGGGTAGTTTTAATCTTGCCCTTCGCTAAAGCGTCCCCTATTTGGTTGACGTGTGTTGGCCTGGGACGTGTAAATAAATAAGAATTATTTAATTGCCATTGGTCACAAGATGATACGTAAGCCTAAGAAAATTACACAATAGTGTATTTATTATTTGTAACAAAAAGATAATTAATGACAACGTGGTAAACGTTGTATCTATCTATAGGTATAAACGTTGTAATTATTATCTGACATGTAATTTTATTTTAATTCATTTTATTTGATGAGACATTGGCATGTAATTTTATTATTGTGAATAAAATAATCTAATCTAAAAAATTATTGCCGAATATGCATAAAGAAAATTCACACACGAAGTGAGTACCTCCTCCTTTTCTGAAGTCTGAAGTTCTGTCGAACAAAAAGCGGCTAGAGTACGTTTCAGCAAATAGTACCTATGCTGTAATTTTGGTACCCTTGTTTGTCAAGAAGATAGAATTTGAAAAATGCCTCTGTGCATTTTCTAAAGGTTTCTGTGATATAATCATGCCCAAAACATTGAAAAGCGGTGAAAGACAGATGGTTTTGAAAGTGGAGACGTTCTTGGAAAAACGTAACCAGGCTCCAGTTATTCCATTAAAATGTGTTCAGATTCGTGTTGCCGCCATTACAGGTTAGTGAAATAAGGTTACCAGATAGTAGGTCCCCAAATTCCCAACCCTTCACTGTAAATGTTTAGCTGTTTATAATAAAGTACGATGATAGACTTTCATGTTTTGATTAGATGAGTACAATCTAACTTAGAGGTAGATTAAAGATGATTTAAATTTCTATGATAACTTTTAAACATAATAAGCACCACGAAGAGTTTTACTTTTCTTACTTAACTGTTATCTATGTTAGGGCTGATGTGCAAATAAACATGTTAATTAAAAGCTTGCATTTTACCTCAAGCAACCTCTTTTAACCAACGACCCAAGATTATCATATTTCATTGTGTTAATCTTTTTTTTGTTTTTATTACCAACCTGACTTCATAAAAGTAGATAATGTATTAGATAACTCTATGTCATTAATTAATTTATTGGTGTCTTGATATCTCACTCTCAAACTGAAAACATGTCAAACTCCCTAATTTCCAGGAACACATTTTGACTAACGTAGCAACACTGACCTGCATTGCTACCAACATAACGGTATAGGAAGTATAAGTTGAAACGGACTCTAGTTTAATGTGTCCACGACTGTACAAATTGTACATAGCATGGCGAGTATAGGGCGCTTTCCCACGTTTCAAACAACAGTGGGTTGTCGACCCGTCCGGTAACGACCAAAGGAGTGTCTGACGCCATATAGGGCTTGTTAGCGCTTAGTTATGTCTAGCGGAGGGTCTTTCAACCGGTGCCTAGAGTCTAATAACACAGATGTTCAATAGAATTATATTAGCACGACAATAACAGAGCTGTTATTTGCCTCTATTTTGTGGTCTACGTATATATTACTAAGCAATATGTCAGTCCAATGGTATAACCCGCGCAAATTAATTAGCCATCTCACGCGAAGAAGATCGCATTGCACGAGGCGCCGAATTAAGTTGCAAGGATTATACCGTTGGAATGCGATTGTTTAGTGGATCACCAATAGTGTGAATAAAACGACCAAGCCGTACTAATATAATTTTGTTGCCCTAGGCTAGGGTTACTAGGGGTTTATATCGAAAAAACGGTTGCAAGTATAAAGAAATCCTGATTTCGGTAAAAAAATCCGGTCTTTCAAAAAATATTTTTTTGAAGAAATTTCATTGTAAAATTCTTGACATGTCTGATGTTTAAAATTATATTGTGTGAGTAGTATTGCTCTTATTGACTCAACAGACAATCAGTTCCTCTCCTTCGTCCACTATGAATTCATAAGTGAAAAAAACCCTTTCTACGTTTGGCATGACTAAAAATCCGGTCTCGACTGAAATCCTGGCGGAGTCCGGTCTAAACCCTTAAAATCCGGTTTAGACCGGATTTATCCGGTCAGATGGTAACCCTACTTGGGGCTCGATTCAGTTAGTGCTTTATATAGGTAGTATGACGTGTTTTTTCATACCACTGACGTCTAGGTTTGATACGTGTAGACTTGAAACGGAAATGAAATGAAATCGCCGCGGTCATTGTACTAGGATTCATTAAAATAATCTAGGTTCAGACATAAGCAGCATTTAAATGTCTTACTGCAGGGCACAGGCCTTCTCCCAGAGTGCCATCAGGGAATCGAAATAATGTTTTAAGGATAGATAGATAAATAATTTATTTACATAAGACACACACACGCACACAAAGCATCATCATCATCAGCCATTTGACGCCCACTGCAGGACATAGACCTCTCATGGTTTTCCTAACCATGAAGGGCTTTGCCATAATCGCCACGCTTGGCAGGCGGGTTCGCGATCGCAGTATGCGGTTGGAATGGCAGATGCCAGGAAGACGCTGCTGCCCATCTCCTGGTTATGTATTTCCTTAGTCGCCTTCTACGACATCCACGAAAGGAAATGGAGTGACGCGATTCTTAATCCGGCAAAGCATAAACACATCTAATTACAAGAAACAGCACCAGTAAATCATAGTACAAAACAGAAGCACAAAGTCCGTCCGTCCAAAGAGCAAAGCAAGTCCTGGTATCTTCCCGGCAGAGAGGAGGAGAGACGCCAGGATTAAATAAATTCTGATGTCTCCGCGAGAGGGAACATGAGTCCAGGGGGAAGTTTTCATATGTAGGTGGCTTGTGAACCAAACATTTGTTAGTCCCTCTCTCTCTTACTACATCCTTACTAATATTATAAACGCGAAAGTTTGTATGTATGGATGGATGTTTGTTACTCTTTCACGCAACAGCGGCTGGACGGATCCGGATGAGTTTTGCACAGATATAGATTCCCGGTGCGGGCATGTATCTATGACTTAGTTTTCTAAGTTATGTAAGTACATTTGTGAAGTTATAGTAGCAATACCACTCGCTAACGGCGAAGGAAAACATCGTGAGGAAACCTGAGTGTCTGAGCTATTCACATAGCTCAGCGCTTGAAATCGCCAATCCGCGGTGGGCACGCGTGGTGATTAAGCCCATACTCTCTCCCTGAGAGAAGGCCTGTTCCCTACAGTGGGACGTATATAGGCTGCTTATGTTATAGATTATAGTTGGGATTAGCATACAGGCAATTTTTTATCCCGGAAAAATACACATCGAATACAAGCGAACGAAGTCGCGGGCAACAGCTAGTACATACATAAACTCACGCCTGTATCCCGGAGGGGTAGGCAGAGGCGAGGGTCTGCCACTTGCCACGATCCTGACAGATCACTTTCGCTTCATCCACATTCATCAGTCGTTGCATGCACCCACGCCGGTTTCGGGTACTTTTTCCTCTCTCCTACTCTTTCATGCAATTGATAGAATATGCCAGGAGTCGAACTGGAACCTCAAGATTAGACAACTGTCTTACCGCCGCTTCATGTCGAGCGATAAATCCAGCTCCGAAAGCTCTAACAGCGGTGTTGGACACAAAAATTGTCTGAAATGAGACAAGTGTGAGACAAAGGGACCAACGTTGTCACAACTTGATCCGACGTAATTGGACAATTGGTGCACTGCGCTTTATATGTATAGCTGTTGTCAGTTACGGCGGGAGGTAGGGCGCCTAGTCGTTTTAACTGCAGAGGTTTCTATATTAATAATTATAACTTCCACACAACACAATCACTCGTGCTGGGCCCAAACTAGAATACCCTGTGTCATGGCAACCAGACAATTTTCATAGCTGTGATGCCCTTGTCTGACTGAGCCCATTTGTACAAATCTACGGCGGCCCCCAGTGGGAAACGCAATCGAACCCACGACCTCCGGCATGGTAATCAGACGTGATACCGCTAGGCCTACGAGGCAGTCATAATGAAAGTGTCATCCATCATCATCACTGCTCGGTACAGGCCTTTTTCCCCAAATATGCGGAAACTTGAAACAAAGTATGACAATTATCAAGTTTAAAATAAAACGTACATGACATAAGCAGCCTATTACGTCCCACTGTAGGGCACAGGCCTTCTTTCAGAGAAAGAGTATGGGCTTAATCACCACTTGTGCCCACCGTGGATTGCCGATTTCAAGCGCTGAGGTATGTCAATAGCTCGGACACTCAGGTTTCATCACGATGGTTTCCTTCACAGTTAGCGGGAGGTATTGCTACTGTAACTTCATACATGTACGTAACTTAGAAAACAAAGTCATAGGTACATGCCCGCACTGGGAATCGAACCTGAGTCTCTCGCTTCCGAGTCCAATGTTTTACCCACTAGGCTACCACCGCTCTTTAAAATAAAAGAAACCATTCCATTCCATCTATTCTTTAGGGCACACCCTTTATTTAAAATACTAACTAGTGTCAAAGCCCGCCTATTGTACAGTCGACAGCACGTCATTCTTTACATACGCGCACACTATTCAGTTAAGGGCGACATTACGATAAAAGTATAAAGGTTGACCTGCGGTCGACTTGTACACTCTCTATTCTCTATTTGGTGCAATAAAGAATTTAAAAACAATATAAATGTGTTTTCTAACAAAATACCACCCAACTTACCTTCTACAACTGCAGCGCTTTGATTCGTCACGTTGGTGGCCTGATTGTTATGTTCCGGTCGCTTGCTTTTGTTTTTCTAATGTTTTTGTCGTACAAATTGTATTCAATGGCGCTTTTGACCCTGATTTTATAGGAAGAGTAGAGTTAACCTCTACCGAAACGCCATCAGGAAGTTATCCAAATCTCTAAAGGGTACGAATGGCTTTGCAGGTAATTAGAGCAGCGGATTACATTGCATAAACTCACGCCCTTATCCCGGAGAGGTAGGCAGAAACCACGGTTTGCTACTTGACACGATTCTGACAGACCTCTTTCGTTTCAACAACATTCATTAGTCGTTGCATTAACGCACGCCTGTTTCAGGTACTTTTTATGTTGCCCTTTGCTAATTGGTTGAAGTATGTCCGCATGGGACGTCCCTTCAAAAGTTTTAACGATTCAGTGACAAATGTCATTCGCGGAACCCCAATTACTTTTCCAGGGAACCCACTTTAGGAAGCGTTGGGTTAGAGCGCCTGCGTCGTCGTAACTGTCCACCAAAGGCGCAGGCTCGAATTCCGAGATTTTTTTTCTTAATTATAGTGTGTTTTCCACATACATGTTTGTTTCGAAGTTAATACAGCAACTGCATCGGCTAACATAGTTGACATTGACATCCAGCAAATAGAATGTAAATTCTTTACGTTGAAATAAATTATTGATTTCTGATTTCAACTTGAAAAGCAAGCAGGACGTTGTACCTATCAATTGCTCATAAGATAACGGAATTAACATTTCTCAGGGTATAAAACTGATGTTACATTCCTATTTCCTATCTGATAATTTTTTATTAGTGAATAAACTGAATGAAACCACTGTAGGTACATAGATACTATGCCATCCTGTTTTTGTTTTTGCGACAAAGGGTAATTTATCAGCGATACAAGATAAGATATGACAAAAAAAATAATAATTTTATTGGACACAGGAAAAACATTTACAAACATACATGTACAATTAACCAGCTCCGGGCACAATAGAATTAACGAATTAAGTAACGGATAACAGACTAAGGCCGACTTGTACCACTTCTTAATTATATCACTTAAGTCGCCATTTAAATCGACTTTTGTATGAAGAATTTTAATTAAATGCCGTTTAAGCCACAGCCACGTCAAGTCGTCAGAGGGCCCGTGGATGCAAATTGCGAGAGACCGCAGAAGATGGCGCGATGGGGAAAAGGCCTATATCCAGCAGTGGGCAGAGGTGGATTGATGATGATGATGATACACCCTGGTAGCAGCAACCTACACTATATGCATGAAATGATCACTTAGATAGATAGATAGATAGAATATTCTTTATTGTACACAAAAGCGTTAAGCTCGCAAACTTTCTGTTTTATATGCAATAAAGGATTTAATAATAATAATAATAATAATAATTAACAGACATTCAATAAATCGCAGTACAATTGGCGGCCCTATTACTACAAGCAATTTCTTCCAGGCAACCACAGACGGAGACAAGAAAGAAGAAGAAGAAGTAAGAATAGCTGCGCCTGCTAGCCTGTAAAAATCTAAGTTCTGTTGCGTGTCTTCTAACTAAAGCACCCTGTTCGTATATAAACTTACGCCTGTATCCCGGAGGGATAGGCAGAGACCGTTTTTGCCACTTGCAACGATTCTGAAAAACGCCTTTCATTTATTAATTAATTCCTTCCTTCTTTAGTAATTTTATTCATTCATTTACCCTGTTGTATTCTGTGTACGCATCAATACCGTGTATTGATAGTGCCCTGGTACTATCCCTGGCTATGAGATACTTCAGATGACCCAGTGATCACATGAAAACAATTAACAGAAATGAGTGCTGGAAGAAATCGGTGTCGGCGGAAGGACCGGTAAGGACGCCAGGCGACGCATATGTCGACTAAATTGGTGATCTATTAGCGGAATGGTTAGAAAGTACCCGAAACCGGCGAACGTGCACGCTGCGAATTTTGAGCGTAAGAAGTGTGGTCAGGTTCTTGGCAAATGGCAAACCATGGTCTCTGTCTAGTCTTTCGAGATACGGGCGTGAGTTTATGTACATGGAAAGTCGATTCAAAGGTCTCTTCGAAATCGGAGTGTAAAAAAATACAACCACTTTGCAATGTTGTCCAGTTAAACTTCTGTACATCAGAAAGTGACCTTAATTGGCCATTAAGAGTCATTAGTTGACTTCGTACAGGCGATACTACATCAACCTTTACACGCTTGCACTTTACTCAGTTGTATTACGGGCCACTTTGCAACGACTGCGACTGTCGGCCGTACTCTCACAGGTTTTTGTTTAGTTTGAAATTAGCCGATGTCGATGACGGACAGCGGTTGTGTAATTCATTTCATTCACCTTTTTCTTGACGAAGCTTTTGATATATTACAATACACGGTGTGTGTTTTTCTGTAATTTTTGAAGTTATAGGTCCTTTTTTAGGGTTCCGTACCCGATGGGTGCCAAACGAGACTTCGCTGTCCGTCTGTCTGTCTGTCTGTCTGTCTATCACCAAGCTGTATCTCATGAATCGTGATAGCTAGGCGGTTGAAATTTTCACAGATGATGTATTTCTGTTTCCGTTATAACAACATACCCATACAACCAACGTAATTTTTTGCCGTTTTTTGCTCGATATTAATAACGGGAACAGGCAGACGCTTGAAATATTCACAAAATGTTTAGTTCTATATTCGCTTCAAAAATAAATAATGAAATGAAAATAAAATAAATATTTAAGGGGGGCTCCCATACAACAAACGTGATTTTTTGCCGTTTTTTCTCGATCTTTGTGTCTAATGTTGAATAGATAATGGTACGGAATCCTTCGTGCGCGAGTCCGACTTCAATATTTCAAACGTCTACCTGTTACCGTTTTTAATATCGAGCAAAAAAAAATACGGCAAAAAATCGCGTTGGAGCGCCCCTTTAAGTATTTATTTTATTCTGTTTTAATATTTGTTGTTATAGCGGCAACAGAAATACATCATGCCTTAGTAATAGGGTTCCTTACCCAAAGGGTAAAAAGGACTGATGCTGACGACAGTGTCTTTGAAGTATGATAAAAGCAGCTTTTATATAAAGCTTTTACGTACTGGGTACATACTTAAATTATTTTACATAACATAACATAAACTCACGCCTGTATCCCAGAGACCAGGGACTGCCACTTGCTACGATCCTGACAGATCACTTTCGCTTCCTCAACATTCATTAGTCGTTGCATGCACGCACGCCGGTTTCGGGTACTTTTTATCTTGCCCTTTGTTAATACATCCTCTATTTGGTCGAAGTATGTCCGTCTGGGTCGTCCCTTACCGGCTTTATTATTTTAAATCCTACTAATATTATAAATGTAAAAGTTTGTGAAGATGTTTGACCGTTTGTTACTCAGTCACGCAATAACGGCTGAACGGATTTAGATGAAATTTGGTATGGAGATAGTTTGAGTCCCGGGGTAGGACATAGTATACTTTTCTTCCCGGAAATTACTCATTCCATGCGGACGAAGCTAGTGTATTTTAGATGACAGTGATCGGCATGGATCATTTTAACGCTTATACACGCGCTGCAAGACCCTTTTAGTGGCCTACTTGCGAGGCTCTTACGGACCACAGGTTGGGGAGCGCTGAGCTAGATTCATGCCCGTGATCTCCAAGCACCACTTCCCCTGCAGGCGCCCCGAGTCTACAAATAGAATAATTGGTCTTTGTGCTCTCCCGTAGCTGAAACAGACCAATTATTCTGAGGGACACGGATGCCAGTGTCTTGCGCTGTATATACCTATTAAACAAAAAAAATAAATAAAAAATTTAAACCGACTTCGAAACACTACAGCACTAAAAAGTTAGAAATGATTTAAATAATTAGAAGTATGGATAATTTGGAGTCGGTGCCCTTAATATATGTGCTGGTCACGAAACTGGGCACCGACTACAAATTATACTAGTGTGTTTCGAAGTCGGTTTTTATTTTTTATTTAAACATTTTTATTTTTCAATGTTTAGTGGGGGAGCTTGATAAAAATAAACAAGTCCCTTATAACCACAATTTACCCTACTTAATTCATTGCTTCAAAATTTGATGTTCTCAATTTCCATCTCCGAAAGTCTTAACCAGAACATCACCAAATTAACTTGGGACTACTTTTACGCTATTTTATGAAACATACGGATGTTACTAAAGGATCGGCCCCATTTCGCCTTATTTACTGCTGTCCATTGAAGAGTTCCGTTCTCCATCTCTGAAAGTCTTCATCAGGTCATCACCAAATTAAAACGGGGCCAATGGGACGTTATGTCTATTCGAACAAAAACAGAATTGTCGAAATCGGTTAAGATTTGACGGAGTTATGGGAAAACATAGCAAAAAAAATAAATATAGTCCTCCTTTTTTGAAGTCGGTTAAAAACTTGGGTTGGGTCTTTTGCCTTTACATCTGTAGAGTTCTAGTGTTGCGTTTATTGTTGCGTCTGCTTTCCCAGTCTATTTTAGAGGCGGTATTTATTTTGTAAGACCGTTTCAACCACTTTGTAAGTCCCCTTTGCCCACGGCGTAAGACAAGATTATACTTTTATAGATAGAGAACATTTATATTGTATAAATTAAAATAAAACTAAGCAAAGGAAATACATATGAGGCCTACGCTTCTGTAATACTCTTAATTTCACTGAATTTTACTGTAATTTTACGGAAGAGAACTACATAAGAGGCTTTCCTCTTCAGTCAAATTTGCGTTACCGAAAGTCGTGTAAATGATGATCAAAAACGTGTTGTCCTGTTATTATTGGTGTGTAATGGTTTGTTTTATTTTATATTTTTTTGGTGGCCTCTTAATTATTGTGAGTAGCAGTGTTTAGATTGATACAAAAAAAGACTAACTGACCGTTCCCTTTTAACAAAATCCGTGGAGTAGATTCTTAAACTTACGCCTAAATCTCGCCAGAGATGAAGGTTTACCTACCAATTGCCACACTTGCAATTGCTCGAAAAGTTAGATGTGTGAAAGAAATAACTTTTTATTTATTATTAACGTATTAACTACATATTTTTCGTAAGAATATGTAGTAATTTTTTTTTTCACTTTATTATTTTAGTATAGCTAGAAATAATAAAGATTATCCGGCCCGTTTGCTGCCCCTTCTGAAATTAATACCCTTTCACCTTTGATTTATTGTATTAGGACGCAAATAAAGGTAGTGATAGGGATTTTTATTCATAGAAAGGAACGTCATCTAACTAGCCTCACTAGCTAGGCAGATAATACACCGTCTTCGACCACGTCTCAATACAACTCCCCATTGTCACGAAAGGCGGAAACCACGCCAAAGAGAACAAGCCGTCGACATAATATCCAGCATACACACTCCTACTCCCATAGAATCGCTCGTAGCCCCGGCTGCCTGAGTGATCTTAAACGATCACGAAGGTTAAGCAACACAGGGCGCGTTCAGTGCATGGATGGGTCGCCGTCCATGCCTAACGCTAGTGGCATTTTTCCGAGCGGTTCCGTGCTTCGCAAGGCACGTTAAGCTGTTGGTGCCGGCTGCCGTCGATGGATGGCAGTCGTAAAGCCAAGTCAGAGGCCTTAGGGCGGCTTGACAACTTCTGACAGTAGACGAGCCACTAGTCTACAAGCCTCCACCAATCCGGACTTGGCCCCCGTGGTGGAGTATGGCCTATACCTTCCTCAGGGAAGAGACCCGTGCCCCTCGGTGGGGACATAATGGGTTGATGATGATGACACTCCCATAGGCTAAATTGAATCACACACGTGCATGCGACATACTCGTAAATGGATCTACGGGGGCTGATTCTGATAACTGCCTCGGTATGATACAGGATTATTCAAATTAAAAATATATCTATGAAAAAAAAACCTATTTAGAGGCTAAAAATTCTACCCATGCCGGGACTTGAACCCGCGACCTCTGGCTAACCGTGCCAGCTGAGCTAATGGGCAAGTGCAGGCGTCGGCGAAATTTTGAACCTCTTTACAAATTTCTCTATATTACACCCCTGAATAGGTTTTTAAAATTGCCCTGAGCGCGGATTAGTGCAACAAAAAAAAAGAATATATTATCTATATATCTATGCTAATATTATAAAGTTTAAAAGTTTGTAAGTTTATTTCTATGTAGGGGGTAATCTTCAAAAGTACTTATCCGATTCCAAAAGTTCATAAGCAGGTTTTATCCTTCTTGGGCTCCCACAAACTAGGAAGGAGACATAGATCGAATAGGAATGTTGGCGTATGGACAGATGTCTGTAGCGCGGTAGTAGCACGGCTGGTAGAACGCTGCCTTACATTCAAGAGGTTGTGGGTTTGTACCAATGTCTTTGTTTCCTAAGTTACGTACTTTTGTGAATTTCTAGTATCAATACAACTCGCTAACAGTGAAGGTAAACGTCGTAAGGAAACCTGAGTGCCTGAGGTGTTAACATACCTTAACGCTTGAACTTGCCAATCCGCGGTGGGCACGGCTGTTAATTGACTCCAACCTATCTGTCTAAGAGAAGGCCTGTGCCCTACAGTGCGACGTATAGTGGCTGCATTTTTTATGTGGCCTATATCCCACTGCAGGGCACAGGCCTTAAGTATGGACTTAAGGTTCCCTCACAATGTTTTCCTTCACCGTTAGCGGATGCATTATAAATGTATTAGTTCTTGGTCGGGCCAGTGACTATCTAACTAACCACTGGGAAAGCAATAAGAATTTTTATTGCAATCTTCGACACTTCTTTCCACAACATTCTCTCTGAGAGATAGAGAGAGAGAACTATGGACTAGGTGTACGTATAAATATCTCAGCGGCTTCGTCGTAGAGCCATTCGCACATCGTACGTGCGACAAGGACCGTTAAACAGCGATTTCGTGAGCATTACGTTTACATTTTGATATTCTATCGACGTTCAACCAACATTTACAAAGGAACTCACGCAACGCCGCTTCTGTGGGTAACTTGCCTCGAAATTCAAATTCAAAATATTTATTGCGTCCAACGTGTTTAGATAATCAGCTTCCTTTTCCAGATATTGCAATATTGTAACCTGTAGAATGAGTAAATTGTTATAACTGTAGGTATCTACTAAACTAATCATCATCATTATATTCTTTTTGTTGCACTAACCTGTGCTGAGGACAATTTTGAAAACCTATTTAGAGGCTAAAATTTCCACCCACGGGACTTGAACCCGCGACCTCTGGCTGACCGCACGCTGGCACGGTTAGCCAGAGGTAGCTGGTTCAAGTCCCGGCATGGGTGGAACTTTTAGCTTCTAAATAGGTTTTTAATCATCATCAGCCATTTGACGCCCAATGCAGGACATAGGCCTCCTTCGTGATTTTCATAACCATTCCTAAACCCCTCAGTTTTGCCATAATCGCCACGCTAGGCAGGCGGGTTGCATGCAGTTGGAATCTCAGGAAGACGCTGCTGCCCGTCATCGGGTAATTTATTCCCTTTGTCGCCTTCTATGAAATCCACGGGAGGAAATGGAGTGACGTTAATATTCTTAATCCGGCGACACACGGAAGATACGCCACTTAGACTAATATGAGTATTTAAAATCTACTAAATCTTTATGAATTTATATTTAATTCCGTTAATATTCTTCAATTGTGTAGAAGCAGTTCTGAATGAGGTGTGTTTTTTTAGGCTGGCTGGAGTGACATTGTATTTCGTACTAAAGAGGACAAAAAATAAAATCAACAATAAAAAAACCAGCCACGTGCGATTCGGACTCGCGCACCGAGGGTTCCCTACAAACCGCATTTGTTCGTAGGTACTTACATTTCATAAATAGTTCAGGAAACGAGTCCCGCAGTTGATATTACTTGCCAAATTTCGTAGTTCCAGGTTAACGGAAAATAAACTATAAATTTTGATTCTCTTGAGTCTCGAAATAAGTTTTTTTGCATAACAGTCATAACTTTTTACGTTAACTTAGAAGTTTGATTTTTTCAAGAGACTGTATGGCTTTAATTTCAACTCGATACCTCCACGCGTTCCCTTTAGGGCGGACGGACGGACAACAAAGTGATCCTATAAGCGTTCCATTTTTCCTTTTGAGGTACGGAACCCTAAAAAGGAACAAGATAGAACGATACTTTAGTATTTATTTAGAGAAATTCTCAATTCACCTAAGTGCAAGTGTGTTTTCTCAGGGAAAACTGAGAAGTTAGATTCAATCAAGCTTGGGGACGTGGAGACACAAAAGGACATGAAGAGTCAAGTCTAATGCTGCAAGTTTGAATCAAATCTCCTACTTTCCGCACGTTGAACTTCACGCTGTCTGGGCAGAAACCGGGTGCGGCGTATAGAGCCTTACCCACTACCCTCACCGTTAGCAGAAGCGAGCCCCCTAACTCCTAAAATAGTGCGCAGGAGTGGGGCCGCAGGGCGGGGCGCGCAGTTCCGGACAAGCGTTCGACGGAACCGCACATAGCCTTACTCGATGTATGCGTCCGAGTTGAGTTAGTTCGGTAGTGACTAGTGACTCAAGTTGAATGTTAGTAGTATGAGTGTCTTGTTAGTTCGTTTGGCAGTGACTCAAGTGTAGTAAGCGGCGGCGTGTGGCGTGACTTATTGTATAGTGTTATACCCGAGTAAATAAAGTGGAAGTAAAAATTGTACGGAACATTTTAATAAGAAAGAAATTTATAGGAAAAAATCTTACTTCAAACTTAATCTTGATGCAACTTTATGCCTTGTTTGTTTGTTGGACCTTGTTTGGTGACCGAAGTGTTAAAACATAGTGTTTACTATTTTAGAGCGCTTAAAGTGCCAATTTCATTGTGAAGTGTGTAAAAAATTTAGCACGATGTGCGCGTCTTACCGAAAAGAGGTGGTTTTACTAATTATCAATTCGAATAGCGTCTACTAAGGAGACTACTTTTAAATCGCGAAAAAATATCGTCCGTTCCACACTCAAGTTCGAGTGATTGTCATACACCCAAGAACATACACCCTATCTAGTCTCCACATTTCAAATTTCTGATTGATAGTGCGAGACCTAAAATTTTGTGAGACGCTATGGCCGGCAAGTCCTCGTGAACTGCCACAGCTGTACAAGTACCTACATTGTGGCAGGAACTCCGCAATTCCTATGAGTCAAGTGGAAATTGCGACGGGTGACTTCGTTAACTGATGACTGGTGACCCGTGACATCGTATTGCTTCTATTGATAAGACGACGGCAAATAGCTTTACCATCAGGATTACAGACTAATTGCAGGCGGTGAATGGGGATTGTTCATTTTTTTTTACCCCTATTTTTTATTCCAGATATCGAAAATATAGACTAATTTAAGATACCAAATTGAATATTTTTAAAATTTTTGCTACCATAATTTTTTTATTAATTATTTAAAAATTCTAAGAGTTTGGTAAGGATGACGTCATTGATGGCATTATGTTGCGTTTTTCATGCATAAACAGTAAGTAATCTGTGCTTAAATACGTAAATACTCACCTCTACTGTCAAGTTGACAGTTGTTTAAGTTTTTTTTATTCTATGGCAATGGATCTAGGCCGAATGATGACGATAGTGACGTCATTGAAGTGCAAATGAAGGTTATACAGTTTTTTCGATAAATACTAATAATCCGTCATTATTTTACTTAAATAAATCGATAGAAGTGATCAGTAACCCTATTCCTCGAAATGGTTTTCACTAAACGACAATATAAAAAAAATTAACAATCCCCATTGTTGATTGAAGCGCAGATTCCATTCATCGTTGACATCGAGTCGTTACTTTGACGATTAGAAGATCAGCCGATTTACTCGTATCTGTGGCGAGCACATGTCAACTCTGCGCGCGCACTATAAACTCCAACATTCCTACATCGCGCAAGCAAAATGTTTCACATGACATACCATAAATATAACGTCCGACGAACATCAGTTGGACCGGCCGTCCCCAGGCATACGATCTGCCTGGCGGGAAATTTCCCTTTATAGTGGAAGAGCACAATCACCCGCTCTTCCCTATAGGATTAATCTAAAAGGACGGTCTAAAGTGACGGTCTTGAAGGGGAGTGATGTGGCGAGCACATGTCAACTCTGCGCGCGCACTATAAACTCCAACATTCCTGCATCGCGCAAGCAAAATGTTTCACATGACATATCATAAATATAACGTCCGACGAACATCAGTCGGACCGGCCGTCCCCAGGCATACGATCTGCCTGGCGGGAAATTTCCCTTCATAGTGGAAGAGCACGATCACCCGCTCTTCCCTATAGTGGTGACCCTCGTCAGAACATTGTCAACCTTCCTTCGCTCTCGCAGCACCCCACATACAGTCTCAAAGCAAGGCCAGCATCCTCTTCCCTCTCACCTCATCAGTTCCACTACAGTCAACGCACCGACTACTGGTACTGATGGTGATCTCCCCCAACCCCTCGGCACGGCAGCCACACAGCAACAGCGCGCGTTGCCAGTGGTACAGCAGCCTTCACCGGTTCCTACCACATGCGCGGTCCCCATGGTACTGTCGCCGGTGAAGTGACTGTTAGCCGCCGAACACCCTCAACCGCTAGTCGACTTACTGACTCAGCGCCTCCTGGCACTTGCAGGCTTTAGAGCACAGACTTCGATTCCTATCAGACCTAGCTATGCGTAGCTACGGTCTTGAAGGGGAGTGATGTGGCGAGCACATGTCAACTCTGCGCGCGCACTATAAACTCCAACATTCCTACATCGCGCAAGCAAAATGTTTCACATGACATACCATAAATATAACGTCCGACGAACATCAGTTGGACCGGCCGTCCCCAGGCATACGATCTGCCTGGCGGGAAATTTCCCTTTATAGTGGAAGAGCACAATCACCCGCTCTTCCCTATATATCCTTAATGCCACTGTAAACAATGGGTTCTTTATTTTAATAAGAATAGTAGTGGCCGATAAAGAAAACTTTAATGGAAAAAAACAATGAAGCAACACAAAAACTCCTTGCCAAACCTAATAGTTTCTTAAAAGTGACATGTGACCTCCTTGGCAAACCAAATAGTTTGTTAACAGTGACAAACTACAAAATTAAATAAACAATCATACTCCAGTGGTCAACTGTGCCAAGAACAGTGGAAAACAAGCCATGCTGTGTGGAACGTCAGGAGCCGCCGTGGCGGCCATGGACCGCGCGTACATGTCCCTGCGCGCGCGCAAACCCCAGAACAAGACCACGGTTCGTACCTCCTTGAATAATTCTACCTGAAATAGCTTGTCTTGGAAACGTTTAGGGCCTTTCATTGGTATTGTTTCGTTCAATAAAAACCCGATGTAAATATTGCAAAGACAATAAAAAGTGAAAATCTTGCGAGAGTAGAGAAAGTGATGCTATACAAAGTGTTTTAGAAAAAATTCAAACTCTAAAAACCCTTTCTTCAATATCGCTAATATAATTAAACCACTTCCAATAAGCAGAAGTTTATATTTTTAAACTTGAAACCTTCGCTTATTGCAGTTTAATTATCGATACTTAAGAAAGGGTTTCAGGTTTTGCGTCATTTATTTTAGTAGAACATTGTATAAATCCATTCTTGACACAAGTTAATTGCATGGCAATGATTTCGGACACTGCAGATTTCCTCACCATATTTTCCCGCAATTGTTCCTGACACTGCACAAAGAGTAAACGAACTGCCAACTACTTACTTACTATACTCACAGTTTATTATATTTTATTCTACTTTTTATTTGTTTTAATTTAATCTTCTTGAAAGAGTTAACCAAGATGCCCATTTTTTGAGAACAAGGCTCCACGCAACCTTTTGTTCCATTTATGTCTCTAGTAACTTCTGTTACTCAGCATCGTGCATCATGTCCCCTACTCCAATTTACTACTACAATTTACGGCCTCAAACGGTTCGTTCCCAATGTGGAATGTAGCTCAGTAATATCACTGACCCATTTTGACCTCTTAAAACGATAGTAAGTGTTGAGACAGTTTTATCTGACTTATTTGTCAGCATGGTAACATCAAGTGCTTCGAGCTTTTGTCGTAAATGATTTATCAGCTACTGAATGACACAAGTATCGAATAGAATCGGTGGTACAGTCGACAATAAAACAAGTAGATCGTTATAAGTACTAGGTAGTTGAGGTTCAATAAGTAGTGGGAATGAATAAGATGCAATTAACTTTCATCAAATGTTATTTAATTTTTTTTAACATAGTTGCCTTTTAGTTGTATAATACACTTCACATATCTTTTTTCTAAATCTAAAATTCCTTTCTTAAAAGAATCTTCATCTTGATTCTCTAAAAAACCTTGTACTGTGGCGATCACTGCGTCATCATTGTCAAATTTCTGGCCTCTTAGATATTCTTTCAATCTCGGAAATAGATAAAAGTCACTAGGAGTAAGGTCTGGAGAATACGGAGGATGTTTCACCAATTCGAAGCCAGCATCATTGATGGCAGCCGTCACAATTTTGGACTTGTGCGCGGGCTTTATCGTGATGAAACAAAACAACTTTAGCGAGTTTGCCACGCCGTTTTTCGCGTACTTCGTCACGCAACTTATTGATTTGTTCTGCGTACACATTCCCTGTAATAGCGGCTCCATGACTGCGGTATTCAATCATCGCCACCCCTTGGCTGTCCCAAAAAAGAGAACCCATTATCTTGCCGGCGAATGGAACGGCCTTGAATTTCTTAGGGGTCGGTGATGATGGTCTCTTTCAAGTCATGGATTGTTTTTTTTCTTTCAGGGTCGTAGTAATCCATCCATAGTTAGAACTCGAGCCAAAAACTGGTCAGGATCTTGTTGTAACAGTTCCAAACAGCTTTGTGAAATTCTCAACCTGGTCCGTTCTTGGTCGCCCGTTAGCGTTCTAGGCACCCAACGCGCTGAGACTTTTTTCATTCACAAATGTTCATGTATTTTATTATGAACACTCCCTATTGAAATCTTTAGTTCTTCAGCTACAAAACGAACCGTAGTATGACGATCCGCCAAAACATTTTTTCAACATTTTTTATCATTTCTTCAGTTACTGCAGCCGTATGGCGCCCTGAGCGCGAGTCGTCATTAGTGGATGTTCTTTCCCTCTCAAACTCAGCACACCAACGCGCAACCGTAGAATAAGGAGGAGCATGAACCCCTAACGTACTTTGCAGGTCTTTTTTTACTTGTTCCGTAGTAACATTTTTTGCGAACATAGATATTTAGTTACCGCGCGAACTTCAATTTTCTCCATTTTCGATTACTCGTTGCGACAGAACACAAGCAACAACCGTCTGTGATTGAAAAAACAAAAGAGTTTCAAACTTTTTTATTTTATTATGTCGACAAATAAGTGGGCTATGCCTGCCAGTATTTTCTTTTTCTCTATCCAAGGAGTTTATACCTCATTCTCACTACTTATTTAACACCCCTCGTATGTTCTCTACAAGTGGATCTGCTGCCGACTGTACAAAGGAACCAAGGCAATTATAATTCAATAAGTATTACTACGTTTCAAAAAACCCTATTACATTTATGCTAAATTATGTACAAGCATCTAATGGCAACTGCTACCAACCTACACCAGATAGGTGACCACTAAGAAGATGTAGTGCGTGGGATTCTGGGTTCAAATCCTGACATGCAATATCAAGTGTGAAGGAAATCATGTTGAGTAAATTGGGATATTAGTCGGCTACGCATGCTTTCTTTACTGTTGATCGAGCCCACCTGAGAGGATATAGGTGTTAGGCAGGATTACCTAAAACGATGTCTCAGGCAAGTTTTTAACGGTGTTACTTAAACCTCGACTAGCCCTCAAAAGGTCTTTGTTTAGACTAATTCCATGTTTAGACCAAACAGTCATTGCGGAAATGAGTAACACTGTGGCTCTGTAGCTGGACGCTTAATTGCATCTCAAACGGACTGAAACACTAACCAGGAAACTCATTAACCTACCGCCGTGCCGCAGGCGCCAACGTAGGATTTGTACTACTCGTAATTTATGAAAATCCGGTAGTAAATATTTTAGGTTTCCTTTAATAAAATAATTTGAAAAATATCACCGCAAATACTCTTGAACTGAGCGACGCAACATTAAACTGGGTTGCCACAACTTATTGGTTATTTTCAGCCGAGGATTTGTTCTGAATTGAAATAGGCAAATGAAATATTTGTCTCTAACCCATAAAAATTATATTTGCTGACCGTAAGAAGAAGCGATCTGGCGTTTAGCTTATTCTGCACCCAACAAAATCTGCCCTATTTACTCAATATAGTTAACCCAGTTAAACAAAACAACTTAACCTAGTAATTGCGACCATGTGTTCTCTAGACTAGACCATGAACCGGAGCAACTGGAAAATATAGGTTTTATGAGTCTTTCATTCCGCAGACAGAATTTATTCTACATATTCTTAGAAAGACTCATCATTCGTTGCTGCAATTATTCAAAATTGTACCTTATTCTTTGTGCAATAAAAACGATTGTAGTATGTCTTGAAATATGTTATGGCTATTTCTAAGAATAGGCTGCTATCGTTTCTAGTTTTCTTTACACGTAGCATGAAGCATTCGTATCTAATCTTAGTTTGCCATCAATATTTTCTGTTTAAATTTTTCAACAATATGCCAACATTTTCCCATACTTATTAGCCGTTTTTAACCGACTTCAAAAAAGGAGGAGGTTATCAATTCGACGCGTATATTTTTTAAATATAAACTAGTCTAACGATGTCGTTCGGTTACTGTGAGCCCTTTGTTTCTTTTATAACACCCTTTATCGATAACACTCTTTATCGATAAGTTAATAAGTTTGATTCGCATACTTATGCCCCTATAGGGCCAAACCCATCTAGATTGATACCGTGTCGGTCGGTTTGCGGTAATTTATAACTTCCACAGGTTTTTATGGTCCCAGTTGTGTTGTTTATTTTTACGTATGAGTTAGAACCTATTAATACTTCGTGTAAGCAGTTGATTTTACTTTGGGTTTTGTTTAACTCTTTCTAGCTTGTTTCAAATTATGGTTATGACTCTGACACGATGCTATATCTACTATGTCATTGCTGATCACGATTGTTGCTATGCGTTTGCCCTTTAATTTTACGAAAATTCATCAATACATCATTGCTTGGCCTGCTCGAATGTGCTAATGAATGTCCTTGTATTTTTGAAACAATAACATTGAACGGGTGATGTTCGTGTGTCTGGCCGCAATAGTAATGTTTTCCTACTTTTGTAAGAACAGTAAGTATTTTTTTTTGGCATTCAAAGTTGTTGACAGCACTCATGAAGTCTTATTATGTATATGTACCAACTCATGTATTATGTTAAATATGATTTAAGAATAGATGGTCAGTGTTGACTCCATTATAAAACCGTCCCGAAGACAGCTTACATTGCATTGAACATTACATTGAACATTCAATAAACAGAATGTAAAATCTTTACGTTGAAATAAATATCTGATTTCTGAACATCTAAAATAAAAAAATCATCGCGATCGCTTCATTATTCTCCACATTGTGAAATAATGTTCATCGTTATTAGTATAATACGCCAGTGCGTCGTAAAGAGGTATTTGCTAATCTATTGATGTTTTCCTTTCCATAATAACTAACAAAAAGCTTTTTCGGAAAATTTACCTGATAACGCATATTTATAACGACCCATCAATCACATTTCTGATGTTACGATGACAAAATAATAACATAACTGTACAGCGTGTTGTACGAAGGTTCAGTAAAACTTAAGTGGTGAGGGGAGAGGGGTGGCGATACCCCTCACGTGAGAGTTGAGTCTGAAACTAGGATGTCCTGTGTTCTGGTAACCAGACAAGGACGTCACAAACATGGAAACACACCCAGACTAAGGCCATTTGTACAAAGTACGGCGGCCCCCAGTGGGAATCGAACCCACGACCTCTTTTTGGTAGTCAAGCGTGATACCGATAGAGCGAATTATTACCAAAACCTACGTTTTATCATTTAAGAAGAATGCCATTGTAGTAGTTAGTACAATAAAACAATTGCAGTGATAAAATGTATTCACAGTTGTTTAATTATGGCGATTACTGTCTACAATGTAATTAGAATGAGCAATCGCTGCTCAGAACGCCTGCGAGAGAAGTGGAACTTAGTATCAAAGTCGTCGCTCAAAACGTTGCTATTCATCTTCTCATAGGCGGTAACTTATTTACTACTTAGATTGCTTATCTAATTACCTATTTTACTAGCAAAAACATCGAAATACCAAATTAATTGAATAAATTCTCACCGAACTGTATTTACCAAAATAAATCCAATTCCCTATTAACCCTATAAATTTTGTCTTTACACGCAGATGAAAAAACACCCCGTATACTAGCAAATTCGAAATCCTCAAACAAATTCTCATCAAATAGGGTTTACCAAAAAAATCCCAATCCCTATCAAAGTCGATTAATCACCCCAGCAAATTAATTTTATAAATAAAACCGTATGTAAACTTAGACGACTTTCTTTGTTTTGGAAAAGATTAGTCCATTTCGTCAAGCATTTACTTATAGAAAAGGATTTATCTATTATGGTGAGCATTAATTTTGGAAATCATCTACCGGGACTGCCGAGCATTAAACATATAGGAATTTTTTTACCTTTGCATCTACGTAATGAGATAATTTATACAGCGTCTATTGGCACCTTCACTCACACTAGATGAGTGAAGGCACCGCGCGGATGCTGCAGTGCCTTAGACATTGTTTTTTAGATAGCTTGCCCAGCACATATACCATCGCGACAGCTTAGTCGGCCTAGCCCACAGGAAAGACAAGCGGTGGTAGCCCAGTGGGTAGAACAATGGACTCTGAAGCGGAAGACTCAGGTTCGATTCCCAATGCGGGCATGTACCTATGATTTTGTTTATTTTCAAACATACGTACATCTGCGAATTTGTAGTAGCAATACCACACGCTAACGGTTGAAGGAAAACATCGTGAGTAAGACCCGCGGCTTGGTTGGCTCCGCACGCATTGACATCTAGGAAAAAGCAGAATCAAATTAAATATAGCTAGTTACGTACGACATGGCGACTGCAACTCTGTCGAAAGGCGAGGATACTACCAGCAATACTTTATTCGTACCAATTATGATTAGTCACAGCGGAGAATACAATGAGACCAGGAATACTTTATATATTCTTATTTTAATTAAATTACTATAAAAGTTACGACTCCACCGATGCAATGTTACGTTGAGAGTGTCCAAATTGTATGGAAAACTTAACTAGGTACATTATGCTAACGCACTATCAGCAACTCATGTCGATGAATAATCGGGGTCGCGGCCGCATCATCATCATCATCAGCCCTTTGACTCCCACTGCAGGACATAGGCCTCCCTCATGGTTTTCATTACCATGAGGGGTTATGCCATAATCGCCACGCTCGGCAGGCGGGTTGGCGATCGCAGTATGCGGTTGGAATCTCAGGAAGACGCTGCTGCCCGTCTCCTGGTAATTTATTTCCTTCTACGACATCCACGGAAGGAAATGGAGTGACGCTATTCTTAATCTGGCGCCACACGGAACATACCATACATGTAACATACATGTAAAATACCTGTAAATAAAATCGCGATCTTCATCCTGCACCTCTCCACTAATGCCAAGCGAAGGTCTTCGACGCTGGCCACGTGCGTTCATTCCCTGATGTTTCTAAACCACGACTCTTTCCGTCAAGTCGGTACCTGTAGTGTCGCAACGCAACACATGCCCTAGATAACAAATTTTCTTAATTTTTAGGGTTCCGTACCCAAAGGGTAAGGGACCCTATTACTAAGACTGCGCTGTCCGTCCGTCCGTCTGTCACCAGGCTGTATTTCATGAACCGTGATAGTTAGACAGTTGAAATTTTCACAGATGATGAATTTCTGTTGCCGCTATAACAGAAAATACTAAAAACAGAATAAAATAAGTATTTAAGGGGGGCTCCCATACAACAAACGTGATTTTTTGCCGTTTTTTGCTCGATATTAATAACGGCAACAGGTAGACGCTTGAAATATTCAAATGTTGTATAGATAATGCTACGGGGACCCTTCGTGCGCGATTCCGACTCGCACTTGGCCGGTTTTTTTTTTAAATCGCTACAAGACAAGTTAAATCTGAGCTCAGTGCGTGTGTTACGTGTGTTACTAACTTACAGGCCTTTTAATGCATTCCTCTACGAGCAACCTTCAACCGTGCACATGTTTTGTAACGAGCTAGCCGCACTCCGCACACCGTCAGGTGGGCCGCACCTGTCCGGACCTCCCCCTCATGGCGTCACGGACAGGTGATCACCCCAACTAGATCTCCTGTGAGCTTCGGGCTGAGTCAGTTGTTGCCGTAGGCGGTTAGGTTGGCGAATTGGCTAAAACTAGAATACCTAGTAACCGAATCTAAAGACAAAACGGTCTTATTGATAAAAACACAAGTCCTTAAAACACTCCTCAGAGACAGTTTGAATAGTCTGGGGTAAAGGGAAAACGTAAACACAGATTATTTAAACTGTCTCCGAGGAGTGTTGTAGAGGAGACCGAATAAATATATAGTAATAATAGTATTTGTCATTAAAAATGTCCAACATTTGCTGAAGAGGCTCCTCCTTCCTAAATTAGTTCACTGGGCCGTATGCAACAACAGACACGGATATCTAGGTATCATCTTTTAGCGTAATAAAACTAACACTAACTGGCTACCCGCAGCCTTACAAAACGGGTGCCCCATAAAAAATCCTCATCTTTCATCTATTTATAAAGGCGTCTTGCCCACTTTTGGGCATAGGCCTCTTCACCGTCACGCCAACCTCGCCGGTCCCCTGCTAATCTTGTCAATTGCCCTCCTGCCGCCTTCTTAATGTCATCAACCCAACGCGTAGGGGGTAATCCTCATCGGAAATTGGGGATAAGTTATCGCTTGACCCAGTCCCTACTTAGTAGTTAGTTGTCTAGAGCAAGAGCAGTAAAAGTATTAATAAATAAATGTACCCTTTACTACACATACATTACAAACACAAGAAAAACACCCAGATTGAGGCTATTTCAAATCAAAGGCCATTTGTACCTACTTGGGCACGACGCACCCCAGCGGGAATCAAACCCGGTCAACTGTGTTACCTTACCGCTACACCAACGAGGGAGTCTATAAAGCAAGAGACACACTTTTATCTCACGACTGTAGCCACGCCAGTTACTGTGTTGTGTATTGTTGCAGAACGCACATTTACACAAATACTCGTGCCAACGGATTTTTACTGCGATCGAGCTTTATGTCGTTGAAAACACGGCGCGCAGGTTACAGATGTTTATTTACTTGAGTTTTTCAGCTTCGCGTTTTGTTCATCATCAGCCATTTGACGCCCAATGCAGGACATAGGCCTCCCTAATTATTTTCCAAGCTTCCCGGTGTTGTGCCGCCGACATCCAGCGACTCCCCGCCACCGCGTTCAGGTAGTAAGACCATCTGGTGGGGGGCCTGTCCACGCTGAGTCGTCCAGTCCGCGGTCGCCAGGTCAAAACTTTTTCGCCCCAACAGCCATCAGTTCTCCGTGCTATGTGCCCCGCCCACTGCCACTTCAACTGAGCAATTCTGGGAGCTATATTAGTAACTCGGGTTCTTCTGCGGATGCGCTGCGCCGCGTTTAGTTAGTTGGAAGGAAACATAAAAATGTGTGCGAATTTTTTTAAATGTGTGACTGCTTCGTTGGTGTAGCGGTATTACATCTGAATACCATGCTGGAGGTCGCGGGTTCGATTCCCAGTGGGGGTGCCGTACATTTGTACAAATGGCCTCAGTCTGAGTTTATTTCCATGTTTGTGACGTCCTTGCCTGGTTAAGGTCAAGTGATTGTGTTGTGTGGAAGTTATTATTATCTTTTAAATAATAAATAATATAAATAATTGGTTTATTATGCAGGGTTTAACAACGTCCCAATATTGTATTGTATTTAAAGATTTTATTAAAGAAAAAGAAAGTAACAAAAATGTTGACAAACTGCATCGGCAGTTATCATTGTTGTAAACAATAATTTCTCAGAAACATGTTGATGGCGAATTAATATACATCCTGTAATGGAGAGTTCTACTGACAGGTAGAACTCTCCATTACGAAGGAACGATACGAACTATTTTTAGTATGGGGAAAAGTTGCCCCAGAAACACCTGCTACCTTAAATTAACTTACAACTTCTTCCACACGAAACAATCACGTGTGCGGTCCCGAACTAGGATACCCCGTGCTATGTTAACCAGGCAAGGGCACCACAAACATGGATATACATCAGACTGAGCCTTTTGTACAAATGTACGGCGGCTCCAGTGGGAATCGAACCCACGACCCTCGGCGTGGTAATTAGACACGATACCGCTAGACCAAAGAGGCAGTCAAATGTTTGGGACAGTTGATATTTTTTCACGATTTCGAAGTTTACCCGTTTTTGGATGTACGTGTATTTTATTATACCCTGAATACGATGCTGACACATCACTTTCACTTCCTCAACATTCATTAGTTATTGCATGCACGCACGCCGGTTTCGGGTACTTTATTTCTTGCCCTTTGCTAATACAACCGGCTGAAAAGTAGGCCAAACGACTATTTAGATAAAGAAAAACGTTTTTTTTTTATCAAAAATAGACGCTTTGTTAATAATAACGAATAACGAAGTATTCATAAATGCAAGATGTCGCCGAAAACTTCATTGCAATAATTAAACTACAAGAAAAATTGCGGGTCGAAGCGGGAGCGAACCTGCGTCTTTAGCAGACGTTATAACGGCAACAGAAATACATCATCCGTAAAAATTTTAACTTTCTAACTATTACGGTGCATGACATACCGCTTGGTGACAGGCGGACGGACGAACGGACAGCTGAGTCTGAGTAATAGGGACGGAACCCTAAAACGGGTCCATATAGTGTACAAAACAAAGTTCATAAACTACAAAAATTGGAAAAAAGCAACTTACAGCATAGCAGCAGCAGCTTACTACTACAGCGGCGTTCATATTGCAGCATTCACTCATAAACTTCATAAGTAAAATTAGCAGATACGACAGAAATAAAGGCCAGCAATTCCAATAAAATTAAAATGCCTAATACATTATGAAAATATCGCACTCTTAAATCATCGAACGCATCGCCAATCCATAATTCATCACCTCACGTTTACATTACAGTAGTACAGTTACCACTGCACCTGGATTGAGGAGGGAAGTATTAAGTCCTGTGCATGCATGCCTGCGCTAGATAAAATGTTTTCTCTTGATCTTAGTTACAGGGTCCAGTAGGACGATCTGCCCCTAAACTATTCGAAGGTTCAACTCAAGGACTATCCAAATTACAACGGGCCGGCGATTTTAGTATTTACGTATTTAAGGTTTATAGAAAACATGAAATACATAAATACTGAAATAACCTTAAACACTTTCAAACCAAATCAATTTTTTTTATTCAAAGTTGCACAGAAACTGCGACTTAATGAACGTTACAAGTTAAACTAGGTGTCCATTTCGAAATCTAGATCATTTTGGAGAATAAAATGGACAAAAAAACTCCAAACTTAATATGTTCAAGTCCTTAATTAACAGAGTTTATAGAATTATTCTGAAACCTGGAACTCATGGTATGAACTGGCATTACTTCCAGGCATCATTGTCATCTAAATAATCTTTAATGTTATAGTAGCCCTTTTGGCACAAAGTGTGCTTTACACATTTTTTGTTAGAGACTACAATAATAGCGCAAAAAAGCCCGGTGCCGTGCGGCCTTTTTTGCACTTGTATTTTATAAGTTTTTATTCAATTAAGGGATGTATTAGAAAAGGACAAGATAAAAAGTACCCGAAACAGGCGTGCGTGCATACAACGGCCAATTCATGTCAAGGAAGCGAAATGGATCTGTCAGAATCGTGGCAAGTGGCAGTCCCTGGTCTCTGCCTACCCCTCTGGGTTACAGGCGTGAGTTTGTGTATATATGTATGTATTTTATTCAATTCAAAAGTGATTTATAAATTACTTTAGATTGAATTTGTGCCCCTGACTCGTTGTAACGTGGATAGACCTTTACTCAATTTTTTGTCTTATTTTAACACGGGGAAGCCACTCTGCTATCATACGAATAACTTCTTTATTCGTTTCACGTATGCCCCCTCGCGCCCCCGGTGCAGTTCGCAGCCGACGCAATGTAAACACACTCGGCATTAGAAAAAGAAATTGGTTGCACAAGAGCGTTGCGTCGCGTGGACATTACCTAATTGCAGCATTTACATACCGCCACGACAAAGGAATACCATTCATCGATCGAGTTGATTGCATTATAATTTGGAATTTAAAAATGGCGCAGATGATGCGTCTGCGCAATCTGCATTCATAGACGTTCATATGCATGGATATATCTGCAATAAAGGATGAGATGAGGGGGATTGCACCTTTGAAACTACCAGAAAACGTTCTCAGTAAACCTTTTTTTGGAGCAATTAAGGTCTATCCACGTTTCAATCTCAAATAATCCTTAAATACTTCCAAAGTTAGAGACTAAACTGTAGGAGGCGCATCTGAACAGGCCCTAGAATCCTATGTAATATAATAAAAATCTCGTGTCACATTGTTTGTTACCGAACTCATCCGAAACGGCTTCACCCTTTTTTATGAAATTGTTTGTGTGTATGGGGTCGGTCTGGGAATAGTTCATAGGCAAATTAATATGGCAAAACAACGTTTACCGAGTCAGCTAGTACACACATAGTTTTTCAATAGAATGATACCTATAAGCACGGAAATTGCTGTTATTGCCTCTATTTGATAGAATGGCTGTAAATCCTTTTCCCGTGCCGCTCAGCAGCACGTGGCCAGGCTTTTTTTTGCGCTAGCATTGTAATATCTAACCTTAAAGCTGGATTCTCCAACATTACCCCTAAATCAGGTGTTTTAAAATTCATTTTACTTTCTAATAGTTAGTATTAAAAATCTGAAAAAAAAATGTATTACTTTTCCGACTGTTATGGTTGTGCTTAATCCGCGTATCAGGTTTATGCTAAACCGTGGTTGACGGCGATCGACCTTGCCTGAGCCATCAATTGATCCGTTTAAGAAAGAAATAGAGAAAGAAACCATTTATTGACATTAAAATCACACACATAAAAATAACAGAATTCATATACCTAATTACGACACGAATGAGAAAAAACAAACAATAATCTAACTATAAAAATGAGGACAGAAGCTCCTGTTGGAATTGAAGTGGGCCCTTGTAATTTATCGTTTCCGAGTGACTCGCCTATCGAAATCAATATCATCCGAATTCGCCTATGGAATGCATCATCATTATCATCATCATCATCATCATCATCATCATCATCATCATCATCAACAACATCATCAGCCTACGCTTGTCCACTGCTGGACATAGGCCTCTCCTATTGCACGCCACTGAGCAGGGTCCTCGGCTGCTCTCATCCAGCTCATGGGATGCATGCCAGCAACGTATTTTGTCCTTCTTTGGGCACATCGCACGAAGATCAAAATTAGCCTACCAGGGCCGCGTTTCATAAAACAATTCATAGTTTATTATGACAACGCGTGTACATCGACAGGCCGCACATATCGCAAGAAACTCCGATAACAGATGGAGTGAAAAGACTACACTGGTACCCACGCGATTCAGTGAGACCTCACGTCGCTGGTGTGACCACAATGTCGAAGTAGCTGGTCTCACGTGGACCCGCAGAGTTCAAGGAAGAGAAGTATGGACGGGGTTGGAAGAGGCCTGTGAAGAGGAAGTGCCCAAACATGGATACCCCACAAAAACATATGAATAAAAATGGACGTGACATAATTACTAAGTCGAATCAAATTAATTGAATGAGAAGTATTACCATCGGACAGCGGTGGTAGCCTAGTGGATAGAACATCAGACTCGGAAGCGAGAGACCCAGGTTCGATTCCCAGTGCGGCATGTACCTATGACTTTGTTTTCTAAGTTATGTACATTTGTGAAGTTATAGTAGCAATACCACTCGCTAACGGTGAAGGAAAACATCCCGAGGAAACTTGAGTGACTGTAGCTCAGCTCTCAAACCTCAGCGATTGAAATCGCCTATCCGCGGTGGGCACGCGTAGTGATTAAACCCATACTCTCTCTCTGAGAGAAGGCATGTACCCTGCGGCGGGACGTATATAGGCTGCTTTTGAGAACTATTAATAAAAAGAGTTCCCTCCGGGATTAAGGATTTTTGAAAATCTTTATTGCACCAAGTAGATTGTACAATAGGCGCGCTTAATATAATAGTATTGCTTACTCTCATCATCATCAGCCATTTGACGCCCACTGCAGGACATAAGCCTCCCTCATGGTTTTCCAAGCTTCTCGGTCTTCTACCTATGTATCATAAGTAGGTCGCTTAGGTTAGCATTATTAATTACTTTATTATTTCATTTGGACAATATATTCAGTGCATTTACAACACTCAACAAAGGCGGTTTGATTTGTCACTATCGACCCGAGATAGACATCGACCCCTTAACAATCACTTACACCCTACACTCGGTCTTGTGCCGTCCGCATCCAGCGACTCCCCGCCACCGTAATCAGGTCGTCAGACCATCTGGCGGGGGGCCTGCCCACGTTGCGTCGTCCGTTCCGCGGTCGCCTGGTCAGAACTTTTTCGCCCCAACGGTCATCAGTTCTCCGAGCTGTGTGTTATTGGTTACTCTAGGTTATTTTATTTATATAAGGCATAGGTTATTTTATTTATTTATTTACATACATAACACTACCATTTGTGTACGGTTATGTGTGTATGTAAGTTTTTGTGTAACAACGAATAAAATATATGTGCGAGCGGCGCGTGATACCGTTTGCTCCTTCAAAATGGCTACCACTGAATTGAGCTGAAACAGCGGAACGATTGATTTCGACGAAAAATTTACGTTTACCTCTTTTAAATTACATTGCGATGCAAAATATTTGAATTTACCTCTAGAAAACATGTAGTACCATGCTTGAACTATGCATTCATTAGATTACATCCTGTGTCACCCACGTAGACGGAAATCCGCCAACGTTTTTAGGGTTCCGTACCCGAAGGGTGCCAAACGGGACCCTATTACCAAGACTTCAATATCCGTCTGTCTGTCTGTCCGTCGTCCGACTGTCTGTTTGTCTGTCTGTCTGTCTATCACCAGGCTGTATCTCATGAACCGTGATAGCTAGGCAGTTGAAATTTGGAAAGATGAAAGGCAGTTTCACAGATGATGTATTTCTGTTGCCGCTATAACAACAAATACTAAAAACAGAATAAAATAAATATTTAAGGGGGGCTCCCATACAACAAACGTAATACTTTTGCCGATTTTTGCTCGATATTAATCACAGCAGCAGGTAGAAATACGCTTGAAATATTCACAGAATATTTAGCTCTACCGGTCTTTTTGGAAATCCACGGAGGAGGCCTATGTCCAGCAGTGGACTTCTTGTGGCTGAATGATGATGATGATGATGATTTAGCTCTATATTCGCTTGAATTATAAATAATAAAATTAAAATAAAATAAATATTTAAGGATCCCATACAACCATCGTGATTTTTTTCTCGATCTTTGTGTCTAATATAATGGTACGGAACCCTTCGTGCGCGATTTCGTCACGCACATGGCCGGTTTTTTTCCATATTTATTACTCTCTCCTTTATTCCTCACCGTGTAATCGTGATTAAGATTTCCATCAGTCATACCCATAAAAAAAATAAATAGTGATTTCCTTAACCCTCACGTCACATTCTGCGTCACCGATCCACATGTCGCATACCTAATGAGCTTCGCATAGGTTAACAACGCTTTCAACCACTGCACAAATATCTTGTGACGCCTGGGCCCTGTTCCATAGTTTTAAGTAATAAACTTCGGTCATATTCGCCCAACCGTCCAATCGTGTGGTTAGATTGGGTGAAAATGTCTGGCAGTTGTAAGTTTATAACTGATGGTAGCTTTATGGAACAGAGCCCTCGTCTTACTTAGAATGAGACACATACAGAAACTGTAACTTAATGAAAGTCACAAATGAACCCTTTCACGACCTGGCCACGTGTCCTCGTTTTCGCCCCATTGTGTCCCCAATAAAAGACTAACTAAATAGAAATAAGGGGTGATTATTTAAAAGAAAATGTCGTATCAGCCAGCCAGTGCAATCTTTGCATGTATCCAAATGTAGAGAAACATTGTATCAAATCCAAATTAGACATTTTCCATGAAACCATTAACATCCGTCCAGCGTGGCAAGCCCACATTAATTGCAGGAGTAAATGTGAGAATAAACTAAAATAGATATTCTATTGGATGTCTGACAAGTAATTGCATAGCTTTATAATTGCATGTCACTTATAGGCAGTGGCAAATTGGTCTAGCCTCACGCTATTTACCATTAAACAAGTACAATTATACGCGATATTGGACATTTTCATGTCTGAAAGCAGTAATTTTTCTCTTTTCCCACAAAGACATTTTTATCTAGCTCCAAAGGTGACAGAAAAACGTTGGTAATTGCGATTGTGAAGAACTTCTCAATAATCACAACTAACTAAGTATCTGCTTGGATGGAATAATACTGTCGCCGCTGTTTCCGTCTTAAATCGTTTTACATTTAGTACAAAGGGCTTTCAAAGTGGTTCTTTCTTTCATTCATTTGAATAAAGGAGTTCGATGATACCGGAGACAGCCAAATTGCCTGCCTACCTTAAAAAGGTTTTCATTATGGAATATAATACTCACAAACTCAAAGGATTATTTTTTTAAATACCGCCTCACCTAAAATACTCCTTTGTGCTAAGAGCATGAAACGGCTGGCTGTTCATAATGTAGGTACACAGTAAAAGTTACAAAAACCTATTTAATACTAGAATTTTGAATTTAAAATGTAATTAATTTTCCTTGTTGAGTTTTAAAATATTCAAAGTTAGGGTGGGCCGATTCCCATACAAATGATTATTTTCAAATATGTTAAAAAAATACATAATTATATACTGGAATTATGTCTGTCTGCATTAATTAAGATTTTTATTTGTGCCAATATAAAGTTTCTTAAAAAAAAAAACACTGGTTTAATAGCTTAAATGAGTTCGACAATTTAGTCCATACAAACATTATCGATCTTATTTAACCTATTAAACTACAGTTTTATTCAAGGAAATATGGATTGGCGCAAATAAAAATCTTAATTAATGCAGACAGATATAATTCCAGTGTATGATTATGTAATTTTTTTAACAAATTTGGAAATAATAATTTGTACGGGAATCGTCCCACCCTAAGTGACCCGCGCGACTTGATTCGGATATAAGTGGCATAGTACACTCTGCCATCTTTAAACTGTGTCTACAATCTAACCACTGCATACAGGGCTATTTTAAAACAATTCCTGAATCATATCGGTAAGAATTTGTCAACAACATCCGTGTGGCGCCTTAAGAATAGCGTCACTCCATTTTCTTCCGTCGATGTCTTAGGAGGCGACTAAGGAAATAAATTACCAGGAGACGGGTAGCAGCGTCTTCCTGAGATTCCAACCGCATACTGCGATCGCCAACCCGCCTGCCAAGCGTGGCGATTATGGCAAACCCCTTCATGGTTAGAAAACCATGAGGGAGGCCTGTGTCCTGCAGTGTGCGTCAAATGGCTGATGAGTGATGATGATGATGATGTGTTGAATAGAATGGACATTTTTCTGTCTAGGACACTGGCAATGATGAAGGCTGCAACATTAGTAGTGCCTAAAGCGCAAATTGGATGAAATGAAATAATCCCTGATATTTAAGAAAATGTTAATAAAAAAAAACTCAACGTAAATCTGAGAAAAAAAACTTCATAAAGAAGAGAAATTGTTTTAAAATACAGACTTACTCTTTGCGTTTACAATACAATTGTTATTAGGAATAGAGTTCAAAGAAACAAATAATCACGGTTGACTCACTTGATTCAACCGGACACCATCAAGATATGATAATCAAGGTACGTATGGACCTTACGAAGGCCCGATCAATTTACGTCAACGGACCAACACAATACCCTATTACTTTTCACTTTTGGAAGTGCCCAGTGTCTCATGTCACGTAGTCCAGTGACAAAAAGCACTGATATTTTAAACTGTCACAGTGTACTGCGTATTTTAAAATAGGTAAAAGATCAAGATGATAATATAAAGTATTTTTCTCAAACATGCTTGGAAATTTGAGCATTATTTCGACAACCTTCTTCGAGATACTCGTAAGAACACTTTAATTTAACGCGGCAAAAATTATTGTTGTTTGTTCGTGGTTCGTCTGATTTTGACAGTTTTATTGAATTTTTCAAATAAAAAGTTCTGCCTTAGTACTACTTAGTTTTAATTTCCGCGCATTATTTGAGAAAAATCATATACAAGCCTTGGCCACAACTAGGCAATTGATGGACTCACGTATGTGTGCCTCGGCTTCGCCTCGTCTCCACGTTCGTCCATCAATGCCTCTTTTGCTGGCCGCTGTAGTAATGTACTATATTCAAATAACTGATAATTGAATGACACATGTGAGAAAGTAGCAATATTAGAAATAGTGGTTGTACAGATGAAATAAAGTAGAATGATCCGTTGGTCTCCACGGTAGATTTTATGGTGGAGGCTTAGATAGATGATTTAACAATTTCGTTTGGATGGCATGTCAACGCGATAAACAAAAATAACTAAATGACCTATTTTTTAGAGAGACTCCCTTTGTTGGCTCCATCCAGTCCATAACAAACCAACTACAGTCGACAGCACACCAATCTTTAAACGAGCGAACTCTCCAGTTACGTTGTTACTCTGCAACTGAAATGTAAAGGTTGTCCCACGTCCCACTATAGGGCACAGGCCTTCTCTCAGGGAGAGAGTATGGGCTTAATCACCTCGCGTGCCGCGGCTTGGTGATTTCAAGCGATGAGGTATTTGAGTAGCTCAGACACAGGTTTCCTCACGATGTTTTCCTTCACAGTTAGCGAGTGGTGTTGCTACTATAACTTCCCAAATGTAACACAACTTAGAAAACAAACCCGCACTGGGAATCGAACCTGGGTCTCTCACTACCGAGTCCAATGTTCTACCCACTAGGCTACTACCGCTACTGTTTAGTAGTAGAAATCCGTTGGAGTCAGCCTAATAATAACTTTTACCTTTTATTCCGTGTGGCGCCGGTTTAAGAATGGCGTCACTCCATTTCCTCCCGTGGATGTCGTAGAAGGCGACTAAGGAAATCAATTACCACGAGACGGGTAGCAGCGTCTTCCTCAGATTCCAACCGCATACTGAGATCGCCCACCCGCCTGCCAAACTTGGCGATTATGGCAAAACCCCTCGTGGTTATGGAAACCACGAAGGAGGCCTGTGTCCTGCAGTGGGTGTCAAATGGCTGATGATGATGAAGGTGCCGTGTAGATTCAGTGGTTTCATAGCCCAGGGCTTAGCGACTACAGAAGGACTACGTAACGCGTTCTACATGTTATGTTTATTTGCGTTTATTTTATCATCATCATCACCATCAGCCATTTGACGCCCACTGCAGGACACAGCCCTCCTTCCTGGTTTTCAGAACCATGAGGGGTTTTGCCATAATCGCCACGCTTGGCAGGCGGGTTGGCCCTTGTCCTGGTAATTGATTTCCTTAGTCGCCTTCTACGACATCCACGGAAGGAAATGGTGTGGCCCTATTCTTAATCCGGCGCCACGACGTTTATTTAACTTCTCATTTACTTTAACTTATTATCGCGTGCTTAAAGTTAATGCGAAGACTAACACGAGCTAACCCTAACCGTTAATGCGTGCACTACGCAGCCGCAGTGAAGATTTTCAGCACGCACGGTTTTGTCCGATGTCTGTCTATTTATTTTATGTCCGGAAAAAGTCAATGATACATCCAATAATAGTCTATGTTACGTACCTACGCGTAACTCGCAATAACTAGTTATCTAAACAAGACAGGAGTTAGTACATGGCCATGCATCGCGACCAACAGCATGACGTGAGGTAACATTGTATTGAGATGGTTCGACTTTTCGTGTGTTCTACTGTTTGCATAGAAATGTAAATAATCGTTGTGGGCCTCTCGGTACTTATTATTAACTTGTGATTTTGTCAGAAGAGCCCCAGACCAGGTTTCGCTCTGATTCGCAGTAGAGACAGAGCCTGCGTCGATCGGCAGTTCGCCTGTCTCGTGGTATTTTTATACTTTACAAATACATCTCCTTTGATAGTAACTTTATCTTCTTCTTCTGGCCACCTTTTCCCCCAAGTGCCATTTCTCACGATCCCTTGCCATCCGCATCCACGTACTTCCACCGACTCAACGATCTCGTCCGACCATCGACAAAAACTAATTTTTATTATTTCCTACGGAAGATAACTTAATCTGTTCTGTTGTGTTCTTTCTTTCTTCTTTTGAAATATTTTGTCTACGGGACACCCTTTGCTCGTTATTGTCTATTTTGTTGTTATTTGCTATCAATTGTCAAGTTCGTATGAATAAAATCCTGCGGTCTCGAGTGCTGAGTATTGGAGCTGTCCGAGCTATATACAACGTAAGCGACGGCTTGTCAAAACTTATGACGGTGCTCATAGCAATCTTTTCTGTTTTGGCTTTCGGCATTCCAAGCAATAAAATGTTTAAGCGAAAGAGGTTGTCACTGTATGCTAGACTAACCTGGTCTCTGCCGGGTAGGCAGAGCCAGTATACAGGCGTGAGTTTACATATTTATGTATGTTTGTAATTATTCAACCTTCGTCTCGGCCACCGAACGTGTCGCCAGTGCCTGGTGAGGTAAGCATTCGGACTGAATTTCCATTGTGTCTGGTGATCCCAGTGCTAACAAGAGTCGGGCCTTACTCCGACAGGAGGTAACACGGGAGGTTTCGTGGTCTGTCTGACCCTCCCGGGTTAAAAGAGGAAAAAAAAACTTATTTTTTATCCGACTGCTGCGGAGACCAAAAGGACGGCAAAGTGTTTATCTTGAATGTAAGATTCTATGTTCCCTCATGCATAGAAAATACAAAGATGTGACCCCTTATTTGGTTTCATGTGCGGTTCGTCACAATGGCGCTTCTGACAATCCGTATTGTATCAATCCGACAAAAAAACCGCCTTCAAAATAGGCACTAAACAGTAGCGAGCTATAGTGTTCAAAAGAGAATGGAACTCCCTTGAAACGGTTTCATAGTTTTCGAACTAAAATTTTCGGAAGCACTACACATTATTTACTTAATTCCGGATCTGCGAATCCGAAAAAAATCAAGTAAGTGAATCCGGAATTAAGTTAATAATGGTTTCATAGTCTTTACATAACCCAACCATTAAAATTTCTTGTTCAATATGTATGCTGGTAACTGAAAATAGGGATCGTCTCGAAATTGAAGCTAGATTGAAAATATTCATATACCTACCAAAACACACATTTAAGAAGAAATTAAGTAAATTGTAAAATTTATTACTTAACAATTTCAAGAGTTGACGACGTGGCACTCCGATAAGTGGGAATCTGAATTCTGATGTTACTGACTAAAATCTGTTTTAGCCAGATCATACGCCAGCGCCACTTATTTCGAAGTTCTGAATAAAATATTACCTACTTTTCTGAGTAATACCTCAGTCGTGACTTCCAATTCTGCTGCTAAGCTGATTGGCGGAGGTGTTCTAATTGAGATTGTATCGAGTGGTAATGTCGTCTGAAAATATGTCACGTTTTGGGACTGCGACGACAGACGTTTTGTTTTCGATTGTGTTTTACTACATCCGTTCATCAACAGGTCAAGCCATTTATTGGGCATAAACAGCGGTATTTTACTGAGGCAGAGGTACTCCTCTACACTGCCCGCGGAGAGTCTCAAAGAGAGTTCCAAAGAATAGGCTCTATTATAATCTACTCCACTCCAATCCAATCCAGCCCATCAGTGGGCTCAATTCAAGTCGACCATCGCGGGCTTTGTACATGGGCTGGATAGAGGTAAATGCGTTTAGGTTGTCTTTTATCCATTGTCCACGCTAGGGAAGTGCACCGTGATCCATAGAGGTACTACCGATAACTAATATTTATATCCGAAAATCAAACTATAAATCGCAGTAATATTTCTTTAATTTTGCGACAGGATATTCTTACCTACTCCATAAAATAGTCCTCTGTCATATCATAGTCATGGCATATCGAATCTTAAAGTGCTTAGGATCTCCAATAAGTTAAAGACGGTCCTGGTTACAAGCTGTTTCAGATCTGGCCTTCTATCACGTAATCTTCCACTCCATCGGGTTAACCTATTTGACGATTCCAAAGTGGCAAAATATGTATGTATTTGACAGTTTCGAGTAGTTTAAATCGAACAACTCCATATAGTGAAGGACTTACGCAGTAGCGCCCCTGGGCTCTTGTAAAAGTTGTGTGTATTTTATTTATTTTATTTTATTTATTGCATTACACAACAGATAAGTAACATTGCATGTTATAATATCATGATGAAAGCTTATAATTTAGTTACATATCCTTTAACGTGTGATGACAGCATGGTAGAATATGGACGAGAGCCAAAGCACATCAAGCCACACACAACCAAATACGACCACTCAGTGCAAAGTATCAAAGACACCCTACGCCGAACGGTCGCACCAGGACATAATTGTGGCCCGATCCGCTTCTACAAACGGATCCAAGAGCTCTCCTTACTCAAATAAGCAAGTATTAAACTAAGTAAAGAAAACCAAGAAAACTTTAATCAACAATTAACGATCTTACTTACTTATTAAATTTTTAACTTAACTAATTGTGATTTGAAGCGACTGAGGTTCACAAAAATGTCAAGAGCATCGAAATTTTTGTTGGATATTTCATTGAATGACCGACACATGTGTACTAATGGTTCGTGTTGTGCCCTTACTGTTTTACACAGAGGTAAATTAAATATCTGGTGAGTCTTGGCTTTTCTGGGAGCACTTATCGGCACATTGATCCTCACTTGGCTTAGCAAAAATGTGTTAAGGGTACCATGAAGTATTTTGTGTAGTGTAGTTAGTGCTATTTTAAGTCTGCGCTTTTCCAGAGTCCATACCTTAAATTTTTCAAGCTGTGTTTTATATGATCGACACTCATATCGAAGCCTGGATCGAAATGTCACAATTTTAAGGGCCCTAGCTTGAATTCTTTCAATTGCATTGATATGTACCTTGTAATAAGGACTCCAGATCACTGCACAGTATTCTAGCTTACTTCTGATCAACGAATACAAAATTCTACAGAATATTTTTTCATCTCTCCGGAGAAAATTCTACCTTAAACTCTGCTGTAGTCAACCTTACACTTGAGGGCAAAGGCCTTATTAAGTTCAATCCCCTGCCTTGCATAAGAAACGTTTCTTAAGGTATTATTCTGCCAGACAATGGCCGATGAAGTGCATTACAGCAAATGTTTGTTTAGGCAGATAAATAGTTCTGCAGAAATCGTCCTGCCTGTTCTGCTTTAGAGAACCAAACCTAAGCTTGCAACTTTGTATACGCATCACAACAGCGGCGAACTTCGCTTTTACAGTCACAGAGTAGAGGTATAATATGTTAGCAGATAGCCTGGAAAATGTGTCCCCTCCACAACTTCTTTTAGAATTGAATTGATTTTAGAGTTCCGAGACCTAACTCCCGACTGAAACAGTCAGCCGTTTTCTCTTTACCTATCTGCAGAACTAACGTAGGCGTCAATGCACCCTTGAATAGAATGCTCCGAACTTACAATGAGTGCTGGAGTGAATTAAATTTGGATATTTATCATGACAGCCTTGGCACATTTAAGTCTAAATTAATTCCTAAAATCTGAAAAATAAATTGTATAAAATTTCTTAATTGCATGCAAAATCTGTACTATCGCTATGTTACAACATTTTGATTGTAATTTAAAGCTATGTACCTAAGTACCGTCCTAAATGTTTACAAATGCTGTGTATACCTTTAATTGGCATAATCGCTAGCCCTAAGTCACATTTATTATAAGTTTTGTTATGTTTGCGTGCTTGCTGTTGGTGTACCTAATAAATAAAAAATAAAAAAATAAAAATAAAATAAAACTTCGAAGTTTGCAAAGTGTAGATACCTAAATGATATTGAATTTTTACCATTATGAGTCTGGTAAGTAGGCTGTCTGCATAACACGATTATTTGAGTTTTGTTTCTGCATCAATTCAGTTAAAGCGTTATTGCAAAATGCTCATCCATTTATATGACCTCTTTGTAGTCTGATTGTTTACGTTTATTATCATATTCACCGGCACCGGCTCTCACTATTATCTTTGCTCCTAGCAAATAACAATTGACCTTTCCGATCGAGCGTCGCTTATGAAGTATAAACCCATAGGATCTAATCAGCTTTCCGCCTTATCCTATGACATGTTCATCTTACGTAGGTGTATGATTACCTTATCAGTGCCTTGTTGTCATTCGATTTGCAACAGGCTATGACGTAGCGAGCTCCGTAAACCGGTACGGCAATGGCAACATAGTCAGTTTGCGAGGCTAGCTCCGTCATATAGCACGCGCGTTTGTGTTGCCGCGCATTTTATTTATAACACGGTCTCGGATTGCGATTCACCGTTCGAAACGTATGGAGAGTGCAGGCTGGTAAACTTGAGTTGAAGTGTATTTTTGACTGGATTTACTATTTTTCCCAATGTTATTGTTATATATGTGAATAGTTGAAGTAGTTGTAATACCGATTTAAACAGTTTCGGACGTCATACGGAATACGTGGGTGCCAGTATCATCAGATAAGTGGTGGATAATCTCGTTTAATAATGGGAGGTGCATGACCGTCTGGCTGGAACGTACAAAAAAAGACTTTTTGAAGAATTTAGGAAGAAAAACTGACTTTACAATGGCTCGCCTTGTGGCTACGAGTGCCGCACATTTATGCCAACGTTTGCAGGAGCTATATCCTCACAAACTGCATTTAAGTCACCATGAACAGGTTTGTGTAAGTTTGTATTCGAGTATTTTTGTTCAGATTGCATAATTTTATAAGTTGGCGCTTTTTAAATGTTTGCATAATGAAAAATTTGATCACGGTTGAATTTTTTGTCATCTGATGTAGTTTTTTAATCGCCTGCCTACATAATGATCTTAATCATTTCCTCATGCCGATAACATCATACCGATTTGAATCTGCATTCACTTTGTCATTTGTTTCGATTAACATTTTTCTGCTGACGCTAACGTTAGAATCAATAAAAGGACTTTGGTACGAATTTCCCACTAAATATTTAGTAGCTAAATTATTCGCAACCAACTTCTTGCGGAGTATTTCTGCAGTCAGTTTTGCATGTGAATAGCGTCAAGTAAAAGATAATTCTTATTTGCTCACTAATTTCATGACAATAGCGCGGCTATTTGTCCGACAAGATAACTGCACAGTTTATTGTTCATGCTGGAACAATGTACATTTGCCAACTTACTTCTTGTGGTACCGCAACCTTTTGTGGATGTTGCATTTCTTAGCAATATTTCCACATGCTGTACATATTACGTACATTGGCCCTCCAAGGGAGTTTCTGTGCATGTCGCACACAGCATAATACCTGGAACTTCGTCCGTACCACAATTAGGGTGGGTCAGTTAGTGGGTCAAAGATGAGCCGGATATGTACCTAATTAGGGATTGCAATCCCGCAAGATAACTTCGATCCAGGTATTTTAGGCGTCAGTGTTACTCCCTGGATCCCCTTAAATATCACAAAATTTTAAATTGACAAGCACACGCCGCCGCCGCGCGCTGAGTAACACGCATGATCTACGGTTCTTTGTTATCCTGGCGGAATATGTCCAGCGGGATCCCGCAAAATTTTCGACCGAGATTCATAAGCAGCCTATAATACGTCCCACTGTAGGGCACAGGCTTCTCTCAGGTAGAGAGACGACCGAGATTAGTCCCGCAAAATGTATGCGGGATCGCGGTATTTCGGGATCCCGGTACCTATCCCGTTCTTGTCTATACCCAAGGATGTTTTAGCCAAAGGATATGACATGACCGAAACTTTGTAGGAAAACACAGACGACCACTTTTTGGGGGGCGGGAGGTAGCTGTCAATGTCAAATTATGACTTAAGAGCTTGGAAAAGTCGATAAAAATATTATCGATAAGTTATGATTGAACGAAATGAATGAATGAGGGAAACGAATATTTAATAATTTTATTTAATAGATATTAAGTAATAAGTAGTTTGAAGGCAATAACAAAAAAGTAGTTATTTATATATGTATTTATTTCTCTAAAACAGTTTGCTTTCCATTATTACCATTTTATGTTATTAATCTTTGCGGGCCATTTGTCAGTAAATTGCCAGTCGGTTAACCGGACTGCGAATCTAAAGAAGAATTGAGTTTTCTAGCTAATTTCGTTTATTTATTTGGTTTACAAATCAACTCGTAACTATGACATATTATATAATAATAAGTATGAATATGACACAAAAACTAAATTGTGGTCTAAAGCGCGCACATACACACAAAGACAACACATACATAACCTCCTCAGTTCTGACCTTGAAAATATCAATGGTTTTTTAATTGTTATTTTCAATGTTAGGACTGAGGAGGTTAAAGCAAATGTTATGAAAAAATTAAATTTTTTTAAAGATAGTTTTTGCCAAATGTTTCTTCTTATTCTCGCAATCACTTTATTAGTGGTTTTTAAAACTGGTCACCGAGAACTTAGTAAATTTCATGGAATCCCTGAACTTATTTTTTTACTGAAAACTGGAAAATTGTATGGATAACCTAGATAAATAAAAACGTTTCTTTGGTATAAAATAAATAATTGAACTACTTCAAATAAGCAAAAGCTTAAAAAATTACCGTTCTCACCTAAAGATTGTAGGAATGTATGGTTTATTACCGATACCTACTGAAGAAATAGTTATCAGGTTATGAATTTTTTTCACAGGCTGTATCTAACGAAACTAATGCACTGATTTTGAAGATTTTTTTTACACACCACATAATGTCTGTCTCTTCCTTTGTAATTTGAATTCAATGCCACTTATGAAATGCGACTGACATATTAAAATATGATAGTCTTATTATGGTATTCTTGGTCCGTGTACTTCCAGGGGTGCATAACAGTACATTAAATCCGAATGCAGCAAATGCTGTATTGGAAAAGAAGAGTTATTGTCAATAAAATGAATGCCCGATATAGGTCAATAATAGTTTGTCATTTAAAAAAAAACATTTGCTCTACGGCTTGATTTTTTGTACCTACTTTTTTATGACACACTAGTTGACGCGTATTACTTTTTTTGTTCTCACCTTGACTTACACCAACAAAAAAAATTGCTACATCCGTCCAGCCGTTCTCAAGTTTTAGCGTGACTAACGAACGGCAATTCATTTTTATACATAGAGATATGATAATAGAATGGATATACATACTTCTGTTTAAAACAATGATTTACCGGAGGCTGCGAGATTAGTACTATCCTATAAGCGCAAATTTAATAAGTGAAGTTATGTTAACCCTTACATTTGGTACAATTAGATTTGAAATCATAGAACAAAAGTTGTTGTAAAACACAAACACTAAGTTCCGTTAAAATGCATTTCCCTCTAAACATTTTAGAGGAAACTCCGTATAGCCTGCACTGATTTTTGCGTTTTGTAAATATTCGGTTTGAAATTAATGTTCCTTATGAACTGATACCAACTATTTTTTTACTTTTCTTGATAGCTTGATCAACTGCTAATCTATAAAACGTTTTAAATAAAACACCGAACGAGTATTTTATGAATATTTAAGTAAGATAACAATGATTTCTACGTCATGTTCAGAAGTCAATTAAAACATCGAAAGCTTTTATCGACTGTGTCAAATCCTATCGCAAGGAAAAAAAACCCAAAAAGCACAGAATGAGGTCTGAATGAACAATATTACACCACTAAATACAGCTAATGTGAAAGTGGCATAAATAGCCTTAAGCAGGAACCATTTTTATTTCGGGGTATTTTATGTTGTTTACGATGCACGTTTTATTAATTTACCAAAGAAATACCGCTTAGAGATGCATAAAATCAAAGTTACGAGTTATAAGAAGTATTAACTGTTTTGTTGCTTTCATTTTTACCAAATAATAGGGCGCATTTCGTATATTTTTTTGCACTTTTCTTCTGATGTTTTCTCTATAATCTCTCATGTCATACTGATAAGACAATATCAGGACCGTGTTAATTTTTACACGGTAAGTGGCACGCGGGGAAACTAGGAAAACGTCAACTGTGTCGTGTCCATTGGGTAAAACGTTCTTGTCTATACCTAATAATAATTTCCTAAGCAAGTAGTTTGAACATTACTATCATGTTTCTTCGAACTAAAGCTTTATTATTAGTTGAATTTCGGGTTCACTTACTTGAACTATTATTACTTAGGTACTTATTGTTGTCATAGTTACGAAGATACCGGTTTTACGTCCATATATTCTACAATTACCTCAGTCGATCTGTGTTGTGCGTTCTTAGTAGCTAATTGTCTGAAAGCAATCCTGATGTAAAATCCATTGATTGCTTGGCGAGAAATAAAGCACGTCAGAAATTAAACATCAAAATAAACTTCTTTTTGACATTTAATATATGTAATATTTCCGTGTGGCGCCGGATTAAGAATAGCGTCACTCCATTTCCTTCCGTGGATGTCGTAGAAGGCGACTAAGGAAATCAAATACCAAGAGACGGGCAGCAGCGTCTTCCTGAGAATCCAACCGCATACTGCGATCGCCAACCCGCCTGCCAAGCGTGGCAATTATGGCAAGACCCTTCATGGTTATGAAAACCACGACGGAGGCCTATGTCCTGCAGTGGGCGTCAAATGGCTGATGATGATGATATGTAAGAGAAAAAAAAAGCTAGAGGCGGAAACTCTATCGACAATACGTAGAGTATCGTAGGTAAAAACATTTGACCCTGCCTCGGCGTCACTAATCTCAACGTTATGAATGAACTCATCATTCGTTCGTCTGCCGCAGAGTTACAAATACCCAGTGATGAGTCACTCGTCACCCACAGTTCGAGGTTTCTTAGATCATCCTTATGGTGTGTTGTGATGTGATCGATTCTCGTTCAGCACTCGGCATACAAAAAACGGGTTCGTAACGTTCACGTGACAACCCACATAACGTCCGATAAGTAGAATAGAATTGGTCGAGGTTTCCATTCCCGCAGGAAGCCGTAGTACGATTTGGACAAACAAATAACCACATTCTGGGGGTTTGTGTTGTCCTTGCCTTGTGGTTTCCTAGTTTGGAACCAGGTCAAGTGATTTTGTTGTGTAGGTAAAAGTTCATCATCATCATCGGCCATTCGACGCCCACTGCAGGACATAGGCCTCCTTCGTGGTTTTCATAACCATGAGGGGTTTTGCCATAATCGCCTCGGCAGGCGGGTTGGCGATCGCAGTATGCGGTTGGAATCTCAGGAAGACGCTGCTGCCCGTCTCCTGGATAATGATTTCCTTAGTCGCCTTCTACGACATCCACGGAAGGAAATGGAGTGACGCTATTCTTAATCCGGCGCCACACGGAATAAAAGGTAAAAGTTATTATTATGATAATATTCATTATTCTACACTGTGCAGTTCTATGACGCAGAGGGCATAACACTTAAAGTTCTAAAACTAAACCTTTACACTGAAGAGCTTATTCTTACCGCGTTCTTTTTTCCTCACACCTAACCCACATTAACCTAACATTTTTGAAACTAACCCATTGCAACCTAACTTGTAAGTATTGTATTTTCTTAAATTTATAAAGCACTGAAATTACTGACAATGCGCAGCCTAAACCAGTGCATTCAAGAGGCATTAGGGCCCTCGCCCACGGCGACGACTTTTTGTAGCGATGCAGTAGCGATGCTGTCGCGCGTTCGCATCAAAATAGTCGCGATGCGGGCGCTAGTTGTGTGCCCTCGCCCACCGTAAACACGATTCAGTCGCGATGTAAACGCGATACCTTCGCGCTTCTGTCGCGATTCAAATGCGATTCAGTAACGGAACCAAAATGCCTGCGATCGCTACAGTTGCAAGATGGACTCCGTTAGACCGATGGACAACAGCACTCTCGATCTCTCTGTGTTGCACTACTCATGCGCCACCCTTCCTCCGTTCTCCTCCCGATGTCTTCCGATACAGTCGCGATGCTGTAGCGCGTTAGTAGCGCGTTGGCATCGCTTCTGCAGCGCGTTGCAAATGCGACTAAAGCGCGTTCGTAGCGATGCTGTTGCGCGTTTACGAAACGCGCGACAGCATCACTACAAAAAGTCGCCGCGGGAGAGGGGCCTTAAAGGCAATTAATTTAATTTGGCATTGGATTTTTTTTAATATTCCAAGTAATGGATTAAAGTTTATATAGAACAGATGTTGCCGATGAAAAATACCACCAAGCTCATGGCTTAATTTAAATAAAATCATTTGCCTTGTTGGCTTATCTTTGACTGCCTCGTTCGTTTAGCGGTAAAGCAAGTTCCAGTCATCGCCCTTTATATCCATGCAGTCTACTCCGTTGCGTTACGGGTGACTGCAACTAAAATGTAAGAGTTGATGTGCTGTCCACTGTACGCATGGCCTCATTCTGTGTTTTCATGTATTTTTCCCGATCACTTTACAGGGTGTTAAAAAATCTATGGGTTCTACGTAATAAAAAAACTTTTACTTTAGGAAAAACTGCAATCGAAAAAGAAGATCAGCTGTTCCGTTCTCAGACTGGGTTCTCCGACCGTACCTCTAATCCAGGTGTTTTAAAATACATTTTACTCTATAATGGTTAGTATTTAAAATGTGAAAAAAAAAACTTTTCAGTCGGCCATTATTTTTAGTTTTGCCAAAATACTCTAAAAATATACCACAATTATTATTATCGCTGAGTGAGTGACGTCGGTCGGTAAAATTGTATTAATCAGATGTAGGTACAATTTCTGTGACCGCTGCGCTCGCGCAGCGCAATAAGTCCAATACAATTCGTGCGCTCGGAGAGCCCGGCTTACCCGGTTACATTCCTTTGCCATCTCTCGTACCATTCTTGAGCTTTGCTTATGGTCCAATAAACAATTTCAACTTTTAGCTAATAGACAGACCTTCAAAGGTCGAAAATAGCGTTTGTTGCATAGTTGCGCAAGTACCTACGACCAAGACCACGGCACTTGCAAAAGTACCGAAACGTCGGAAAATTGTTTTGTTTTGTTTATTAGGCATGTAAAACAGGTAACAATCTTAAAATAACAATATTGGAGCATACTAGTTTTAAGCTAGATTGACACCCTAAGTATACACGCACATTAAAATACATAGAAAAACGAGTTACGGTGGTCCTCATATTTAAGAGTAATGAGATAAGCATTATATAAAAACTAAAGTAAAATGAAAATGTAAACGAGTAAATATCCGTTCAAATTTAGTTTTTATTAAGTACCTACAATTATTTTTCTTTTAACACCATCTCATTAGCACAGCAATTGAATGCCCCACCCCAAAGTTAGCACCATTCGTTAGATATTCCGTGACTTAGTCCATTGAATACGTAAATAGTTCTGGGTACAAGGCCATGCCCTTTCGAAGCACTGCTGAAGGTGAAGCGTTTGATGACGAAAATAAACAAAACCGTCTGGTTGTTATCGATCCAAAGGTTTTTGGATCGGTAACAGCCAGCTGGCCTAACCTTGACCTAGGCTAAATTTGATAAATAATTAGACAGATAGATATCGTCGTTCGGCATCCAAAACCGTGACACTAAAAACTTTCGAAATCATACCTTCGTAAACATACTAAAAATTCGAAATAATGGTTTTTAGACTAACTTAAACCATGTTAGTCTAAAAACCATTATTTCGAAATTGTTGTATAGATATGTACGACGGTATGATTTGTAAAGTTTTTAGTGTCTCCTGTAAAATTTGATAAACGTCACGTTCGCGGTGTTGGATGCTGAACGACGATAATATAGTTTATTTACAACCGAAAAATACAGCCTTAGATACCTTACATATTGTGGAGATACATAACGTGAAATTAGATTCAATTACTGATTTAATTGTGCATGTAATTAATTACGTTGCTCTTTACAATATTGCAAGTTATCAGTTAATTGTAACAGAATCCTTTTGAAACTCATAACGTAGTTAGAAAAGCCGTCAGTGTTCGTGATATTTAAGACGCCGAGAATGATATAGAATAGAATTTTCAACCTACACAGTAAAATCCATCAATGACTGCATGTACAGATTTATTGCTACGTTTTTCTGTAATTGTATTGCTGTGGATTTCTGTTAGTTTTTTTTATGTTTTTTTTTATGTAACCCCGATTATGTCCCACTCCTGGGCAAAGGCCTCCCCCTTAGCTCTCCACTCCTCCCTGTTCATGGCCACCTCTTGCCGACCCGGTAGAAAGGTCGTGAGGTCGTCTGCGCTCCAGAATCAAAATTGTCGATGTTGGAGCTGCAAGCGTTAGGCTGAAGTGGAATTGGGCGCGTCACGTAAGCCGTATGGGCCCAGACAGGTGTGCAAAAATTGTCACTGACTAGGTTCCACGCGACGGAAATCGCAAACCGACCTAAGCGGAGAAATAAAATATCATGATTTTAATCATTTGCAATTTTTTCGATTTTCTCCAAAAAACGTAAGAATTTTTGCTTCACTATGCTTCGTTAACAAAAATCTATTGAATAAAAAATAGAAATAGCTTCTAGGGTCTTTGAATAGTGCCCGTACCTGGCTATTAATTTAAGGTATGGAGGTATGTTGGTTTGCGTATTAACTAGGTAACGGTTTAAGGTCTATGCACGTTACGAGTTAACGGCGGGCAGCGACGTGAAGGCTGCACGATTTCAATTTAAAATAATCCTTATATACTTTAGAAGTTAAAGACCATAATATAATTGCAAAAAAATCCCGTTCCCGTGTTGTGCCCTTCGGCCGTGCGCGTACGCGTGGCCGGGCTTTTAATGCGCTAATATTGTAGTCTGTAACCTTCGAAGTATCTAAGGTTCATAAAATGAGGGTAGCCCTTCGTGATGACAGTTTTGACGCGAACTTGAAGTCGCCGATGCTTATAGTGCGCACGCGCCGTTATTTACGGCATTCACTTGCTCTCTCGTTCGAACATTATAACTCTTTTGAAGTGAAACGATAGGGGTGTGTCAGGAAATTAAAAATAATCATAGTTTTTTTTATCTGTGAAAAAATGTTTAGAAAGACAAACAACTGGCTATACCTTCGAGGGCCGCCAAGGGACGAATTAGCGAAGGGAAAGATAAAAAGTACCTGAAAACCTTGTGCATGCAGCAACTAATAAATGTCGATGCAGCAAAACAGTTTTGTCAGGATCGTAGCAAGTGGCACACCCTGGTCTCTGCATACCCTCTCCCCCCCGGGATGCTGGCGTGAGTTTTTATTAATGTAAACGTAGATACTTTGTGTTCTTAAAAATGCACACTGTACAAACGAAACTGCGGACAGCAGCCAGTCTAGCCTCAATTCTATTCTCAGGAAGTTAATAAATATGTAGACCTCGTGACGCAGCGAAGATAACCTGCTAGCAAAACAAACGAATTTTGACATGGACATATTTATTTATCTGAAAACAACTGACAATTTGATCCCTTTGGATGTATCGACGAGACTCATTTTGTGCTATAAATATAACGGCAAGTATATTGCAGGCTCATCGTTACGTTAGCCATGCTCCACTAGCTTAGGGTCAGAAGTTTTCAAGCGAGAATTTTCTAATTTATAAGAAGGTAAAATTAAAAAAATAAAGTTGTCTGTTTGAAAAATAATGTTTATTCGAATAAAAGTTTATAATTATACATTTGCGAGGCTTATACAGAGAACTTCGAGTTAACACACGTAGGATGACAAAGATCTGCGTAATCCCTACACTAGGGCAGCCTGTGACGCGGGATATAAGTTTATTATTAACTGAATTCCGGAAGCACTTGAATTTTGTCGGAAGAGTCCGACCACGTTTACCGTATCGCCAAGTTCGTGATAGGCACTCCTCTCGAGACGGAGTCCTACGTTTTGTGACAATAGTCTGTGACGTAGCATGTTTGCATGGAAACCAGTCGAATAATGTTATGTGCTCAATGGTAACTCTCTTATCAAAGGACAGATAAAATACTCAAAACGTTTATTTGTTAGGACGGTTGTTCTCAACCGATCTAAGTAGTACCAGAATTATACTTGCGACATATTCGATAAAGAATAAATGTAAACAAAGCAATTTAGGGTCATCACAAAGCGAGCTAAAAAAATACAGTATACTTTTGGTATTATTGATTTGATTACAGCATTTTACACAGTAATATTGATAGGTTTATTATTTTCACAACACATTTCACATAAATCAGTCATAGAACTTCGCTAAAACAGTAAATAAGCGAAAATAAAATAATTTATAGTCAAACGTGAAAACCCTACAAAATATCTGACATTGCTAAAATTCAGATGTTACAAACATTAATTTCATTTAAAGTAACTCTGCCATTTCAGCGGACACTCATTTCTCTACATATTGCACTAAATTAATTTCATTTGAAATCCGTCGCGTAATTCGTACATTGCAACCCTACCGCGTATAAAATAACAGCGTTTCGTTTCATTCATACGAGTTTCAATTTGTTCTTTTTTTAATGTGTGCTATGTTTGTTCTAAACCTAAATCTAAATCTTGATGAGTCTATGAAATTAATTTCTGCTGCAGCATGGCAAAAGTGTATTAACCACGTGGTTAAAGAAGAAAGAAAAATGGCAGAACTTGATAGATAACTGATAGCGTAATAGATGAGTTTATAATTCAAGTGACAGGGGAGACAAGTTCTTCATGCCTATCAAGTTCTGCCAGTAGCGAAGACAATTAAGTCTGGTCAAACGTCAAGCTTCAAGCTGCCCGTGTTCAAAACATTAATAAATTATTGACTCATAAAACAAAGTTACATTTTTCAATTACTATTACTATCCTATATACATGTGATCAATTGGTTATTATTATACATAATTACTGGCCCAATGGCGCATTTAGTAGTGTTCCTACCGTATGCGCGAGGGGTTTTGGGTTCGATTCCCATTCAGGACAAACATTCGTGGTATGAACATTTCTATTTGTTCTGTTTGGATGTGAATATATCAATTCAAGTATATATATTTGTAGTTCCACTGTTGAGTTTGATATCTCGTAACACAAGTGCTTAAGCTACTTATCTCGGAATCAGAGCAATGCACCTATATGATGCGATATTTATTAATTTATTTCATAACCAGCCAGTTGTAAAAATAGGTTAGGATAGATATTCAACATTTATAATTACTTTGGCCGGTCATTATTACCACAGAATACATTATAGTATTTTCTAATGACTGCATTTATCACAAGTAAAGCAAAAGTAGTTTAGATTTATCTACGTGTTGAAGTGAATGTTGATGAAGCGAAAGTGATCTGTCAGGGTCGTCAGGGAGCCCCTGGTCTCTGCCTACCCCTCTCAAATACAGGCGTGAGATTATATATGTATGTATGCATGCAGTGATTTTCATTATTCAATTTTTTTTTATTACAAATCAATACTGTTTGTTTCATAGAAAAAGGTTGTCAGTATATGCCTGTCATTGGTTGCTAGGCAACGCTTTGTTATTAAACATTCTTTATCGAATTTGGCCCAACTATAGGTTTGTAACGAATTGACGCAGTCAAATGCCCGCATTTGTAGAATGTATGGAAACGTACTTTGCGTGCATGCAGCGAATAATTAATGTTGATAAAGTGAAAAATGTTTGCCAGGATCGCGGCGAGGGGCAATACCTGGTCTCTGCCTACTCCTCCGGGGTACAGGCGTGAGTTTATGTAACGTATGTACGAAAATTTACGTGCAGTACGATTTTTTTATTTCAATCAAGCGCGCCCGAATAAGATTGCGGGCAAATGCCCACAGATGTGTTCAGTCCCTTAAGCCCAGTAGCTTTCAGTTTCATAAATATTTTCATGACATACCCGTTTCAAGGACCGATTCTTTTTTTTGCGTTCGAATTTTAAGCGAAAATCGAATGAAAACATGTGATCTGTCAATAAGTGCCATGGTGCAGCCTTGACAGATCAATTTGGACCGTTTTTGTTCAGACGTCTTTATGTTATAGTGATTACAATATAAAAACGTCTTTCTCGCAAGCGTTTTTCTTGCAAGTTACGTATTGTGTATAACACTGTCTAAATGACACATGTACACAGAAACTAGTTCCAGTTTCGCTGCCGAATTCATGAAATATCCTCTCCCGTGCTCAGTGTTAACTGGCTATACTTACCATAGTCGTTGTAAAATGCAGAATTCGCCTCTATTTCCTCTTCATGGCGTGTTAATTAAACTTAACGACTGAAGTGTGCGGTGCAAACCCATCAACCAAACAGTAAAACAATAAACGCCCAACAGATGTAGGTGCTAAGAGCTTACGGTACAAACAATCCAACGGTAAAACTACAGCAAAGCACCAGAGAAGGCCTGTCTGTGTGTGTCTATCACAATGCATTCTGATATTGGGTGTCTATGTCTACACGATGCAGTGAGATCCGTTATTGGGCTAATTCAGAAGGTCGGCTCGCTAACACTAATTTGCCAGGGTGACGTGACCACTATGTGACCAAACCCTTTAATAAAAATAAAAACACTAATTTGCTACCGACTTACAGATAAGCCATCATTGTTCCATTCACAATTCTAATTCCATTGTTTTCCACGAATTCTGAATACCCCACATGGAATAACTGATAAGCTTTTACATTTTCAGTGATGGCGACGCGACGTACTAAACGCCTATCGATTGAGTGCAGTGCAATCACCTTAAATCCCCCTGATCTTTTTGTATCGTTCTTGTTTAATCTGAGCATCGAACCCGTGTTTCCCAAGCGGCTACTTCTGACACTAACGTCTACATCACGTCGCAGCCTTGATACCAATTGTGTTCATCCATTGTTGTTCGCAGCACTATTTGCGCAGATGTCTTCGACAATCGGCCAGTTGCTAGCACGAGTACGGGCGTTGGTAGATAGTGACAGAAGCTTCATAATCATAAGCAGCCTATATACGTCCCACTGTAGGGCCTTCTCTCATAGAGAGAGTGTGGGCTTAATCACCACGCGTGCCCACTGCCGATTGGCGATTTCAAGCGCTGGAGTATGTGAATAGCTCAGACACTCAGGTTTCCTCACGATGTTTTCCTTCACAGTTAGCGAGTGGTATTGCTACTATAACCTCACAAATGTACATAACTTACAAAACAAAGTCATAGGTACATGCCAGCACTGGGAATCGAACCTGGGTCTCTCGCTTCCGAGTCCAATGTTTTACCCACTAGGCTACCACCCCGTGTACAGAAGCTTGGCGCAATCGGAATTTTAGACTGCTTTTGTGTCGTAAGCGTAAACTTCTGTTCAGACCTCGCTCCTAGCGCACTATCACGCTGGGTGACGCCTTTAAGAGACCCTACCAGCCCAGAAATTGTGTTGTCGAGCAAAGGTTTATTTCCTGTAATTAGAAGAAGATACAAAACATTTAACGCCGGATTTTCATTATTTGTTGGCCAATCCACCATGATCCGCTATTCTGTGAAAATTTGAACGGCCTATTACGGTTCCAGAAATAAAGCTGTCTATAGGTTAGACAGACAGACATACGGCATAGACAAGCATATATACCCATATCAAGACCCTATGTCGTATGTTCGGGTACATAACACTAAAAATATAAGGCCATCAACTCGTCCATCACTCATACCATATGGTCAAATAAAAATTTCGCGAACTATATTAGTGCATCTGCCGATTCATAGTTTTTTTCTATGTTGTTATTGTTTTTCGGAAGAACCGACCACGGGCCTTATTACGCGCACCAAATCCTGAGCGATTCCAATCGTCTAACTGTCAAATTCCATACTAATTTGACAGTTAGACGATTGGAATAGCTCAGGATTTGGTGCGCATAATATAGGAGCATATCACTGGCAGAAAACCTAACTATAGTTCTTTGATGGAGTTTCTGATTGCTCACTGAGTCGCTTTGACTTGGTGGACTAGAAAACCTTCTGCACCGTAATTCTGAACTAAGAACGCTGCCAAGAGCTGACTAACGGCTCTGAATTAAAAGAATCAGGTTTTTCTTTAAATGGCCATGCATTCTTAGTTTCTTGGCAGCTTTAGATGGGCCAATTGAACCGAAATGTTTTTTTGTTGTCTTCTGATTGGCCGGACACAACCTCGCGTGGTCGATAGCCGAATTTTATTGGTACCTCCGTCCCTCTTGTTTTGTGTCAAGCGCGCGTGTGCAAACTGGGGCTGTTGACAGTTTATTTAGCGTAGTAAATAGTCTACCGACTGTGTCAACAGTCAATATGTTGTTCGTTGTACCTAAAGGGTGTTGCCGAAGTATAATGTGCCAAATTATCTGCACAGTTGTAGTGGCGACAAAGGTTCCCTTGCAGGTATGGCTACTCTACATAGAAACTTTAGAAACTATAGGGGGAAAACTGTATAAAGTATAATCTGTAACTGTTTAGCACATTTACGTACGAAAACTTTCCTAAGCACTATATATTTTATGAATCTCAATTCGGATACACTTAATTGCAATTTTGTTGGAAGTGTCAGACGAGACGACCGTCATTGCAAGAAGGGTCGCTACTCTGAAATGGAGATGGGCAGGTCATGTTTGTCGCAGAGAGGATGAAACATAGATAGGCAACGTAGGCAATTGTAGGCCGACCCCAGCCAGATGGCGCGACGACATAGACAAGCCAGTAGGGAAGACCTGGGGAAGAACAGCGCAAAGCAGAAGCGACTGGCGCTTGCGTGAAGAGGCCCTTGACCAACAATGGAGACTGACGGGCTGATGATGATCATGATGATCAGACGAGCTGCCGCTGCGAGCTCCGATTCTACACTCCATGATTAAGCTTTGCGGATCAGAGGCGCTACTACGTAAGTTTGTTTGGATTCGTGCGATTTAGCCTGCTCCTTACTGTCACATATATATTTTGACACTTGGGAATCGTCAAAATGGATAACCCAACATAGTGGACAGTTATGGATTAGGGCTGAGCGAAACCTGCCGGTCTAACATAATTTACGTCGTCTGCGCCGCATTGTTATCACTTGTTTCGAAGAGTTCTCTTTTTTTTATTTCATTTCATTTCACAACCTCGTGGCGCAGCGGTAGTGCCGGGGACAAAAAAAAACCCCAGGTCTTGGATGTTTACATGTTTGTGATGTCGTTGTTTCTGGTTCCCATGAGACAGGGTATCCTAGTGTGGGGCCAGAAGCAATGTATGTGCCTGTATGTAAATGTCTATGTTTATATTTAAAAACGTTTATATATTTTTTTTACAAATATCGCCAAACTGCGGTGCAGTTTCTTGGGCGAGCGCTGACAAACTGGGTTGGGTTACATTGGGTTATACGTTTTTACGTTTCCGGAGTGTCAAAATATGTATACATTTTATTTATTTATCGGAGTAGGATCCACCAGACGAGATGGAGGAGTTACGGTGGAGAAGTTACGTACGTAGTAGCACCCTTGGGCCGAGTTTTATTAAACTACAAATTCGTAGTTTATTATGACAATTCGAGAATAAGAATAAGAATATTCTTTATTGTACCAGGAAAAACATTGATACATTGAGATACATTGCGTAGCAGAGTCTACTTGTTAATCTGTGGGTTAATCGACTGCAATGTATATTGAATTATCATAGTAAACCATGAATTGTATTTCTATAGGTGCTGGGCAAGTCTACTCCATCTAATGAAATCAAATCAATGAATTCGACATTGTGAGCCAACAAGGATTAAACCGTTTATTCAATATGTTGAGAATTCAACAGTTTGAGATTACTATGGATTCAACATTTGGCGAATTCAACATTTTGGGATTACTATGAATTCAACATTTGGCGAATTCAACATTTTGGGATTTCTATGAATTCAACATTTGGCGAATTCAACCTTTTAGGATTCAACATTTCAGGAATTCAACATTTTATGAATTCAACATTGTGAGCCGGAAGGCTTAAAAATAATGTCCCAGGCACTGCAGCGTCCGAGTGGTCCCGTCACCCATCTAGTTTGTGCGAGTAGAGGTGCCACTGGACGCTGCATAAATCGCCTCATTACGTAGATACAAAGGCCAAAGTAGTTCTATGAAACAAGCCCCTGATCGGACTCTCGGATCCGGAATAACATTCATAATATTCGACTTCGTTGAAGCACCAGTAAATAGAATAATCCAATAGAATAAAACTGCCAATGAGTCGATAAATCAATCTGTGTACATTCAGTTGGGTTTAGAGTAGCCCTAAGAAACAATAGTTGGAGGCGAGAGGATGGCGGGAAGAATGAACGGAGCTATATAAATAGTCTGCATTTTTTGTCATGGTACTCGTACTCGTATATAAACTAGGCGTTAATCTTTTATAATTGCTTTCAGTTCTCGGTAATACTATGAACGTGACCATTTGTCACTAGGCAATCTCGCGAGTTCGCTTTCAGGAATCTGTACCTGAAGGGCTCGAACAGGGCCCCTATTAACATGCACGCTATCCGGATTTCGGTACCCCCCCTAAGCGGTGGTAGCCTAGTGGGTAGAACATTGGACTCGGAAGCGGGAGACCCAGGTTCGATTCGCAGTGCGGGCATGCACCTATGACTTTTCTTTCTAAGTTATGTACATTTGTGAAGTTACAGTAGCAATACCACTCGCTAACGGTAAAGGAAAACATCGCGGGGAAACCTGGGTGTCTGAGCTATAAACATACCTCAGCGCTTGAAATCGCCAATCCGCGGTGGACACGCGTGGTGAATAAGCCCATACTCTCTCTGAGAGGCCTGTGCCCTACAGTGCGACGTATATATTGCCCTTCTCTGATACATTATTTGGTCGACGTATGTCTGCCTGGGTCGCCCCTTTACCAGTCCTTCCACCAACATTCACTCGATATCTTTCTTTCACCCTTCCTCCTCTCCATAATGTTCAAACTAACGTAGCATTCGTTTCTCAATTCTGGTCACTACAACCTCTTTCAGTCAACGTTCCTGTCAACGTACACAACGCTCCTAATCCCACTATTGCGTGTTCTGTCATTCAAAGTAACACCACACGTACTTCTCAAGGACCTCATTTATCATTCGTTCTGTAACTTATCTATCAAGATAGATAGAATATTCTTTATTCTACACCAGATGTTACAATAGTAATTCCAGTTTCCGTAGATATGAAAGTATTTATTCTTATTCTTATTCTCTAAAGCACTCAGCATTTCTTTCGCCACGTCCTGTATGCAAGTTGTTTACTTAAACTTTATAAAGAAGTTATGTACACATGTAGTTGCTTGGTTTATCGACACATAGATTACTATAGTACGCAAAAGGGCCCTTGTCATCCTTCACGGAGGTTTTGTTCCTGTTGATATTAAACGATCACGAGTTCACGCAGGTATAATGCCCGACATATAACTTGACCAAAATGCGCGTAGTCGTAACGATTTTGCGATGGACACGTCGTAATTCCGCCCGATTCGTGTGGAGTGGTACCACGTGACTAGAAATGGTTTCTTGTACTGGTAATATTATTAAAAGTATTAGTTGTCAAGGAATATCTTATTCAGGCATTTTTGTCGAATAAGAGAAAAAATGTTAAAAATTAAGACTAGTTCAGATCCCGTCCCCCCATTAGAGTCTATAAATGAACAGTTCCTTTGTACATGGATATAGGATACATGGAATTCCAGATAGCTAGACAACCTTCGATAAAGTTAGTTAAGTATCGGAAATCCTCATTTAGTTTCCTGCCTACAACCTCATCGAGCCCGTTAAGTTGGAAATAAATAGGACTATAATGTCATATTTTTTTGTTTAACCGACAACACAAGTATTTTAATAAATACCCGTCGCGAAAAGTACTTTCTTGGACTAGGACAGAACGGGAACACTTAATAGCTTTAATTTTAATTTTAATGGACATTATCTTAACTCTAAGTCGAAAATGTGATAAAGCTGGAGTGTGACATTTGCAACCAAAAATAAGATAGATACCTAACTCTTTATTTCACACAGGTAATTTACAGAGATAAGGTAGGTAGGTACTTAATATTTACTTCGTAACAGTTTACAACCGGCGGTCTTATCGCTAAAAGCGATCTCTTCCAGACAACCTTAGGATGGATAGGACTGAAAGAAGACGAGAGTGGGTAGGTACATAAGAGTACCAACTTGGGTTGTTCCATTTTGGTTTCGAATTAGAATAAGCTTAGAGTAAAATTTGAGTGCTAAGAGCCCGATAGTGAGAATGTGTAGACTCTACAACGAAGTTGTGGCCACCAGCTCGGAAGTCGATATCTTCAACGCGCATTATGCTAAATTTAAGAGATGCTCAGCCAAAATCCTGACTTCACCGAGTTGTATGGTTTTATAAAAAATGCTTATCCCTAAAATTTACTTTATTCAGATACTCAAATTCACATGTGGCAATGTTGTGTGTGCATGCTTTAGACCACAACTTAGTACTCATGTCATATTATTAATTTTATATCGTGTAATGGTTGTGATCTGTTTTGTACACCAAATAAAATAAAATAAATAAATAAAATGAGGTTCAAGCTAACCCCGACTTGTAAAGGCATGTATTTGTCCTTTGTTTTTTAAAATAAACAGTTTAAATCAACGTGATCACGTTCTCTCTAAAAACAAGTCTCGTTTTCCAACGTTAAAAAAATCAGGCCAACTTCCTTATTGTTCTATTGAACTAATTTGTATCAGCAAAGGAGACTGAAACCTCATTTAAGTAATCCGAAGCCCATCACACCCGTCCAGTCTACCATTAAAATAATCAGGCCAATTCCCTCATTGTTCTGTGAACCAATTTGTATCGATAATTAAATCTGTTCGCCTAGCACGCACTCGATAGCACTGCAGCTATTTGGTAAGAATTTGAATACTTTTATACGGATGTATGTAATACTTATTCTTTCTTACATTGGGAACCGCTTGCAGTTCGTAAATTTATGTTTTATACAATATAAACCGGATTATTTGTACTAAAGACTCAAAATTTTAATAAATCTTGAGTATTTTAGTATTTTAACAGCTGTTTTTTATCAATATTTTAGTTATCGCATAAAATAATGTTTTTATGACCCTTATTACAAAACGTTTAGAATTCAATGGGCAAACTAAATCTAGTAAAGTTTATTAAAATTTTAATTTTTTTCGGACCTGTAAAAAAGTTTTTTTTTGTATGATATGATTTTTTTCTATTTATCGAGAGTCTTTCTGTGTCTCTATGATTTTAACGCAAGTTCTCCTCGAGTGCTTGCTAGCCACACTGCACCCTGCACTTTTCTCTCTACAATTTCGTGCCAATTAAACGTCGGTTTGTGGAAACGTGCGTTTAATTGATAGTCTTCCCCGGGTATTGTTTGCCGCTGTTATAGAGTCGCGCTGTGGGAATGGAGCCGCTAGACCGGCATCGGAGCCGCCAGTAGCGGGTTGCTCTTGCGCTGATGATGGCGCCTTCGCTGCTTCGCTGGCCTAGATGTCAATAAACCCGCACATAGTCATAACTGAAGTTTGGTCGCGAGTTTATCCTGCTATGAATGGTGTTTTGAATAACTAAAACAGTAAAGGAACGGCGTTCGTTTCAGTTTGTTTGTGTTGTTCGCGTGTACTGAGGATTTTGAATGAAAAAGTGAGAAGTGCGGCGTAAAAGTTCTGTGAATCCTCAAGTTCAGAATGTAAGTAAACAAACTTTAGGACTACGCTATGCTAGATTATTTATACAACGTCTAGTGAAAAGCCCTAACTACACTAGATAATCTAGATATGTGAAGTGGACTTTTGGAAGGTGTAGCGCCTGGGACATTTTTAACCATCCTTTAAACTTAAGTCGGGTTAATCCTGACGAAAGGCGAAGTAGAGGTTCCTCACGATGTTTTCCTTCATGTGTAAGTCAATAATGCGAACATAGTAAGCGAAAAAATTAATTATTATAGCCACTTTCCTTCCGAAACCCCCAAAATGATGTGGTGTGGCCACATCACCGTTAGTGATGTTACTGTTAGAAAATACAAGGCACAAAAGAAACTTCTAATACCAATGCCCTTTAGCCCCACCTAGAGCCGAAAGAATTCCCGCTAAAACGTGCGCGTGACATCAATACTGGCAGCGTGAAGTTAGGTGCTAGTGAAAGTTTTTCTTTTTAGTTTCCGGCCAAAACGAGAGCGCTAGCCAAAGCGTCGGAGATCAAGTTGGATAGTTTTTTTAATGAGCTCCGATCTTCGTTGCGGCCAGTGTTTGCTTTCAATTTTATTTTTAAAGTATATTTCCCTGCTATAAGCTGCCAGCGTTGAACAGAAAGGTTTTTTCCTCATTCAAAAATTTGCTTGAGCCAGTCAAAGGCGGGGCAAAGGCTTAAAAATTCGGCTGAAAATTTAAGTATTTAATCATTTTGCGACAGCGATGTTTGCTGCGTGTTGTTTAAGTTTTAGAAGAAATTGTTAAATAACTTTAAGTTAGTAAGGAAATATTTTATCTATGCGTCAATAAATAAATAAAATCCCTTTTGACAGCTATCGCTGTTTGTATATTCCATTCCAAAATCATCTTTATCTGCTCAGAAAACTAGTCAACTAGTTAAAACGCCCGCCATTCAATTTTTACAATGTCTTAAATAACTTTTTATCGCATGCCTTATCATTAGCAATCATTACTTAATTCGCGGCTATCCTCAATCCAGCCGGATTTGGGGCGAAGCAGTTAATTGACGTACTTAAAAAGAAATTGCTATGCACAAAGAATCATAAAGTCACGCCCATTTGATAATACCCTTCAGTGTGAAAAAAAAAACTGTCAAGTTATAAAAAAAACACACGTGTAATAAATATTTCGGCCCCCTGACTGGCGTGTATATAGGAATCTAAATATTATTTAATCTAAAATTACTAAGATTGTCACCATTGTTACTAACATTTTATGGGCATTGTCTAAAGTAAAAATTACATAATTATTGAAGTTTAACGGTGTTATTTATAAAAAAAAACTATTCCACTTATACAGCCCTCAGTGAGACTTATGTCGGTCTTAACACAGATCTCAACTAAATTATGATTTATAAAGTCAAATCTCTACATTTGTTAAGCTATAAGCCCTCCGCACCTAAATTATCTTTAAATGTTCATTAAACCTCCTTTAAGCAGTGTTTTTAATGTGTGGTGTGCACTGTGAATGATTGTCAAACACAGTGTTGCCAGATGAGGCGATTATGACGGCCAAAAATTGCCATTCTTCGTCTTAGGAGGTACATTTCCGATATTTTCCATCGTGTTTTAAGTTTCTTCATTTCAATTTCGAGTTAAAAATAAAACTTGCAGAACTTTGTCATTTCTTTTTTAGGCATTTACAACAAAAAACTGTCGGACTCTTCCGACAAAAAATCAAGTAAGTGAACCAGGAATTGAGTTAATAATGTGTAGAGCTTACGAAAGTTTTAGTTCAACAGCGTTTTACCTCAAACTTTTTATAAATCATAAAAACGTTAAAACGCCCACTAGAGTTAAATAATGTCTTACTTAAAGTGACTCTAAGAGAGGCATTACTTATTTTTTTTTATAAATAAGACCGTTAGACTCTTGTCGTCGCATTAAAATTATTGAGTTGGATAGAGCGATTTATTTTTGAGCTGGATATAATGATATAACCCCTCATGGTTATGAAAACCACGAAGGACGCCTATGTCCTGCAGTGGGCGTCAAATGGCTGATGATGAATGTAGTATATCATGTGCACGTGCGTAGACCCGTTTCACACCTCCGCTCCGTCTCGCCAAGGTTTGCTGGAAGAAATCTCTTGCAGAGAAAAGCTCGCCATTGTACATGTATTTTCTTTTTTTTAAACTTTAAAATGATGGGTAGATAAAAATTATTTAGATTGAATTACCATGAGTGATTTCTATTTAAATATAAATTGATTAATAATAACTATGCAACTAACACTAATAATATAAACTGATACTAATAAATATAATTTCTAATTAAGTATACATTGAATTGAATTGGATCGAATAAATAAACAGCTAACTGAGCGATCCTATTCATTTGCATGTGAATTTACATTTAATTACTACACTACACTTTCGTTTTACGTTCGGTCGATTGAGGTCAATAGTTCGTAACACAAACCGGTTCTATGTGTCACGGTGATAAGAAAATTGGTGTTATAATTCCTGACTGATAATTTGAACCGACTACCGGAATGACTTCTTTCATGATTTTATTTGTGTTACTAACCAAAGTCCTAACCTAAGTCACATCCCGCAAATTCTAAGTCGAAATACTTCTAAGACACATCTTGCGAAAGCTAAGTCAAAAGACCTCGAAGTCACATGCCGCGAATTCTAATTCGAAAGATTTCTAAGCCACATCCCGCGAATTCTAATTCGAAAGATTTCTGATCCACATCGCGCGAATTCTAAGTCGAAAAACTTTGAGTCACATCCCGCGAATTCTAATTCGAAAGACTTCTAAGCGACATCCCGTGTCCCGTGCCAATCAGACCCGAAATAAGACCGAGGGGGTTATTTAGATTAGATTAATTCTCTTTATTGCTCACCATATATTATAAAAGAAACTACATGAAAAATCTTAAATATCTAAGTTACATAGTATACAAGTGGTGGTCTTATCGCTAAAATCGATTTATGAAAACGCGAGACCTTTAAAACACTCCTCAGAAGCATTTTAAATAATCTGGGTGAGAATAGTTTTTAGGGTTCCGTAGTCGACAAGGAACTTTCCATGGAATTTAAAAAAAAATTGCCATATCGGTCCATCCGTTCTCGATTTTAAGTAATAACACAATACGTCATTTGTTCCAGTTATTTGTCGGGCATTTAAAGATACATTTAATGAGCTAAGATATGAATGAATGAAGAATGAACTGTAAATAGTCGCTTGACTACACATTTTATTATATTGAACAGATCAGACAGAGGCAATAAAAGGTCGATACGGTGCTATCGTAAATCCTGACGGCATTTTGATCATGTCTTGCTTGGCCTGACACGGTTATCAGTGTGTGTACGTGGTCTGGCATTTAAGGTGTATTACTTATTTGCCTCAATAAAACCATAACGATGTGGCTTCAATTACCTAACATATCTGTTTGTTTGGTGTTACTTACCGCAATCATTTCGTAGATAGATTAAAACATTTATTTTCATCTACACACAGGTATAGAACATAATATAAAGAATAGCACAGAACATTGGACTCGGAAGCGTAAGACGCAGGTTCGAGGCCCAGTGCGGGCATGTACTTATGACTTTGTTTTCTAAGTTATGTACATTTGTGAAGTTAAAATAGCAATACCACTCGGTACCTGTAAAGGAAAATATCGTGAGGAAACCTGAGTGTCTGAGGTGTACACCCACCTCAGAGCTTGAAATTGCCAATCCGCGGTGGGCATGCCCTGGTGATTAAGCCCTTACTCTCTCTGAGAGAAGGCCTGTGCCCTGCAGTGAAATAAAAAAAAATAATAGGTAATTGTAATAATAGATCTATCGGAATAATAAAAATGCATGTCAGTTAATTTTATAAGCAAATAAGTAAAATGGGTGTCAATTAGGTACATGTCAGTTAATTTTATAAACAAAAAGTAACCAGAGCAAACTCATTTGGAGGAGGGAATCTTGATTTTGACTATTCTTGTCCACCAATACGAGTAGTAAGTACGAGTATATTTTTTTTTACAAATCTACTCTGCTAGAGTAGCGCATGTAATCGCCAAACGGTGGGCACGCGTGGTGATTAAGCCCTTACTCTCTTTCTGAAAGTAGTGTCCCTGTGTCCTTCAGTCAGGGCCGTGTTTAACCTATTAGAGGTCCTGGGCACATTGCGATAATGGGGCCCCTACAACCTTGACAGAACACTATTTTGTTGGATAAAACCAAGAAAGTAGATAACCAATATGACGTAAAACATATTGTGTATAATTTTTGTATGTACTTTCTCAATAAATATCGGTTATCGTTTGGTGATCTGGCAGAATCAAGGGGGATTCGATTGCGGGGCCCTGGGCACGCGCTCAGAGTGCCCAGTGGGAAACAGGGGCCCGCCTTCAGTGCGCCTGCTTCCGTCGTGCTAGTGAACTTATTATTTTATACTGTCATGCGTCATTATTATTATACTTTATTGCACACACGAGAATACAGTACAGGAAAGGTAACAAAAGAGAATACATGTACAATGGCGAGCTTCTCTCTGTAAGAGATTTCTTTCAGCAAACATTGGGGAGTCGGAGCGGAGGTGTGAAACGGGTTTACGCACGTGCACACTGCACATGATATACTACATACATATTTCATCATCAGCCATTTGACGCCCACTGCAGGACATAGGCCTCCCTCATGGTTTTTAACCATGAAGGGTTTTGCCATAACCGCCACGCTTGGCAGGCGGGTTGGCGATCGCAGAATACGGTTGGAATCTCAGGAAGACGCTGCTGCCCGTCTCCTGGTAATTGATTTCCTTAGTCGCCTTCTACGACATCCACGGAAGGACATGGAGTGACGCTATTCTTAATCCGGTGCCACACGGATACATAATAGGGGTTAAAGTATGAAATTGCCGTTTTATTGCAATAGGTTCTTTGAATTGACATAGAATCTTTATGGTTTGAGGTTTTCGAATGAAACTTTTTTCAAATGGTTTCTATGATGTTCTTTTTTTAAAAAATGTGAAACATTTGAATATCGACTTTCAATTGTTTTTGTTATTCAATTTAGACAAGAAAGATGGATACTGCGAAAATTCGAGTGATTATGAGGCACCAATTTTTCGTATTTTTTTATTTTATTGATTTGACGCAAGTGAGTCAATATTGTGGGTAAGGTAACGTTAAACCATGCCGCTAATTCCTGGGTAGTTTGACTAGGGTCGGCTTCCACTATCTCTCTTAATTCATCGTTATTTACCTGTGTGGGCGGTCTTCCTCGTGGCTCGTTCTTTAAGTCGAAATTTCCATCACGAAAGCGTTTAAACCAAAATCGCACGGTGCGTTCATTAGTAGGCCCCTCTCCAAACGCAGCATTGATATTGCGGGCTGTTTCTGCAGCGTTAGTTCCGCGTCGGAACTCGTATTAAAAAATCACTCGAATTTTCGGAGTATCCATCTTTCTTGTCTAAATTGAATAACAAAAACAATTGAAAGTCGATATTCAAATGTTTCACATTTTTTAAAAAAAGAACATCATAGAAACCATTTGAAAAAAGTTTCATTCGAAAACCTCAAACCATGAAGATTCTATGTCAATTCAAAGAACCTATTGCAATAAATCGGCAATTTCATACTTTAACCCCTATTATTTACACAAACTTAATTTACGTAAATGTCTTTTGGTTTTTCTTGTCAAAACATTAGCGCAAGCAACACGTATTATTCTTAAAACCCTTTTAATTCTATTGAAAAGTCGTCGTATTTCTTCTACGATGATTTGCAGTAGAGCCAAAACTCTTCATTAAGTATGTACTTCTTGTATTGTAATTTGTAACTAATCTGCCAACCACGCTGACAGACCTCAAGCTGCGTGCGGTCGAGATAGGCTATCAAGGAAACCGCTGCTAGACATTACGTCTGATGTTGTCTTATCAGGGGCTAGGGTTACCTACTTTAAGGTTTTTAATCAGGCTGGTCCTCTCCGAATAATCACTTTTTGTCGTAGATAAAGTAATTGTAGCAACTCTAGCATGTATTTAACAATAACAAAAAAAACTCTAGCATGTATTATTATTATTATTATTATTTATTTATTTTATTTTTCATTTGGAGATCTTACAGCTTACAGTAGTAAAATACAGTAAGTAAATTAATGACACAAAAATTCCATGGGTTAGTCTCGCAGTTAGCACTAAATTTAAAAGAGGGTTCTAATTTTGGTTAGGTTAATTGTTGCTTCTTCAATGTTTAAATTATTAATACATTAACAATAACAAAAAACAACGCGCTCGATACAAGTGCGACAACGCGATAAACTATCCCGCTATCTCGCTCTTATGGTCGCCACATAAAGCGAGATGCCTCTATTATGTAGCCAGCTATCGGTTTATAATTTCGTCTCAAATATTGTTTCCTTGTTACTCCGAATGTTATCCTTACACAAATCCTGCTCCATTTATTCGTACGAATGTATGGTCTTAGCAGTTAAATTATATAACTTTCTTCCCACACCAAATGCTACTTTCAATACTTTGTCAGCCTTATCACCATAGTACAACACGGCCTATGCTCCGTATTCTATCGTATGCGGACCTTGCCATAGGTATTACATACATAGCACCATTTATTTCAAAAGTTTTATGACTTCCTTACCACAGCAAGTGCTGAATTCTCACTAACTTTACAGTCGCCTTAATCGTGCTACATGTACTATCGTATGCATACCTGGTGCCTTTGTCTACAAAATGTTTTAGCTTCCTTCCCATACAGAGTACTGGATTTTCACTAACTTTTTAGCCTTATCACCCAGCCTACTCCATCTAAGAAACCCTGTCCCAGGCACTGCAGCGTCCGAGTGGTCGCTTCACCCATCTACATTCAAAGGCACCCTGTAGTGTGAGTGAAGGTGCCACTGGACGTTGTATAAATCATCTCGTTACGTAGATGCAAAGGCCAAGGTTTCTTTAGCCTTACCACCCTAGTACAACATGAATCATTCTCCATATTATACGGTGTGCGTAACTGGCGAGTGGTGATAAGTTTTGCGTTCCTAGCACCTTTAGTCTCAAAAATGTATAACTTCCGTCCCACACCAAAGTGCTGAATTCTCAATAACTTCTTAGTCTTGTCACCCTAGTACGACAAAACGAATCGTTCTCCATTTTCTATCGTATGCATACTTGGTGACTTTGTCTCAAAATGTTATGACTTTTATCTTTTATCACCTTAGTACAACAAGACGAATCATGCTCCATTTCCTACGTGCGCGTCCCTGTCTATATTTGCCTCGGCCACGCCACCAAAGGATGCCATCACCTCGTGTGACTTGCGATTGTTTGTTCCGAAGCTACTCGTTTTTCATTTACCTCTCCGGTTTCGCTATTTGCAGAGGCCAGTTTGCTTACGGTGTGAAGCTGAGCGGTGGTAATAATTGTCAGTTTGAGCGCCAAAATGTACGCGACATGTTTTTTAACGATTAAGTCGTCTGCGAACTTGATAGTGCCAATAACGTAACATAAACGGCCTAGTTTGGGGATCTCTGGACACTTTTGTATTTTATTTAAGCTATGCAGCGTACGATACAATAAGTCATGACTGTAAATGTACCATTAGTTTGTGCAGTAAATAAATATTTTGCTTCACTTTTACTCTTCCGGTGTAACAAGTTACCCATTTACATCTGAAAATGGGAGGTTTTATTCGTCAATTCAAACAACTTTTTCTTTGGGGAAACTTCGAGCGCTGAGGTGTAGAATACTAAGCGGCTTAACGTTGCTTTTCTTCGCCGTTAACGAAGCAAATCATCGTGAGAAAACCCGTGGCTTAGTTGCACATATTTAATTTCATAATTCTTTATTGCACAAGAAATAAATCTCACCTTTGTGCAGATTGATTTTTTGTGCAATAAACAGGAAATCTATCTGCACAAAGGTAACGTAATTCAACTCCTTTTCTGGTGAATAATTATGCCATCTAAGCTGAAACGATGGTATAGGTGATAGGCAAGCTTACGCCATAAAAATATGTCCTACATATTACGGCGTCTAAGTAGTAATTTCACATATCTAGTGTGTAGGAGTTGTCACTTGGATATGTTTAAATCATCTAGCATAGATGTAAAATAATCTCTTGACGTCTTAGCTTTATCATTGCTAATAATAAAACCTGTACTTTTACGTCAAAAACTTAGTAATCCTCAGAATACTTGTTAGGACTTATATAATTTTAGCGCTTGACCTTTTTTATAGCTATTTTTATTCACATCTCGTAGAATTCATTACCATAATATTTGAACAATAGACGGTGTGTGGTAGATAAATGTTGGTAATCTTTATTTGCTCATGGAAGACAATGAAATACTTATTTTTATAAAGTAAAGTAAAAGGCAGTTAAATAATTTAGCACGAGTTTCCCAATGGTTTTTTTTTGCAAGCAAAAAGCTCTTCATTTATTTCGTGTGTGTCCTTTCTAGGATATCTGTGATGTTGCCATTTCAAAGTTGTCCCCTTTGTACAAATAAATTGAATTAATTGAATTTGTAAATGTTTGCATCCAGCGTCTTCCTGCCACCTGGATGGATGAGGTCTTCTGTCCATCTTGTGGCTGGTAGTCCTGCGCTGCGCATGGCGTCCAAGCATCGCGCTTAAGCCTGGCAATTCACTCTAATCTTCCGATAATGTCGCATTTTTCATAATAAGCTGCGCTGGGTGCAAGCCGCTTCCAACCGGTCTTTTTGGAAATCCATGGGGGAGGCCTATGTCCAGCAGTGGACTTCTTGTGGCTGAATAATGATGGTGATGATGTAAATGTTGTTTGTATTGATGCTTCAAACACCCTAATAAGGAAATTATGTTACAATATTTACTTAACTGTTTGGTCTCACGGAAAAACTGAAAGAGCTAAAATAGACTCTACTGAATCGTGTTATAAGAACGTCTATCAAAATGCTTGACTCCGACTGTATCTACCCTACATCCTTATCTTTAAGATGTTTACTTTTGGGTTAATACTTGAAACGGAAATAGATTTACAAGATATTCTCGATTTCGTGTTTGCTTAACTAAAAATACGGTGAAAGCAATTGCACCAAGTGAACGCCTTGCTTTTCTTTTTGAGGATAAATTGTATTATTTCCTTAACACAGTAAATATTGAATGGTAGATAGATTTCCTTACAAGCTTCTAAAAATAGCCAGTATTCAGCTGTGGCGTACTGCGCGTAAACTATAGGTGCCGGGAGATACATATGATTATACGAATCGATGGGAACGCCCCTTCACTGAAAATTTGCAGTGCGCTAACCCGTTTATAAGCTAAGCTCGTTATAAACCCTAATGGTTTAAAAAAAAAAAAAATTTGTTTTAAGTTTGAGGCATCCAGCTAGTATAATGACATTTTCCTCTGCTTCTACATAACGCGTATGAAATCCTGAACGACTTCAATCGCCTCTCAAATTCCATAGAAATTGCCATCGCAAGCGTCAGGATTCCGGCCGGATTTTGTGTTAGTAATAATTGGTTTCGTTTTTATTTCTAGTTGTATTATTTTTAGGTTCATGTTATTATTTTGTTTTTTTACGTCTGCTGTGTCGTGTTGTTAAAATTCGATAGTTTTCGAGATACGAGGGTCAAAAAAACCCCAAATTACGGCACTCGCTGACGCACTCCTTCACTCAAAAGTCTAGTTTACTTCTAAATGAGCTATAACATTTGAATTTGATAGGTACTTAGATGTTGTTTAAGGATTAAAAAACTGAATGTTATTATAAATATGCTAACCCAGTTATTCAGGGTCATAAGTTAAGCTCGTTACAGGTAGGAAAAAAAAGGTTTAAAGACTTCTCCTGAATATTAAAGTTAAAAGAAAACTTAGACTTAGAAAATTATATTTGGGAAATTTTCATCATGAAACTATTGAACATCCTCTAAAAAGTCGTCAAGTTTGGCCTGTAGATTTAATAGTCGCACAATAATGACCATGCTTATATGACCACTGCTAATCCAGTGTAGGCAAGCAATTTGGCAGGGTTCTTACGTACATTTATTTTTTAAGGCGGCTATGCCCATGTTTTGCCACATCTAATACAGCCTATGCCGTACCGGCGCCTCACTACACAACTCGTATTTGGTGAATATTCACCATCCATTGCCGGGTTGGACAAGATGGACAGATGACCTCATCCAAGTGGCAGGAAGGCGCTGGATGCAGGCCGCTTCCTTCCGGTCTTTTTGGAAATCCATGGAGGAGGCCTATGTTCAGCAGTGGACTTCTTGTGGCTGAATGATGATGATGATGATGATTGCCGGGTTCTCTGACGAATCTTTAGCATCGTCGATTTAGAAAAAAACATAACATCAATTTACGCCTGTATTCCGGAGGGGTGGGCAAAGACCAGGGTCTGGCACTTCCCGCGATCCTAACAGACCTCTTTCGCTCCGGTTTCGGCTACTTTTAATCTTACAAAAACAAATAGGTTCGAAGTGTGTACGCCTGGGACGTCCCTTGCCGGGGTTTCCACCCACATTAGCTCGATATATTTTTTTCCTTCATCCTCTCCATAAGTCGAAACCAGCGTAACATTATTTTCTCAACTCTAGTCATTACAGTCACTTTCAGTCGACACGACACCGATTTAGTAATACCAGCAATGTACTGTAAATGATGTACAATTATGAGTTACCGTAGGCACTGACTGAAAAGCAGCGCTGAGGGATCACTTCCTCAGCACAACGCTGAGTCTGAGCCTTTTGTGGCAACTTGGACATACCACAGGCTACATCTATGGTCTTGTTTTATTTATTTGTTTTGTCTGTTGTGTATTTAATTTTCTTTCTGTTGTTGTGCATATTATGTTACTTATCTGTTATTTTGTTTCTGTGATGTGTCTTGTTGGTATAATAAATGTCTCTCTTTCTTTCTTTAAATTGACGGCAAATACGCGAATGTGAATATCTAAGTGAAGCGCCAGTCGGTATTATGTTTTCGTGGGATTGCAAATTAATACGAGAAGAAAAAACCTTTTGTCTACAAAGACAGGATTAGTCTCATCAGGTATCATGCATAATCCAATATCATTTGATGAGCCTTTCTATTTATATCCTTGCTAGCATTTTTAGGGTTCCGTACCCAAAAGGTAAGGGACTCTATTACTAAGACTCCGCTCTCCGTGCGTCCGTCCGTCCGTCTGTCACCAGGCTGTATCTCATGAACCGTGATAGTTAGACAGTTGAAATTTTGACAGATAATGTATTTCTGTTGCCGCTATAACACAAATACTAAAAACTGAATAAAGTAAATATGTAAGGGGGCTCCCATAACACAAACGTTTTTTTTTGCCGTTTTTTTTTTCTCGATGTAAATAACGGCAACAGGTAGACGCTTCAAATATTCAAATGTTATATAGATAATGGTATGGAACCCTTCGTGTGCGAGTCCGACTCGCACTTGGCCGGTTTTTATCATTAGCGCAGCAATTTTATCATGTGCGGTTTTTATCCATTCTTATTGTATTGATTGTATCCGTTATGCTTATTATTGAATAATTGACAGAACATTTTCTAGCGTGTTATGTTTTTTGTGTTGTCATTGTAATGGGAGATTAAACGAGATTTTTTCTGGAATTTGTTATTCAAATGACATTTTAAGACATTTTCAGATGGCATTGAAAATAATTAAAGTACCTTGTCTACGATGGCCACTAGCGTGACTGAACTCTATTATAATAATGTCAGTGAGCGTGATTACAAAAATAAACCACCTTTAGCGACATCCGTAGAAAAAATCCATGATGCCAACAGCACTAATTATATATATTAAATTTTTCTGTGAAACTTAACCATTGAAAAATATTGTTATGAAAATGTTTTGGGTTGAACCCCTATTTTGATATTATGCGGCTATAGCGAACAATAACAGTGTGTGTAAAAAGTGATCTCTATATTTCTATGTAATACCGTACCTGCCCGGGTAGTTCGACGACGCTAGAGTTTTAAATGTCAAAAGTCGCGACTTTCCAGTACAAAATACTAAGATGTCACAGTAAAATTATGACATGTTAGCGCCACAAATCGCGTGACCGTGTATATATATATATTTTTACATACTGGTAGAGATACTGCGTCCATCCCCAAAAAATCCCATAGTAATACTGCGTCCACCGACTTACTGCGTCCGATATACGGACGCAAGATTGTTTTCCTTCAAAACTTGCCAGAACATAGCTATTATTTCTAGGTATCTATAGGCAAAAAATTGGCCAGACGCAGTTTTTTTTGGAAAGTGTCTGGAAGAGTATATTGAGGTTCACCGATTTGCCGCTAGAGGCGCTGATCTGCCGTATATTTTTTTGGTGAATATTTTTGTACATTTTACCGACTTACTCTCAACTGTAACACACACAACAATAAACATAATACATATAAACATAGAATACCACAAAACAGCAAATACAATAAAACAATGCTTACAGACATTAGTCGCGGTGTGTCTTTTGCTGCAAAAGGTGGCAGAGTCGGCTTTTGAAAGAAGAAAGAAAGAAAAAAGAAAGAAGACATTTATTTCAATTGTCACAGAAACACAAAGTAAACACGAAGGTACACAAACAAAATACACGAACGTCAAAAAAACCAAAATAAAAACAAAATAGTCGTAAAGAGAATATGTGCGGCATATAGAGTCGGAGGCAGCCGGGTACCATACAGTAATGCGGTTTTGCTGAGGATGTTAGCCTCTGCCGCTGATTTTAGTCAGTACCTTACAAATGACGGATAAATACATAAGGTTTATTTGCGATACTTACCAAAAATACCCGCACAGAAAATACATGTTAAAGATTGTAAAGATCAAGCAGAAATGAAATTTTTCACAGAGGTAGAATCTTGTTCCATTTTCCAAATTTGTTCCATTTCACGGGTACATAAACATTGTTACAGCCTGTACAGCCTGTAAGAACATACTTAAGTTTACAGCAAACAAAAGACTGTTGTACCTATTAAAATCGATGGAACCAGACTTTCTACACAAAGAAAATTGACGTCCACACATGGTTCTAAAGTAAACATAAAATACGTCATTGCAGACGTGAACACTGGTTCCTACGCGCTTTCAATATGCTAATTACGATCAAATAATGTCGTTTGTTTTAATTACTGTCGCTCACTGGCCGATGATGGCTGACAGGACTTAGCGAAATCTCTGTAAATAAACATCACACCTTTGCATTCAGTGTAGAGGTAAGGTGATGAGATCCGATCCACTGTTTACTGAAAAAATAAGCAAAATATATTTTTGAAAGTTATTCATAAAACTAACCAAGTATTACTGTTCTTGGAGTGAAGCGATGATAGCGTGTGATAGAACTTCAGAGCATTACATAGTATATATCTATGGATAGAATCCTTACCTCACATGCGAAAGGTCATGAGTTCGAATCCCAATAAGTAGGAAGTGGGTTTCAAAAATAACCCTGCATTTTTGCTGACAAATCTCACCGACAATTATTGTTATATAGGGTTAATTGTTACACCCAGTAGAAAACCCCACCCATTTTTCCAATTTGAGGGCGCCAGCGGAAAACACAGTTGCTAAAGTTGGAAAATTCTTAAAGAGTACATCGAAATCTATATATTTTATTTATAATGCCAACCCTTTGTTAAAAGACCCAAATGATTGTACTATATTTAGGTACTTGGTAGGGTCAAGTAGACTTTGTGTAGTAGTCGAATTTGGATGAGCTCAAGCGAATTAATTTGCAATTAGGCGTTTTATACTGTCCAAAGTCCAACATTATAAGTAAGAGCGGGATTTTACACATGTTGGAAGATTACATTTATTAAAAAAAAAACTGACTGCTAAAAAGTCTACTTCGTATTCAAGATTTGTCAAAGATGATAAATTTTTAAGTAAAACAAAAATTTTTACAAAATTAAACCGAGATTATATATCGTGTTATGTTACAGTGTTTAACGATAATGTCGATAACAAACACTGTGACACGATATAAAAATCTCGTGTCAGTGTTTGAAATATTTTGTGTATATTTGGCAGATACGTTGTAGGCTAATTAATACGGCAAAACAACGTTTGCCGGGTCAGCTAGTGATGAAATAATAATTTTGTTGAGACATTTCAAAACATCGATACCTTAAAAGTAAAGGGAAAATATTATTATTATAATTATTGTTTATTTGTTCTTTCTACATTATAGCCGGTGGTATAATTTGATTAATAGATGAATCCATTAGATTTTCAACCTTCACATGCGGGTTAAAAGTCCAAATTAACTTACAAGAAACGCAATAACATGTTTTTTTTAAGTTTTATATTTGAAGCTTTTTAATGGCTCTTATTAAAAATATGATACCTGACGTGGACCTATTTCTTTTTTTCGTCACTTCATGTGTAATTAATTTCATTCAGTTTATCAATATGCAGACCATATTGTTAAACCAAACCGTTAAAAAAAATCGTCGTGTCTCATTCATCTCAATAGTTCAAGAAATATCCACTACTATAGTACTTTTTCTGCTTTTAATAGTCTTTATTAAAAAAAAATATTTACATCCAGAAAAAAAGCTGAATGAAACGAAATATAGATCGTGACACCGATTTGACGCCTCAGTTGTCAAAACATTTTATTATAGTTAAGTTTTTTATAGTTAACACAGCAGGCTTCTGCGTGATCATAAAGAAATACTTGTACTAACAAGCGAAACTCAGAATCCTCTTTTACATTCGCAGTTAAGTAAAAAACATTCGATTGAGATAAACGGCGTGTTTCCACCGTAATTTCTCGTAATGCACGCGCGTAATCTTATCAGGACCTAGAGTCTTCCAAATGCATACTTTTCCAATATAAGAAAATAGTACGACGATAACGGTTTTTAGTATAACGGCTGTATAGACGTCAATAACGGCTATAAAAATCGGGATCCTGCCTTTTCGCAGAAAATTGTTACGCTGATTATCACTTGCCAACCAACATTTCACCTATTTTTCACTTTGACAACAAACGATTTACAAATTTTTGTATGGCAACGTTTCATTTGGTAGGATTGTTGTTAAGCTGATTATTATAATGAAACAAAACGTTTTGGGTATTTATTATTTTTCAAATCTTTTACTAGGCCAAACAACTATTAGATGAATAACGTTTCGTCTGTGAAACAGTTCCCTTTTCGTAAATAGATATAATATATAAAAAAAAAACTTGAATACAGTTTTTTTTTTTTGCAAACCTATAGGTTAGGTTAGGTTAGAACCGTGACCAACACACGCACGAGCCGAGCGAGCGAAGCGAGCGTGCCGCGGCAGCGGCCGGCGAGTGCTAGGAAAATTCTATCCATTTTACTAGGTTTTCCTAACCTTTAGGTTAATCTATAGGTTTGCTTAACGAAACTTAATGCAACATTTGGTATACTTACAATAAACAACTGAATGAATATTACGCTAAGTAAAACATACGCTACTTAAAAGTTGGCATTTTGAAAAAATGTCATTATAAAAAGCAAACCAAACAAACAGTTGGCAACTGCGAGGTTGGGAAATAAAAAAAAATAATAAGAAAAGTTGGCAAATGATTATTCCGCAAAATAATATTCTTCGAAACGTTAGTTGCCAAATGAAAATCGGCCAAAAATGTTTCTGCAAAAAGGCAGAGAACCATAAAAATCACATTGCAATGGGATTCCAATGGTACACCCGTGCGAATTGAATCGGCGCCTCACGCGATGCGATCAGAGTCGCGTTTCATAAAACTGCAATTCATAGTTTACTATGGCAATTCGATGTAAATTGCGCAGCTGAGTATTCCTACTTCTTAGTCTGTGGGTTAATCGACTTTGCAATGTACATCGAATTGCCATAACTAGCTGATTTTTTAGCATCTCGTGGTAAATATGTTTCGTATTTTTTTTTATCCGTCCAGTGCAGTTTCGATGTCCTGATTCGATTAAATTCGCTACAGTATCGATGATACCGTTGCTCTACGTATAGGTATAAAACAAAGCTTTAATCTGCAATTTTACTTCAATAGTAATAAATAACCTACTCTACTCAAGTCCATTCACCCGTTATCGCGGAAAGTATGCAATATCATTATGTAGGTATTTCAATTATAGATAGCGCATTATGTTATGTTATTCCTACTGTCTATATTATAAATTAATGTAAAAGTTTGTCACGCAATGCCGCTTAACCAGCAGCGGAACAAATTTGGATTAAATCTGGCACACAGATAGACCAACACATAACCTTTTATTTGTCCTAATCCCATACGCCGACGTCGCGGATACCACTAGTATAGAAGCTCGATTAATTACTGACTCTTTTGTGGTTTAACCACACAGTTTAAGGAAACTAACCTATAAAGACAAAAGTTTTGTTTCTCAATCTGTTAATTCTGTGGTTTTCCTCATCGTCGCAATGTAGCCCAAATTAAATCATTTCAGTACGGTAAGCATGAACTATGTTTTTAGCTCCAAACAGTGACATATTTACGCCAGATTAACTATCATTCGGTCTTCTCAGATTTCTTATAGAATAATAAGACAGACACATAGTATATACTTAACTGCCCGCTGGTTTCTGAATAGAGATTATTTTCTTAAAAAACCCACAGAAAGAGTCGCGCTGTCTCCCATTCTGCTACGAAAAGAGGAGTCTAATGCACTGACCTACCACATCTAACTAGCTCGATACAAATCATTGCTGAGCCAACTGACAAGTTTTATTTTCTTTTACACGATGTTTAAAAATAAAAAAGTTTACACGCGATGTAACCTCTTTTTACCTTGTAAAAATGCGATGTATCAA